>CM067377.1:195563844-196004888 GCA_034510155.1 Eucriotettix oculatus | reverse complement strand
GAAATATTGAAGTAACTGCAATCGATAAAAAATAAGTAAACAATAATAAATACAAAAACTAATTTGGTTATATAGATTTGTTCTAAAATGGAAAAAATTATTGATAAAAAATAATTTAAGATAAACATTATTTATACAGACGTTTAAAATAAAAAATATGAAGTGTTTTTAATATATAATTAAAAGTTAAGAATAAACAAATATTTACGTATTATTGTTTATTTTTTAAATATTTGATAACTTTTAAATTGTTGTAAGATAATCTTATTTTATTCGTTCCAAATTTGACATGTGCATTGACGTAATTAATGGAGTAAGAATTTATAAAAAGAATATTAATAACTTTAGTGACAACTTGATAGCCTTTGTTTGAAAATTGGGATATTAGACCTGTAATTAAGAACTCTTCCAGCATGTTAATTTTTATAGTAATTGTTAATAATTTAAGCCATAAGCTACTCAGTTTGCCGCGAAAAAAGTATGAAAAGTAGACAATTATACATTTTTACATAATTAAAGTCTCGTAAAGGAAATAAGGTAATATATGAATGTTGTGAGTCGCAATGTCTCTGTTCGTAACCGGGTATAAAGACAAACTTCAAAGTTTTGAAAAGCAAGATCATACTTCACAGGATCATTTCTGTAGTATATCTTCTGGACTCTCTAGTTCTAACTAGGAGTGACAAATACCACGATGACGAGTGGAAGCATTCATCTCGAGCGTGAGGCAGGCGAAAGTGATACTTCGGTGTCAGTTCGCCATCGATGATCGTTCACTTCAATTCTTTGGATTGGAGGAGGGATGTAATGCTTTCTGAGTGGTATTTTTTATGAATTAATTTAAGCAATTCTCTAAAGCCTCGTCCACACTTGCGAGCACGAACCGAGCAGCAAGCTTAAACTTGTACGGTTTGGCGTTCTAGTGCCAGCGAACACGTGCCACTAGATAGGAGTCGATCTTCATCTTTGAAGACATTTTACTCCAAGCAGTGAGTGGAGTAGAGATGCGCTAAATAGTTATTTTCCGGTAACATGTTACTCCGTAACAGGTTATTTTAATAAACATAGATTTCAATACATGGTGATATAACCTTCTTAACTGCGCCGATTATAATGGCCCTCGTGTGCCGCACGTACCTAGATAATTATCTTTATTTTTATAAGGAATATACTCTGAACGTTGTTAAATCATCACAATATAATATCATATATTCACGATAAGGAGGGAAAAGGAAACTAAAAAGGATAAAAATAATTATTGATACAAAATAAAAAAAGACGTTTTGAATTAACAGTAAAAGTAAATCAAGTAAAACTTCATTAATTTATAATTGAAGATAATGCCAGACAATTGATTTATTGAAAGAAAATATGAGAAGAAAGTATGACTAACTTATACTATTATATTAATAAAAGTTTAAGTTTATTCTTGAAATATTTAATTCTATTCCTTGAGGATTACATAATATTGATGACATAGGAAATGCATTGAAATGGTATTTAGTTAAATTAAACCAATATTATATTACTTTTAACATGAATATTTTCCTTATAACTTTTAAATACTAACTTTTTATAACCTGTTTAATTAAATTCGCCAAGGTCTAGCCAGTGTCGAGCAGACAGCTTATGGAGCGCAGTGTGCTCTAACGGGCCAGTGTGGAACTAAATATAACAGGTTGAGCGGAACCTGTTAAATTTAACAGGTTACATTTAACAGAACGGCTTAGCGGAACCTATTACTGGGTAACAGGTTACGACGTAACAGCGTTATATTGATGTGTTGCGTCTGTCTGCAAGGCGTGTTTTACTCTCTTCTGTGTAGAATGATGATATATTTTATTTCATTCCAGTAAATAAATGAGATAATTCAATCAAAATTTTCAATAATTTTCAACAAAATTTAAATTTTACCAATTAAATAGAACTTAAGCACCCTATTCATTTTAAAGATATTAAGATTAAATTATTAACGATTAGTATAAAAATTAACATGCTGGAAGAGTTCTTAATTACAGGTCTAATATCCCAATTTTCAAAGAAAGGCTATCAAGTTGTCACATCATATTGAAAATTTTAATAAAGTTATTAATATTCTTTTTATAAATTCTCACTCCATTAATTACGTCAATGCACATGTCAAATTTGGAACGAATAAAATGAGATTATCTTACAACAATTTAAAAGTTATCAAATATTTAAAAAATAAACAATAATTCAATTTTTATCAATAATATATTTTGTAAAAAACGATATCAATAATTTATATAATAAACTTTATCTTAATAAAGTTTGCGATATTATGCATTCGTAATTGTATAAATTAATACATGTGGTTTTACCGGAATTATTATTTTTTAAATTAAATACTATTTATATGTTTGTATGTTTTTCTGGCTGTCCATTTCAGCAACTTAATATAATTTGTTAACTATTTTTTCGTTTACGTTACTTAGCAGAGAATTTTCTTTCACTTCAACCTACATTTTACAAGAAGTACTTTAGCGAAAGCTGTTTACATAAGGGGAAAGAGGGAAAAGAGCCTTAAAATAAAATCATACCTTGACGATAAACCGGGAAAAGGACAAATAAACTAAGATGGATAAAAATAATTATTGATACGTCACTGACACTTAAAGTTTGAAGCTTTTATTACAAAATAAATAATTTTAATAATAACACAAAATAAATAAATTATAAATTAAGGAAAAAGAGAAATATTGAAGTAACTGCAATCGATAAAAAATAAGTAAACAATAATAAATACAATAATACAAAACTAATTTGGTTATATAGATTTGTTCTAAAATGGAAAAAATTATTGATAAAAATAATTTAAGATAAACATTATTTATACAGACGTTTAAAATAAAAAATATGAAGTGTTTTTAATATATAATTAAAAGTTAAGAATAAACAAATATTTACGTATTATTGTTTATTTTTTAAATATTTGATAACTTTTAAATTGTTGTAAGATAATCTTATTTTATTGGTTCCAAATTTGACATGTGCATTGACGTAATTAATGGAGTAAGAATTTATAAAAAGAATATTAATAACTTTAGTGACAACTTGATAGCCTTTGTTTGAAAATTGGGATATTAGACCTGTAATTAAGAACTCTTCCAGCATGTTAATTTTTATACTAATTGTTAATAATTTAAGCCATAAGCTACTCAGTTTGCCGCGAAAAAAGTATGAAAAGTAGACAATTATACATTTTTACATAATTAAAGTCTCGTAAAGGAAATAAGGTAATATATGAATGTTGTGAGTCGCAATGTCTCTGTTCGTAACCGGGTATAAAGACAAACTTCAAAGTTTTGAAAAGCAAGATCATACTTCACAGGATCATTTCTGTAGTATATCTTCTGGACTCTCTAGTTCTAACTAGGAGTGACAAATACCACGATGACGAGTGGAAGCATTCATCTCGAGCGTGAGGCAGGCGAAAGTGATACTTCGGTGTCAGTTCGCCATCGATGATCGTTCACTTCAATTCTTTGGATTGGAGGAGGGATGTAATGCTTTCTGAGTGGTATTTTTTATGAATTAATTTAAGCAATTCTCTAAAGCCTCGTCCACACTTGCGAGCACGAACCGAGCAGCAAGCTTAAACTTGTACGGTTTGGCGTTCTAGTGCCAGCGAACACGTGCCACTAGATAGGAGTCGATCTTCATCTTTGAAGACATTTTACTCCAAGCAGTGAGTGGAGTAGAGATGCGCTAAATAGTTATTTTCCGGTAACATGTTACTCCGTAACAGGTTATTTTAATAAACATAGATTTCAATACATGGTGATATAACCTTCTTAACTGCGCCGATTATAATGGCCCTCGTGTGCCGCACGTACCTAGATAATTATCTTTATTTTTATAAGGAATATACTCTGAACGTTGTTAAATCATCACAATATAATATCATATATTCACGATAAGGAGGGAAAAGGAAACTAAAAAGGATAAAAATAATTATTGATACAAAATAAAAAAAGACGTTTTGAATTAACAGTAAAAGTAAATCAAGTAAAACTTCATTAATTTATAATTGAAGATAATGCCAGACAATTGATTTATTGAAAGAAAATATGAGAAGAAAGTATGACTAACTTATACTATTATATTAATAAAAGTTTAAGTTTATTCTTGAAATATTTAATTCTATTCCTTGAGGATTACATAATATTGATGACATAGGAAATGCATTGAAATGGTATTTAGTTAAATTAAACCAATATTATATTACTTTTAACATGAATATTTTCCTTATAACTTTTAAATACTAACTTTTTATAACCTGTTTAATTAAATTCGCCAAGGTCTAGCCAGTGTCGAGCAGACAGCTTATGGAGCGCAGTGTGCTCTAACGGGCCAGTGTGGAACTAAATATAACAGGTTGAGCGGAACCTGTTAAATTTAACAGGTTACATTTAACAGAACGGCTTAGCGGAACCTATTACTGGGTAAGAGGTTACGACGTAACAGCGTTGTATTGATGTGTTGCGTCTGTCTGCAAGGCGTGTTTTACTCTCTTCTGTGTAGAATGATGATATATTTTATTTCATTCCAGTAAATAAATGAGATAATTCAATCAAAATTTTCAATAATTTTCAACAAAATTTAAATTTTACCAATTAAATAGAACTTAAGCACCCTATTCATTTTAAAGATATTAAGATTAAATTATTAACGATTAGTATAAAAATTAACATGCTGGAAGAGTTCTTAATTACAGGTCTAATATCCCAATTTTCAAAGAAAGGCTATCAAGTTGTCACATCATATTGAAAATTTTAATAAAGTTATTAATATTCTTTTTATAAATTCTCACTCCATTAATTACGTCAATGCACATGTCAAATTTGGAACGAATAAAATGAGATTATCTTACAACAATTTAAAAGTTATCAAATATTTAAAAAATAAACAATAATTCAATTTTTATCAATAATATATTTTGTAAAAAACGATATCAATAATTTATATAATAAACTTTATCTTAATAAAGTTTGCGATATTATGCATTCGTAATTGTATAAATTAATACATGTGGTTTTACCGGAATTATTATTTTTTAAATTAAATACTATTTATATGTTTGTATGTTTTTCTGGCTGTCCATTTCAGCAACTTAATATAATTTGTTAACTATTTTTTCGTTTACGTTACTTAGCAGAGAATTTTCTTTCACTTCAACCTACATTTTACAAGAAGTACTTTAGCGAAAGCTGTTTACATAAGGGGAAAGAGGGAAAAGAGCCTTAAAATAAAATCATACCTTGACGATAAACCGGGAAAAGGACAAATAAACTAAGATGGATAAAAATAATTATTGATACGTCACTGACACTTAAAGTTTGAAGCTTTTATTACAAAATAAATAATTTTAATAATAACACAAAATAAATAAATTATAAATTAAGGAAAAAGAGAAATATTGAAGTAACTGCAATCGATAAAAAATAAGTAAACAATAATAAATACATAAATACAAAACTAATTTGGTTATATAGATTTGTTCTAAAATGGAAAAAATTATTGATAAAAAATAATTTAAGATAAACATTATTTATACAGACGTTTAAAATAAAAAATATGAAGTGTTTTTAATATATAATTAAAAGTTAAGAATAAACAAATATTTACGTATTATTGTTTATTTTTTAAATATTTGATAACTTTTAAATTGTTGTAAGATAATCTTATTTTATTCGTTCCAAATTTGACATGTGCATTGACGTAATAAATGGAGTAAGAATTTATAAAAAGAATATTAATAACTTTAGTGACAACTTGATAGCCTTTCTTTGAAAATTGGGATATTAGACCTGTAATTAAGAACTCTTCCAGCATGTTAATTTTTATAGTAATTGTTAATAATTTAAGCCATAAGCTACTCAGTTTGCCGCGAAAAAAGTATGAAAAGTAGACAATTATACATTTTTACATAATTAAAGTCTCGTAAAGGAAATAAGGTAATATATGAATGTTGTGAGTCGCAATGTCTCTGTTCGTAACCGGGTATAAAGACAAACTTCAAAGTTTTGAAAAGCAAGATCATACTTCACAGGATCATTTCTGTAGTATATCTTCTGGACTCTCTAGTTCTAACTAGGAGTGACAAACACCACGATGACGAGTGGAAGCATTCATCTCGAGCGTGAGGCAGGCGAAAGTGATACTTCGGTGTCAGTTCGCCATCGATGATCGTTCACTTCAATTCTTTGAATTGGAGGAGGGATGTAATGCTTTCTGAGTGGTATTTTTTATGAATTAATTTAAGCAATTCTATAAAGCCTCGTTCACACTTGCGAGCACGAACCGAGCAGCAAGCTTAAACTTGTACGGTTTGGCGTTCTAGTGCCAGCGAACACGTGCCACTAGATAGGAGTCGATCTTCATCTTTGAAGACATTTTACTCCAAGCAGTGAGTGTAGTAGAGATGCGCTAAATATTTATTTTCCGGTAACATGTTACTCCGTAACAGGTTATTTTAGTAACATGTTATTTTAATAAACATAGATTTCAATACATGGTGATATAACCTTCTTAACTGCGCCGATTATAATGGCCCTCGTGTGCCGCACGTACCTAGATAATTATCTTTATTTTTATAAGGAATATACTCTGAACGTTGTTAAATCATCACAATATAATATCATATATTCACGATAAGGAGGGAAAAGGAAACTAAAAAGGATAAAAATAATTATTGATACAAAATAAAAAAAGACGTTTGAAGCTACTAACTAATTAACAGTAAAAGTAAATCAAGTAAAACTTCATTAATTTATAATTGAAGATAATGCCAGACAATTGATTTATTGAAAGAAAATATGAGAAGAAAGTATGACTAACTTATACTATTATATTAATAAAAGTTCAAGTTTATTCTTGAAATATTTAATTCTATTCCTTGAGGATTACATAATATTGATGACATAGGAAATGCATTGAAATGGTATTTAGTTAAATTAAACCAATATTATATTACTTTTAACATGAATATTTTCCTTATAACTTTTAAATACTAACTTTTTATAACCTGTTTAATTAAATTCGCCAAGGTCTAGCCAGTGTCGAGCAGACAGCTTATGGAGCGCAGTGTGCTCTAACGGGCCAGTGTGGAACTAAATATAACAGGTTGAGCGGAACCTGTTAAATTTAACAGGTTACATTTAACAGAACGGCTTAGCGGAACCTATTACTGGGTAAGAGGTTACGACGTAACAGCGTTGTATTGATGTGTTGCGTCTGTCTGCAAGGCGTGTTTTACTCTCTTCTGTGTAGAATGATGATATATTTTATTTCATTCCAGTAAATAAATGAGATAATTCAATCAAAATTTTCAATAATTTTCAACAAAATTTAAATTTTACCAATTAAATAGAACTTAAGCACCCTATTCATTTTAAAGATATTAAGATTAAATTATTAACGATTAGTATAAAAATTAACATGCTGGAAGAGTTCTTAATTACAGGTCTAATATCCCAATTTTCAAAGAAAGGCTATCAAGTTGTCACATCATATTGAAAATTTTAATAAAGTTATTAATATTCTTTTTATAAATTCTTACTCCATTAATTACGTCAATGCACATGTCAAATTTGGAACGAATAAAATGAGATTATCTTACAACAATTTAAAAGTTATCAAATATTTAAAAAATAAACAATAATTCAATTTTTATCAATAATATATTTTGTAAAAAACGATATCAATAATTTATATAATAAACTTTATCTTAATAAAGTTTGCGATATTATGCATTCGTAATTGTATAAATTAATACATGTGGTTTTACCGGAATTATTATTTTTTAAATTAAATACTATTTATATGTTTGTATGTTTTTCTGGCTGTCCATTTCAGCAACTTAATATAATTTGTTAACTATTTTTCCGTTTACGTTACTTAGCAGAGAATTTTCTTTCACTTCAACCTACATTTTACAAGAAGTACTTTAGCGAAAGCTGTTTACATAAGGGGAAAGAGGGAAAAGAGCCTTAAAATAAAATCATACCTTGACGATAAACCGGGAAAAGGACAAATAAACTAAGATGGATAAAAATAATTATTGATACGTCACTGACACTTAAAGTTTGAAGCTTTTATTACAAAATAAATAATTTTAATAATAACACAAAATAAATAAATTATAAATTAAGGAAAAAGAGAAATATTGAAGTAACTGCAATCGATAAAAAATAAGTAAACAATAATAAATACAAAACTAATTTGGTTATATAGATTTGTTCTAAAATGGAAAAAATTATTGATAAAAAATAATTTAAGATAAACATTATTTATACAGACGTTTAAAATAAAAAATATGAAGTGTTTTTAATATATAATTAAAAGTTAAGAATAAACAAATATTTACGTATTATTGTATATTTTTTAAATATTTGATAACTTTTAAATTGTTGTAAGATAATCTTATTTTATTCGTTCCAAATTTGACATGTGCATTGACGTAATAAATGGAGTAAGAATTTATAAAAAGAATATTAATAACTTTAGTGACAACTTGATAGCCTTTCTTTGAAAATTGGGATATTAGACCTGTAATTAAGAACTCTTCCAGCATGTTAATTTTTATAGTAATTGTTAATAATTTAAGCCATAAGCTACTCAGTTTGCCGCGAAAAAAGTATGAAAAGTAGACAATTATACATTTTTACATAATTAAAGTCTCGTAAAGGAAATAAGGTAATATATGAATGTTGTGAGTCGCAATGTCTCTGTTCGTAACCGGGTATAAAGACAAACTTCAAAGTTTTGAAAAGCAAGATCATACTTCACAGGATCATTTCTGTAGTATATCTTCTGGACTCTCTAGTTCTAACTAGGAGTGACAAACACCACGATGACGAGTGGAAGCATTCATCTCGAGCGTGAGGCAGGCGAAAGTGATACTTCGGTGTCAGTTCGCCATCGATGATCGTTCACTTCAATTCTTTGAATTGGAGGAGGGATGTAATGCTTTCTGAGTGGTATTTTTTATGAATTAATTTAAGCAATTCTATAAAGCCTCGTTCACACTTGCGAGCACGAACCGAGCAGCAAGCTTAAACTTGTACGGTTTGGCGTTCTAGTGCCAGCGAACACGTGCCACTAGATAGGAGTCGATCTTCATCTTTGAAGACATTTTACTCCAAGCAGTGAGTGTAGTAGAGATGCGCTAAATATTTATTTTCCGGTAACATGTTACTCCGTAACAGGTTATTTTAGTAACATGTTATTTTAATAAACATAGATTTCAATACATGGTGATATAACCTTCTTAACTGCGCCGATTATAATGGCCCTCGTGTGCCGCACGTACCTAGATAATTATCTTTATTTTTATAAGGAATATACTCTGAACGTTGTTAAATCATCACAATATAATATCATATATTCACGATAAGGAGGGAAAAGGAAACTAAAAAGGATAAAAATAATTATTGATACAAAATAAAAAAAGACGTTTGAAGCTACTAACATTAACAGTAAAAGTAAATCAAGTAAAACTTCATTAATTTATAATTGAAGATAATGCCAGACAATTGATTTATTGAAAGAAAATATGAGAAGAAAGTATGACTAACTTATACTATTATATTAATAAAAGTTCAAGTTTATTCTTGAAATATTTAATTCTATTCCTTGAGGATTACATAATATTGATGACATAGGAAATGCATTGAAATGGTATTTAGTTAAATTAAACCAATATTATATTACTTTTAACATGAATATTTTCCTTATAACTTTTAAATACTAACTTTTTATAACCTGTTTAATTAAATTCGCCAAGGTCTAGCCAGTGTCGAGCAGACAGCTTATGGAGCGCAGTGTGCTCTAACGGGCCAGTGTGGAACTAAATATAACAGGTTGAGCGGAACCTGTTAAATTTAACAGGTTACATTTAACAGAACGGCTTAGCGGAACCTATTACTGGGTAAGAGGTTACGACGTAACAGCGTTGTATTGATGTGTTGCGTCTGTCTGCAAGGCGTGTTTTACTCTCTTCTGTGTAGAATGATGATATATTTTATTTCATTCCAGTAAATAAATGAGATAATTCAATCAAAATTTTCAATAATTTTCAACAAAATTTAAATTTTACCAATTAAATAGAACTTAAGCACCCTATTCATTTTAAAGATATTAAGATTAAATTATTAACGATTAGTATAAAAATTAACATGCTGGAAGAGTTCTTAATTACAGGTCTAATATCCCAATTTTCAAAGAAAGGCTATCAAGTTGTCACATCATATTGAAAATTTTAATAAAGTTATTAATATTCTTTTTATAAATTCTTACTCCATTAATTACGTCAATGCACATGTCAAATTTGGAACGAATAAAATGAGATTATCTTACAACAATTTAAAAGTTATCAAATATTTAAAAAATAAACAATAATTCAATTTTTATCAATAATATATTTTGTGAAAAAAACGATATCAATAATTTATATAATAAACTTTATCTTAATAAAGTTTGCGATATTATGCATTCGTAATTGTATAAATTAATACATGTGGTTTTACCGGAATTATTATTTTTTAAATTAAATACTATTTATATGTTTGTATGTTTTTCTGGCTGTCCATTTCAGCAACTTAATATAATTTGTTAACTATTTTTCCGTTTACGTTACTTAGCAGAGAATTTTCTTTCACTTCAACCTACATTTTACAAGAAGTACTTTAGCGAAAGCTGTTTACATAAGGGGAAAGAGGGAAAAGAGCCTTAAAATAAAATCATACCTTGACGATAAACCGGGAAAAGGACAAATAAACTAAGATGGATAAAAATAATTATTGATACGTCACTGACACTTAAAGTTTGAAGCTTTTATTACAAAATAAATAATTTTAATAATAACACAAAATAAATAAATTATAAATTAAGGAAAAAGAGAAATATTGAAGTAACTGCAATCGATAAAAAATAAGTAAACAATAATAAATACAAAACTAATTTGGTTATATAGATTTGTTCTAAAATGGAAAAAATTATTGATAAAAAATAATTTAAGATAAACATTATTTATACAGACGTTTAAAATAAAAAATATGAAGTGTTTTTAATATATAATTAAAAGTTAAGAATAAACAAATATTTACGTATTATTGTTTATTTTTTAAATATTTGATAACTTTTAAATTGTTGTAAGATAATCTTATTTTATTCGTTCCAAATTTGACATGTGCATTGACGTAATAAATGGAGTAAGAATTTATAAAAAGAATATTAATAACTTTAGTGACAACTTGATAGCCTTTCTTTGAAAATTGGGATATTAGACCTGTAATTAAGAACTCTTCCAGCATGTTAATTTTTATAGTAATTGTTAATAATTTAAGCCATAAGCTACTCAGTTTGCCGCGAAAAAAGTATGAAAAGTAGACAATTATACATTTTTACATAATTAAAGTCTCGTAAAGGAAATAAGGTAATATATGAATGTTGTGAGTCGCAATGTCTCTGTTCGTAACCGGGTATAAAGACAAACTTCAAAGTTTTGAAAAGCAAGATCATACTTCACAGGATCATTTCTGTAGTATATCTTCTGGACTCTCTAGTTCTAACTAGGAGTGACAAACACCACGATGACGAGTGGAAGCATTCATCTCGAGCGTGAGGCAGGCGAAAGTGATACTTCGGTGTCAGTTCGCCATCGATGATCGTTCACTTCAATTCTTTGAATTGGAGGAGGGATGTAATGCTTTCTGAGTGGTATTTTTTATGAATTAATTTAAGCAATTCTATAAAGCCTCGTTCACACTTGCGAGCACGAACCGAGCAGCAAGCTTAAACTTGTACGGTTTGGCGTTCTAGTGCCAGCGAACACGTGCCACTAGATAGGAGTCGATCTTCATCTTTGAAGACATTTTACTCCAAGCAGTGAGTGTAGTAGAGATGCGCTAAATATTTATTTTCCGGTAACATGTTACTCCGTAACAGGTTATTTTAGTAACATGTTATTTTAATAAACATAGATTTCAATACATGGTGATATAACCTTCTTAACTGCGCCGATTATAATGGCCCTCGTGTGCCGCACGTACCTAGATAATTATCTTTATTTTTATAAGGAATATACTCTGAACGTTGTTAAATCATCACAATATAATATCATATATTCACGATAAGGAGGGAAAAGGAAACTAAAAAGGATAAAAATAATTATTGATACAAAATAAATAAAGACGTTTCGAAGCTACTAACTAATTAACAGTAAAAGTAAATCAAGTAAAACTTCATTAATTTATAATTGAAGATAATGCCAGACAATTGATTTATTGAAAGAAAATATGAGAAGAAAGTATGACTAACTTATACTATTATATTAATAAATTTTCAAGTTTATTCTTGAAATATTTAATTCTATTCCTTGAGGATTACATAATATTGATGACATAGGAAATGCATTGAAATGGTATTTAGTTAAATTAAACCAATATTATATTACTTTTAACATGAATATTTTCCTTATAACTTTTAAATACTAACTTTTTATAACCTGTTTAATTAAATTCGCCAAGGTCTAGCCAGTGTCGAGCAGACAGCTTATGGAGCGCAGTGTGCTCTAACGGGCCAGTGTGGAACTAAATATAACAGGTTGAGCGGAACCTGTTAAATTTAACAGGTTACATTTAACAGAACGGCTTAGCGGAACCTATTACTGGGTAAGAGGTTACGACGTAACAGCGTTGTATTGATGTGTTGCGTCTGTCTGCAAGGCGTGTTTTACTCTCTTCTGTGTAGAATGATGATATATTTTATTTCATTCCAGTAAATAAATGAGATAATTCAATCAAAATTTTCAATAATTTTCAACAAAATTTAAATTTTACCAATTAAATAGAACTTAAGCACCCTATTCATTTTAAAGATATTAAGATTAAATTATTAACGATTAGTATAAAAATTAACATGCTGGAAGAGTTCTTAATTACAGGTCTAATATCCCAATTTTCAAAGAAAGGCTATCAAGTTGTCACATCATATTGAAAATTTTAATAAAGTTATTAATATTCTTTTTATAAATTCTTACTCCATTAATTACGTCAATGCACATGTCAAATTTGGAACGAATAAAATGAGATTATCTTACAACAATTTAAAAGTTATCAAATATTTAAAAAATAAACAATAATTCAATTTTTATCAATAATATATTTTGTGAAAAAAACGATATCAATAATTTATATAATAAACTTTATCTTAATAAAGTTTGCGATATTATGCATTCGTAATTGTATAAATTAATACATGTGGTTTTACCGGAATTATTATTTTTTAAATTAAATACTATTTATATGTTTGTATGTTTTTCTGGCTGTCCATTTCAGCAACTTAATATAATTTGTTAACTATTTTTCCGTTTACGTTACTTAGCAGAGAATTTTCTTTCACTTCAACCTACATTTTACAAGAAGTACTTTAGCGAAAGCTGTTTACATAAGGGGAAAGAGGGAAAAGAGCCTTAAAATAAAATCATACCTTGACGATAAACCGGGAAAAGGACAAATAAACTAAGATGGATAAAAATAATTATTGATACGTCACTGACACTTAAAGTTTGAAGCTTTTATTACAAAATAAATAATTTTAATAATAACACAAAATAAATAAATTATAAATTAAGGAAAAAGAGAAATATTGAAGTAACTGCAATCGATAAAAAATAAGTAAACAATAATAAATACAAAACTAATTTGGTTATATAGATTTGTTCTAAAATGGAAAAAAAATTATTGATAAAAAATAATTTAAGATAAACATTATTTATACAGACGTTTAAAATAAAAAATATGAAGTGTTTTTAATATATAATTAAAAGTTAAGAATAAACAAATATTTACGTATTATTGTATATTTTTTAAATATTTGATAACTTTTAAATTGTTGTAAGATAATCTTATTTTATTCGTTCCAAATTTGACATGTGCATTGACGTAATAAATGGAGTAAGAATTTATAAAAAGAATATTAATAACTTTAGTGACAACTTGATAGCCTTTCTTTGAAAATTGGGATATTAGACCTGTAATTAAGAACTCTTCCAGCATGTTAATTTTTATAGTAATTGTTAATAATTTAAGCCATAAGCTACTCAGTTTGCCGCGAAAAAAGTATGAAAAGTAGACAATTATACATTTTTACATAATTAAAGTCTCGTAAAGGAAATAAGGTAATATATGAATGTTGTGAGTCGCAATGTCTCTGTTCGTAACCGGGTATAAAGACAAACTTCAAAGTTTTGAAAAGCAAGATCATACTTCACAGGATCATTTCTGTAGTATATCTTCTGGACTCTCTAGTTCTAACTAGGAGTGACAAACACCACGATGACGAGTGGAAGCATTCATCTCGAGCGTGAGGCAGGCGAAAGTGATACTTCGGTGTCAGTTCGCCATCGATGATCGTTCACTTCAATTCTTTGAATTGGAGGAGGGATGTAATGCTTTCTGAGTGGTATTTTTTATGAATTAATTTAAGCAATTCTATAAAGCCTCGTTCACACTTGCGAGCACGAACCGAGCAGCAAGCTTAAACTTGTACGGTTTGGCGTTCTAGTGCCAGCGAACACGTGCCACTAGATAGGAGTCGATCTTCATCTTTGAAGACATTTTACTCCAAGCAGTGAGTGTAGTAGAGATGCGCTAAATATTTATTTTCCGGTAACATGTTACTCCGTAACAGGTTATTTTAGTAACATGTTATTTTAATAAACATAGATTTCAATACATGGTGATATAACCTTCTTAACTGCGCCGATTATAATGGCCCTCGTGTGCCGCACGTACCTAGATAATTATCTTTATTTTTATAAGGAATATACTCTGAACGTTGTTAAATCATCACAATATAATATCATATATTCACGATAAGGAGGGAAAAGGAAACTAAAAAGGATAAAAATAATTATTGATACAAAATAAAAAAAGACGTTTTGAAGCTACTAACTAATTAACAGTAAAAGTAAATCAAGTGAAACTTCATTAATTTATAATTGAAGATAATGCCAGACAATTGATTTATTGAAAGAAAATATGAGAAGAAAGTATGACTAACTTATACTATTATATTAATAAAAGTTCAAGTTTATTCTTGAAATATTTAATTCTATTCCTTGAGGATTACATAATATAGATGACATAGGAAATGCATTGAAATGGTATTTAGTTAAATTAAACCAATATTATATTACTTTTAACATGAATATTTTCCTTATAACTTTTAAATACTAACTTTTTATAACCTGTTTAATTAAATTCGCCAAGGTCTAGCCAGTGTCGAGCAGACAGCTTATGGAGCGCAGTGTGCTCTAACGGGCCAGTGTGGAACTAAATATAACAGGTTGAGCGGAACCTGTTAAATTTAACAGGTTACATTTAACAGAACGGCTTAGCGGAACCTATTACTGGGTAAGAGGTTACGACGTAACAGCGTTGTATTGATGTGTTGCGTCTGTCTGCAAGGCGTGTTTTACTCTCTTCTGTGTAGAATGATGATATATTTATTTCATTCCAGTAAATAAATGAGATAATTCAATCAAAATTTTCAATAATTTTCAACAAAATTTAAATTTTACCAATTAAATAGAACTTAAGCACCCTATTCATTTTTAAAGATATTAAGATTAAATTATTAACGATTAGTATAAAAATTAACATGCTGGAAGAGTTCTTAATTACAGGTCTAATATCCGAATTTTCAAAGAAAGGCTATCAAGTTGTCACATCATATTGAAAATTTTAATAAAGTTATTAATATCTTTTTATAAATTCTTACTCCATTAATTACGTCAATGCACATGTCAAATTTGGAACGAATAAAATGAGATTATCTTACAACAATTTAAAAGTTATCAAATATTTAAAAAATAAACAATAATTCAATTTTTATCAATAATATATTTTGTAAAAAACGATATCAATAATTTATATAATAAACTTTATCTTAATAAAGTTTGCGATATTATGCATTCGTAATTGTATAAATTAATACATGTGGTTTTACCGGAATTATTATTTTTAAATTAAATACTATTTATATGTTTGTATGTTTTTTCTGGCTGTCCATTTCAGCAACTTAATATAATTTTGTTAACTATTTTTCCGTTTACGTTACTTAGCAGAGAATTTTCTTTCACTTCAACCTACATTTTACAAGAAGTACTTTAGCGAAAGCTGTTTACATAAGGGGAAAGAGGGAAAAGAGCCTTAAAATAAAATCATACCTTGACGATAAACCGGGAAAAGGACAAATAAACTAAGATGGATAAAAATAATTATTGATACGTCACTGACACTTAAAGTTTGAAGCTTTTATTACAAAATAAATAATTTTAATAATAACACAAAATAAATAAATTATAAATTAAGGAAAAAGAGAAATATTGAAGTAACTGCAATCGATAAAAAATAAGTAAACAATAATAAATACAAAACTAATTTGGTTATATAGATTTGTTCTAAAATGGAAAAAATTATTGATAAAAAATAATTTAAGATAAACATTATTTATACAGACGTTTAAAATAAAAAATATGAAGTGTTTTTAATATATAATTAAAAGTTAAGAATAAACAAATATTTACGTATTATTGTATATTTTTTAAATATTTGATAACTTTTAAATTGTTGTAAGATAATCTTATTTTATTCGTTCCAAATTTGACATGTGCATTGACGTAATAAATGGAGTAAGAATTTATAAAAAGAATATTAATAACTTTAGTGACAACTTGATAGCCTTTCTTTGAAAATTGGGATATTAGACCTGTAATTAAGAACTCTTCCAGCATGTTAATTTTTATAGTAATTGTTAATAATTTAAGCCATAAGCTACTCAGTTTGCCGCGAAAAAAGTATGAAAAGTAGACAATTATACATTTTTACATAATTAAAGTCTCGTAAAGGAAATAAGGTAATATATGAATGTTGTGAGTCGCAATGTCTCTGTTCGTAACCGGGTATAAAGACAAACTTCAAAGTTTTGAAAAGCAAGATCATACTTCACAGGATCATTTCTGTAGTATATCTTCTGGACTCTCTAGTTCTAACTAGGAGTGACAAACACCACGATGACGAGTGGAAGCATTCATCTCGAGCGTGAGGCAGGCGAAAGTGATACTTCGGTGTCAGTTCGCCATCGATGATCGTTCACATTCAATTCTTTGAATTGGAGGAGGGATGTAATGCTTTCTGAGTGGTATTTTTTATGAATTAATTTAAGCAATTCTATAAAGCCTCGTTCACACTTGCGAGCACGAACCGAGCAGCAAGCTTAAACTTGTACGGTTTGGCGTTCTAGTGCCAGCGAACACGTGCCACTAGATAGGAGTCGATCTTCATCTTTGAAGACATTTTACTCCAAGCAGTGAGTGTAGTAGAGATGCGCTAAATATTTATTTTCCGGTAACATGTTACTCCGTAACAGGTTATTTTAGTAACATGTTATTTTAATAAACATAGATTTCAATACATGGTGATATAACCTTCTTAACTGCGCCGATTATAATGGCCCTCGTGTGCCGCACGTACCTAGATAATTATCTTTATTTTTATAAGGAATATACTCTGAACGTTGTTAAATCATCACAATATAATATCATATATTCACGATAAGGAGGGAAAAGGAAACTAAAAAGGATAAAAATAATTATTGATACAAAATAAAAAAAGACGTTTTGAATTACAACAGTAAAAGTAAATCAAGTAAAACTTCATTAATTTATAATTGAAGATAATGCCAGACAATTGATTTATTGAAAGAAAATATGAGAAGAAAGTATGACTAACTTATACTATTATATTAATAAAAGTTCAAGTTTATTCTTGAAATATTTAATTCTATTCCTTGAGGATTACATAATATTGATGACATAGGAAATGCATTGAAATGGTATTTAGTTAAATTAAACCAATATTATATTACTTTTAACATGAATATTTTCCTTATAACTTTTAAATACTAACTTTTTATAACCTGTTTAATTAAATTCGCCAAGGTCTAGCCAGTGTCGAGCAGACAGCTTATGGAGCGCAGTGTGCTCTAACGGGCCAGTGTGGAACTAAATATAACAGGTTGAGCGGAACCTGTTAAATTTAACAGGTTACATTTAACAGAACGGCTTAGCGGAACCTATTACTGGGTAAGAGGTTACGACGTAACAGCGTTGTATTGATGTGTTGCGTCTGTCTGCAAGGCGTGTTTTACTCTCTTCTGTGTAGAATGATGATATATTTTATTTCATTCCAGTAAATAAATGAGATAATTCAATCAAAATTTTCAATAATTTTCAACAAAATTTAAATTTTACCAATTAAATAGAACTTAAGCACCCTATTCATTTTAAAGATGTTAAGATTAAATTATTAACAATGAGTATAAAAAATTAACATGCTGGAAGAGTTCTTAATTACAGGTCTAATATCCCAATTTTCAAAGAAAGGCTATCAAGTTGTCACATCATATTGAAAATTTTAATAAAGTTATTAATATTCTTTTTATAAATTCTTACTCCATTAATTACGTCAATGCACATGTCAAATTTGGAACGAATAAAATGAGATTATCTTAAAACAATTTAAAAGTTATCAAATATTTAAAAAATAAACAATAATTCAATTTTTATCAATAATATATTTTGTAAAAAACGATATCAATAATTTATATAATAAACTTTATCTTAATAAAGTTTGCGATATTATGCATTCGTAATTGTATAAATTAATACATGTGGTTTTACCGGAATTATTATTTTTTAAATTAAATACTATTTATATGTTTGTATGTTTTTCTGGCTGTCCATTTCAGCAACTTAATATAATTTGTTAACTATTTTTTCCGTTTACGTTACTTAGCAGAGAATTTTCTTTCACTTCAACCTACATTTTACAAGAAGTACTTTAGCGAAAGCTGTTTACATAAGGGGAAAGAGGGAAAAGAGCCTTAAAATAAAATCATACCTTGACGATAAACCGGGAAAAGGACAAATAAACTAAGATGGATAAAAATAATTATTGATACGTCACTGACACTTAAAGTTTGAAGCTTTTATTACAAAATAAATAATTTTAATAATAACACAAAATAAATAAATTATAAATTAAGGAAAAAGAGAAATATTGAAGTAACTGCAATCGATAAAAAATAAGTAAACAATAATAAATACAAAACTAATTTGGTTATATAGATTTGTTCTAAAATGGAAAAAATTATTGATAAAAAATAATTTAAGATAAACATTATTTATACAGACGTTTAAAATAAAAAATATGAAGTGTTTTTAATATATAATTAAAAGTTAAGAATAAACAAATATTTACGTATTATTGTTATTTTTTTAAATATTTGATAACTTTTAAATTGTTGTAAGATAATCTTATTTTATTCGTTCCAAATTTGACATGTGCATTGACGTAATAAATGGAGTAAGAATTTATAAAAAGAATATTAATAACTTTAGTGACAACTTGATAGCCTTTCTTTGAAAATTGGGATATTAGACCTGTAATTAAGAACTCTTCCAGCATGTTAATTTTTATAGTAATTGTTAATAATTTAAGCCATAAGCTACTCAGTTTGCCGCGAAAAAAGTATGAAAAGTAGACAATTATACATTTTTACATAATTAAAGTCTCGTAAAGGAAATAAGGTAATATATGAATGTTGTGAGTCGCAATGTCTCTGTTCGTAACCGGGTATAAAGACAAACTTCAAAGTTTTGAAAAGCAAGATCATACTTCACAGGATCATTTCTGTAGTATATCTTCTGGACTCTCTAGTTCTAACTAGGAGTGACAAACACCACGATGACGAGTGGAAGCATTCATCTCGAGCGTGAGGCAGGCGAAAGTGATACTTCGGTGTCAGTTCGCCATCGATGATCGTTCACTTCAATTCTTTGAATTGGAGGAGGGATGTAATGCTTTCTGAGTGGTATTTTTTATGAATTAATTTAAGCAATTCTATAAAGCCTCGTTCACACTTGCGAGCACGAACCGAGCAGCAAGCTTAAACTTGTACGGTTTGGCGTTCTAGTGCCAGCGAACACGTGCCACTAGATAGGAGTCGATCTTCATCTTTGAAGACATTTTACTCCAAGCAGTGAGTGTAGTAGAGATGCGCTAAATATTTATTTTCCGGTAACATGTTACTCCGTAACAGGTTATTTTAGTAACATGTTATTTTAATAAACATAGATTTCAATACATGGTGATATAACCTTCTTAACTGCGCCGATTATAATGGCCCTCGTGTGCCGCACGTACCTAGATAATTATCTTTATTTTTATAAGGAATATACTCTGAACGTTGTTAAATCATCACAATATAATATCATATATTCACGATAAGGAGGGAAAAGGAAACTAAAAAGGATAAAAATAATTATTGATACAAAATAAAAAAAGACGTTTTGAATTAACAGTAAAAGTAAATCAAGTAAAACTTCATTAATTTATAATTGAAGATAATGCCAGACAATTGATTTATTGAAAGAAAATATGAGAAGAAAGTATGACTAACTTATACTATTATATTAATAAAAGTTCAAGTTTATTCTTGAAATATTTAATTCTATTCCTTGAGGATTACATAATATTGATGACATAGGAAATGCATTGAAATGGTATTTAGTTAAATTAAACCAATATTATATTACTTTTAACATGAATATTTTCCTTATAACTTTTAAATACTAACTTTTTATAACCTGTTTAATTAAATTCGCCAAGGTCTAGCCAGTGTCGAGCAGACAGCTTATGGAGCGCAGTGTGCTCTAACGGGCCAGTGTGGAACTAAATATAACAGGTTGAGCGGAACCTGTTAAATTTAACAGGTTACATTTAACAGAACGGCTTAGCGGAACCTATTACTGGGTAAGAGGTTACGACGTAACAGCGTTGTATTGATGTGTTGCGTCTGTCTGCAAGGCGTGTTTTACTCTCTTCTGTGTAGAATGATGATATATTTTATTTCATTCCAGTAAATAAATGAGATAATTCAATCAAAATTTTCAATAATTTTCAACAAAATTTAAATTTTACCAATTAAATAGAACTTAAGCACCCTATTCATTTTAAAGATATTAAGATTAAATTATTAACGATTAGTATAAAAATTAACATGCTGGAAGAGTTCTTAATTACAGGTCTAATATCCCAATTTTCAAAGAAAGGCTATCAAGTTGTCACATCATATTGAAAATTTTAATAAAGTTATTAATATTCTTTTTATAAATTCTTACTCCATTAATTACGTCAATGCACATGTCAAATTTGGAACGAATAAAATGAGATTATCTTACAACAATTTAAAAGTTATCAAATATTTAAAAAATAAACAATAATTCAATTTTTATCAATAATATATTTTGTAAAAAACGATATCAATAATTTATATAATAAACTTTATCTTAATAAAGTTTGCGATATTATGCATTCGTAATTGTATAAATTAATACATGTGGTTTTACCGGAATTATTATTTTTTAAATTAAATACTATTTATATGTTTGTATGTTTTTCTGGCTGTCCATTTCAGCAACTTAATATAATTTGTTAACTATTTTTCCGTTTACGTTACTTAGCAGAGAATTTTCTTTCACTTCAACCTACATTTTACAAGAAGTACTTTAGCGAAAGCTGTTTACATAAGGGGAAAGAGGGAAAAGAGCCTTAAAATAAAATCATACCTTGACGATAAACCGGGAAAAGGACAAATAAACTAAGATGGATAAAAATAATTATTGATACGTCACTGACACTTAAAGTTTGAAGCTTTTATTACAAAATAAATAATTTTAATAATAACACAAAATAAATAAATTATAAATTAAGGAAAAAGAGAAATATTGAAGTAACTGCAATCGATAAAAAATAAGTAAACAATAATAAATACAAAACTAATTTGGTTATATAGATTTGTTCTAAAATGGAAAAAATTATTGATAAAAAATAATTTAAGATAAACATTATTTATACAGACGTTTAAAATAAAAAATATGAAGTGTTTTTAATATATAATTAAAAGTTAAGAATAAACAAATATTTACGTATTATTGTATATTTTTTAAATATTTGATAACTTTTAAATTGTTGTAAGATAATCTTATTTTATTCGTTCCAAATTTGACATGTGCATTGACGTAATAAATGGAGTAAGAATTTATAAAAAGAATATTAATAACTTTAGTGACAACTTGATAGCCTTTCTTTGAAAATTGGGATATTAGACCTGTAATTAAGAACTCTTCCAGCATGTTAATTTTTATAGTAATTGTTAATAATTTAAGCCATAAGCTACTCAGTTTGCCGCGAAAAAAGTATGAAAAGTAGACAATTATACATTTTTACATAATTAAAGTCTCGTAAAGGAAATAAGGTAATATATGAATGTTGTGAGTCGCAATGTCTCTGTTCGTAACCGGGTATAAAGACAAACTTCAAAGTTTTGAAAAGCAAGATCATACTTCACAGGATCATTTCTGTAGTATATCTTCTGGACTCTCTAGTTCTAACTAGGAGTGACAAACACCACGATGACGAGTGGAAGCATTCATCTCGAGCGTGAGGCAGGCGAAAGTGATACTTCGGTGTCAGTTCGCCATCGATGATCGTTCACTTCAATTCTTTGAATTGGAGGAGGGATGTAATGCTTTCTGAGTGGTATTTTTTATGAATTAATTTAAGCAATTCTATAAAGCCTCGTTCACACTTGCGAGCACGAACCGAGCAGCAAGCTTAAACTTGTACGGTTTGGCGTTCTAGTGCCAGCGAACACGTGCCACTAGATAGGAGTCGATCTTCATCTTTGAAGACATTTTACTCCAAGCAGTGAGTGTAGTAGAGATGCGCTAAATATTTATTTTCCGGTAACATGTTACTCCGTAACAGGTTATTTTAGTAACATGTTATTTTAATAAACATAGATTTCAATACATGGTGATATAACCTTCTTAACTGCGCCGATTATAATGGCCCTCGTGTGCCGCACGTACCTAGATAATTATCTTTATTTTTATAAGGAATATACTCTGAACGTTGTTAAATCATCACAATATAATATCATATATTCACGATAAGGAGGGAAAAGGAAACTAAAAAGGATAAAAATAATTATTGATACAAAATAAAAAAAGACGTTTTGAATTAACAGTAAAAGTAAATCAAGTAAAACTTCATTAATTTATAATTGAAGATAATGCCAGACAATTGATTTATTGAAAGAAAATATGAGAAGAAAGTATGACTAACTTATACTATTATATTAATAAAAGTTCAAGTTTATTCTTGAAATATTTAATTCTATTCCTTGAGGATTACATAATATTGATGACATAGGAAATGCATTGAAATGGTATTTAGTTAAATTAAACCAATATTATATTACTTTTAACATGAATATTTTCCTTATAACTTTTAAATACTAACTTTTTATAACCTGTTTAATTAAATTCGCCAAGGTCTAGCCAGTGTCGAGCAGACAGCTTATGGAGCGCAGTGTGCTCTAACGGGCCAGTGTGGAACTAAATATAACAGGTTGAGCGGAACCTGTTAAATTTAACAGGTTACATTTAACAGAACGGCTTAGCGGAACCTATTACTGGGTAAGAGGTTACGACGTAACAGCGTTGTATTGATGTGTTGCGTCTGTCTGCAAGGCGTGTTTTACTCTCTTCTGTGTAGAATGATGATATATTTTATTTCATTCCAGTAAATAAATGAGATAATTCAATCAAAATTTTCAATAATTTTCAACAAAATTTAAATTTTACCAATTAAATAGAACTTAAGCACCCTATTCATTTTAAAGATATTAAGATTAAATTATTAACGATTAGTATAAAAATTAACATGCTGGAAGAGTTCTTAATTACAGGTCTAATATCCCAATTTTCAAAGAAAGGCTATCAAGTTGTCACATCATATTGAAAATTTTAATAAAGTTATTAATATTCTTTTTATAAATTCTTACTCCATTAATTACGTCAATGCACATGTCAAATTTGGAACGAATAAAATGAGATTATCTTACAACAATTTAAAAGTTATCAAATATTTAAAAAATAAACAATAATTCAATTTTTATCAATAATATATTTTGTAAAAAAAAGAACTCAATAATTTATATAATAAACTTTATCTTAATAAAGTTTGCGATATTATGTATTCGTAATTGTATAAATTAATACATGTGGTTTTACCGGAATTATTATTTTTTAAATTAAATACTATTTATATGTTTGTATGTTTTTCTGGCTGTCCATTTCAGCAACTTAATATAATTTGTTAACTATTTTTCCATTTACGTTACTTAGCAGAGAATTTTCTTTCACTTCAACCTACATTTTACAAGAAGTACTTTAGCGAAAGCTGTTTACATAAGGGGAAAGAGGGAAAAGAGCCTTAAAATAAAATCATACCTTGACGATAAACCGGGAAAAGGACAAATAAACTAAGATGGATAAAAATAATTATTGATACGTCACTGACACTTAAAGTTTGAAGCTTTTATTACAAAATAAATAATTTTAATAATAACACAAAATAAATAAATTATAAATTAAGGAAAAAGAGAAATATTGAAGTAACTGCAATCGATAAAAAATAAGTAAACAATAATAAATACAAAACTAATTTGGTTATATAGATTTGTTCTAAAATGGAAAAAATTATTGATAAAAAATAATTTAAGATAAACATTATTTATACAGACGTTTAAAATAAAAAATATGAAGTGTTTTTAATATATAATTAAAAGTTAAGAATAAACAAATATTTACGTATTATTGTATATTTTTTAAATATTTGATAACTTTTAAATTGTTGTAAGATAATCTTATTTTATTCGTTCCAAATTTGACATGTGCATTGACGTAATAAATGGAGTAAGAATTTATAAAAAGAATATTAATAACTTTAGTGACAACTTGATAGCCTTTCTTTGAAAATTGGGATATTAGACCTGTAATTAAGAACTCTTCCAGCATGTTAATTTTTATAGTAATTGTTAATAATTTAAGCCATAAGCTACTCAGTTTGCCGCGAAAAAAGTATGAAAAGTAGACAATTATACATTTTTACATAATTAAAGTCTCGTAAAGGAAATAAGGTAATATATGAATGTTGTGAGTCGCAATGTCTCTGTTCGTAACCGGGTATAAAGACAAACTTCAAAGTTTTGAAAAGCAAGATCATACTTCACAGGATCATTTCTGTAGTATATCTTCTGGACTCTCTAGTTCTAACTAGGAGTGACAAACACCACGATGACGAGTGGAAGCATTCATCTCGAGCGTGAGGCAGGCGAAAGTGATACTTCGGTGTCAGTTCGCCATCGATGATCGTTCACTTCAATTCTTTGAATTGGAGGAGGGATGTAATGCTTTCTGAGTGGTATTTTTTATGAATTAATTTAAGCAATTCTATAAAGCCTCGTTCACACTTGCGAGCACGAACCGAGCAGCAAGCTTAAACTTGTACGGTTTGGCGTTCTAGTGCCAGCGAACACGTGCCACTAGATAGGAGTCGATCTTCATCTTTGAAGACATTTTACTCCAAGCAGTGAGTGTAGTAGAGATGCGCTAAATATTTATTTTCCGGTAACATGTTACTCCGTAACAGGTTATTTTAGTAACATGTTATTTTAATAAACATAGATTTCAATACATGGTGATATAACCTTCTTAACTGCGCCGATTATAATGGCCCTCGTGTGCCGCACGTACCTAGATAATTATCTTTATTTTTATAAGGAATATACTCTGAACGTTGTTAAATCATCACAATATAATATCATATATTCACGATAAGGAGGGAAAAGGAAACTAAAAAGGATAAAAATAATTATTGATACAAAATAAAAAAAGACGTTTTGAAGTACTAACTAATAACAGTAAAAGTAAATCAAGTAAAACTTCATTAATTTATAATTGAAGATAATGCCAGACAATTGATTTATTGAAAGAAAATATGAGAAGAAAGTATGACTAACTTATACTATTATATTAATAAAAGTTCAAGTTTATTCTTGAAATATTTAATTCTATTCCTTGAGGATTACATAATATTGATGACATAGGAAATGCATTGAAATGGTATTTAGTTAAATTAAACCAATATTATATTACTTTTAACATGAATATTTTCCTTATAACTTTTAAATACTAACTTTTTATAACCTGTTTAATTAAATTCGCCAAGGTCTAGCCAGTGTCGAGCAGACAGCTTATGGAGCGCAGTGTGCTCTAACGGGCCAGTGTGGAACTAAATATAACAGGTTGAGCGGAACCTGTTAAATTTAACAGGTTACATTTAACAGAACGGCTTAGCGGAACCTATTACTGGGTAAGAGGTTACGACGTAACAGCGTTGTATTGATGTGTTGCGTCTGTCTGCAAGGCGTGTTTTACTCTCTTCTGTGTAGAATGATGATATATTTTATTTCATTCCAGTAAATAAATGAGATAATTCAATCAAAATTTTCAATAATTTTCAACAAAATTTAAATTTTACCAATTAAATAGAACTTAAGCACCCTATTCATTTTAAAGATATTAAGATTAAATTATTAACGATTAGTATAAAAATTAACATGCTGGAAGAGTTCTTAATTACAGGTCTAATATCCCAATTTTCAAAGAAAGGCTATCAAGTTGTCACATCATATTGAAAATTTTAATAAAGTTATTAATATTCTTTTTATAAATTCTTACTCCATTAATTACGTCAATGCACATGTCAAATTTGGAACGAATAAAATGAGATTATCTTACAACAATTTAAAAGTTATCAAATATTTAAAAAATAAACAATAATTCAATTTTTATCAATAATATATTTTGTAAAAAACGATATCAATAATTTATATAATAAACTTTATCTTAATAAAGTTTGCGATATTATGCATTCGTAATTGTATAAATTAATACATGTGGTTTTACCGGAATTATTATTTTTTAAATTAAATACTATTTATATGTTTGTATGTTTTTCTGGCTGTCCATTTCAGCAACTTAATATAATTTGTTAACTATTTTTCCGTTTACGTTACTTAGCAGAGAATTTTCTTTCACTTCAACCTACATTTTACAAGAAGTACTTTAGCGAAAGCTGTTTACATAAGGGGAAAGAGGGAAAAGAGCCTTAAAATAAAATCATACCTTGACGATAAACCGGGAAAAGGACAAATAAACTAAGATGGATAAAAATAATTATTGATACGTCACTGACACTTAAAGTTTGAAGCTTTTATTACAAAATAAATAATTTTAATAATAACACAAAATAAATAAATTATAAATTAAGGAAAAAGAGAAATATTGAAGTAACTGCAATCGATAAAAAATAAGTAAACAATAATAAATACAAAACTAATTTGGTTATATAGATTTGTTCTAAAATGGAAAAAATTATTGATAAAAAATAATTTAAGATAAACATTATTTATACAGACGTTTAAAATAAAAAATATGAAGTGTTTTTAATATATAATTAAAAGTTAAGAATAAACAAATATTTACGTATTATTGTTTATTTTTTAAATATTTGATAACTTTTAAATTGTTGTAAGATAATCTTATTTTATTCGTTCCAAATTTGACATGTGCATTGACGTAATAAATGGAGTAAGAATTTATAAAAAGAATATTAATAACTTTAGTGACAACTTGATAGCCTTTCTTTGAAAATTGGGATATTAGACCTGTAATTAAGAACTCTTCCAGCATGTTAATTTTTATAGTAATTGTTAATAATTTAAGCCATAAGCTACTCAGTTTGCCGCGAAAAAAGTATGAAAAGTAGACAATTATACATTTTTACATAATTAAAGTCTCGTAAAGGAAATAAGGTAATATATGAATGTTGTGAGTCGCAATGTCTCTGTTCGTAACCGGGTATAAAGACAAACTTCAAAGTTTTGAAAAGCAAGATCATACTTCACAGGATCATTTCTGTAGTATATCTTCTGGACTCTCTAGTTCTAACTAGGAGTGACAAACACCACGATGACGAGTGGAAGCATTCATCTCGAGCGTGAGGCAGGCGAAAGTGATACTTCGGTGTCAGTTCGCCATCGATGATCGTTCACTTCAATTCTTTGAATTGGAGGAGGGATGTAATGCTTTCTGAGTGGTATTTTTTATGAATTAATTTAAGCAATTCTATAAAGCCTCGTTCACACTTGCGAGCACGAACCGAGCAGCAAGCTTAAACTTGTACGGTTTGGCGTTCTAGTGCCAGCGAACACGTGCCACTAGATAGGAGTCGATCTTCATCTTTGAAGACATTTTACTCCAAGCAGTGAGTGTAGTAGAGATGCGCTAAATATTTATTTTCCGGTAACATGTTACTCCGTAACAGGTTATTTTAGTAACATGTTATTTTAATAAACATAGATTTCAATACATGGTGATATAACCTTCTTAACTGCGCCGATTATAATGGCCCTCGTGTGCCGCACGTACCTAGATAATTATCTTTATTTTTATAAGGAATATACTCTGAACGTTGTTAAATCATCACAATATAATATCATATATTCACGATAAGGAGGGAAAAGGAAACTAAAAAGGATAAAAATAATTATTGATACAAAATAAAAAAAGACGTTTTGAGAATTAACAGTAAAAGTAAATCAAGTAAAACTTCATTAATTTATAATTGAAGATAATGCCAGACAATTGATTTATTGAAAGAAAATATGAGAAGAAAGTATGACTAACTTATACTATTATATTAATAAAAGTTCAAGTTTATTCTTGAAATATTTAATTCTATTCCTTGAGGATTACATAATATTGATGACATAGGAAATGCATTGAAATGGTATTTAGTTAAATTAAACCAATATTATATTACTTTTAACATGAATATTTTCCTTATAACTTTTAAATACTAACTTTTTATAACCTGTTTAATTAAATTCGCCAAGGTCTAGCCAGTGTCGAGCAGACAGCTTATGGAGCGCAGTGTGCTCTAACGGGCCAGTGTGGAACTAAATATAACAGGTTGAGCGGAACCTGTTAAATTTAACAGGTTACATTTAACAGAACGGCTTAGCGGAACCTATTACTGGGTAAGAGGTTACGACGTAACAGCGTTGTATTGATGTGTTGCGTCTGTCTGCAAGGCGTGTTTTACTCTCTTCTGTGTAGAATGATGATATATTTTATTTCATTCCAGTAAATAAATGAGATAATTCAATCAAAATTTTCAATAATTTTCAACAAAATTTAAATTTTACCAATTAAATAGAACTTAAGCACCCTATTCATTTTAAAGATATTAAGATTAAATTATTAACGATTAGTATAAAAATTAACATGCTGGAAGAGTTCTTAATTACAGGTCTAATATCCCAATTTTCAAAGAAAGGCTATCAAGTTGTCACATCATATTGAAAATTTTAATAAAGTTATTAATATTCTTTTTATAAATTCTTACTCCATTAATTACGTCAATGCACATGTCAAATTTGGAACGAATAAAATGAGATTATCTTACAACAATTTAAAAGTTATCAAATATTTAAAAAATAAACAATAATTCAATTTTTATCAATAATATATTTTGTAAAAAACGATATCAATAATTTATATAATAAACTTTATCTTAATAAAGTTTGCGATATTATGCATTCGTAATTGTATAAATTAATACATGTGGTTTTACCGGAATTATTATTTTTTAAATTAAATACTATTTATATGTTTGTATGTTTTTCTGGCTGTCCATTTCAGCAACTTAATATAATTTGTTAACTATTTTTCCGTTTACGTTACTTAGCAGAGAATTTTCTTTCACTTCAACCTACATTTTACAAGAAGTACTTTAGCGAAAGCTGTTTACATAAGGGGAAAGAGGGAAAAGAGCCTTAAAATAAAATCATACCTTGACGATAAACCGGGAAAAGGACAAATAAACTAAGATGGATAAAAATAATTATTGATACGTCACTGACACTTAAAGTTTGAAGCTTTTATTACAAAATAAATAATTTTAATAATAACACAAAATAAATAAATTATAAATTAAGGAAAAAGAGAAATATTGAAGTAACTGCAATCGATAAAAAATAAGTAAACAATAATAAATACAAAACTAATTTGGTTATATAGATTTGTTCTAAAATGGAAAAAATTATTGATAAAAAATAATTTAAGATAAACATTATTTATACAGACGTTTAAAATAAAAAATATGAAGTGTTTTTAATATATAATTAAAAGTTAAGAATAAACAAATATTTACGTATTATTGTTTATTTTTTAAATATTTGATAACTTTTAAATTGTTGTAAGATAATCTTATTTTATTCGTTCCAAATTTGACATGTGCATTGACGTAATAAATGGAGTAAGAATTTATAAAAAGAATATTAATAACTTTAGTGACAACTTGATAGCCTTTCTTTGAAAATTGGGATATTAGACCTGTAATTAAGAACTCTTCCAGCATGTTAATTTTTATAGTAATTGTTAATAATTTAAGCCATAAGCTACTCAGTTTGCCGCGAAAAAAGTATGAAAAGTAGACAATTATACATTTTTACATAATTAAAGTCTCGTAAAGGAAATAAGGTAATATATGAATGTTGTGAGTCGCAATGTCTCTGTTCGTAACCGGGTATAAAGACAAACTTCAAAGTTTTGAAAAGCAAGATCATACTTCACAGGATCATTTCTGTAGTATATCTTCTGGACTCTCTAGTTCTAACTAGGAGTGACAAACACCACGATGACGAGTGGAAGCATTCATCTCGAGCGTGAGGCAGGCGAAAGTGATACTTCGGTGTCAGTTCGCCATCGATGATCGTTCACTTCAATTCTTTGAATTGGAGGAGGGATGTAATGCTTTCTGAGTGGTATTTTTTATGAATTAATTTAAGCAATTCTATAAAGCCTCGTTCACACTTGCGAGCACGAACCGAGCAGCAAGCTTAAACTTGTACGGTTTGGCGTTCTAGTGCCAGCGAACACGTGCCACTAGATAGGAGTCGATCTTCATCTTTGAAGACATTTTACTCCAAGCAGTGAGTGTAGTAGAGATGCGCTAAATATTTATTTTCCGGTAACATGTTACTCCGTAACAGGTTATTTTAGTAACATGTTATTTTAATAAACATAGATTTCAATACATGGTGATATAACCTTCTTAACTGCGCCGATTATAATGGCCCTCGTGTGCCGCACGTACCTAGATAATTATCTTTATTTTTATAAGGAATATACTCTGAACGTTGTTAAATCATCACAATATAATATCATATATTCACGATAAGGAGGGAAAAGGAAACTAAAAAGGATAAAAATAATTATTGATACAAAATAAAAAAAGACGTTTTGAAGCTACTAACTAATTAACAGTAAAAGTAAATCAAGTGAAACTTCATTAATTTATAATTGAAGATAATGCCAGACAATTGATTTATTGAAAGAAAATATGAGAAGAAAGTATGACTAACTTATACTATTATATTAATAAAAGTTCAAGTTTATTCTTGAAATATTTAATTCTATTCCTTGAGGATTACATAATATTGATGACATAGGAAATGCATTGAAATGGTATTTAGTTAAATTAAACCAATATTATATTACTTTTAACATGAATATTTTCCTTATAACTTTTAAATACTAACTTTTTATAACCTGTTTAATTAAATTCGCCAAGGTCTAGCCAGTGTCGAGCAGACAGCTTATGGAGCGCAGTGTGCTCTAACGGGCCAGTGTGGAACTAAATATAACAGGTTGAGCGGAACCTGTTAAATTTAACAGGTTACATTTAACAGAACGGCTTAGCGGAACCTATTACTGGGTAAGAGGTTACGACGTAACAGCGTTGTATTGATGTGTTGCGTCTGTCTGCAAGGCGTGTTTTACTCTCTTCTGTGTAGAATGATGATATATTTTATTTCATTCCAGTAAATAAATGAGATAATTCAATCAAAATTTTCAATAATTTTCAACAAAATTTAAATTTTACCAATTAAATAGAACTTAAGCACCCTATTCATTTTAAAGATATTAAGATTAAATTATTAACGATTAGTATAAAAATTAACATGCTGGAAGAGTTCTTAATTACAGGTCTAATATCCCAATTTTCAAAGAAAGGCTATCAAGTTGTCACATCATATTGAAAATTTTAATAAAGTTATTAATATTCTTTTTATAAATTCTTACTCCATTAATTACGTCAATGCACATGTCAAATTTGGAACGAATAAAATGAGATTATCTTACAACAATTTAAAAGTTATCAAATATTTAAAAAATAAACAATAATTCAATTTTTATCAATAATATATTTTGTAAAAAACGATATCAATAATTTATATAATAAACTTTATCTTAATAAAGTTTGCGATATTATGCATTCGTAATTGTATAAATTAATACATGTGGTTTTACCGGAATTATTATTTTTTAAATTAAATACTATTTATATGTTTGTATGTTTTTCTGGCTGTCCATTTCAGCAACTTAATATAATTTGTTAACTATTTTTCCGTTTACGTTACTTAGCAGAGAATTTTCTTTCACTTCAACCTACATTTTACAAGAAGTACTTTAGCGAAAGCTGTTTACATAAGGGGAAAGAGGGAAAAGAGCCTTAAAATAAAATCATACCTTGACGATAAACCGGGAAAAGGACAAATAAACTAAGATGGATAAAAATAATTATTGATACGTCACTGACACTTAAAGTTTGAAGCTTTTATTACAAAATAAATAATTTTAATAATAACACAAAATAAATAAATTATAAATTAAGGAAAAAGAGAAATATTGAAGTAACTGCAATCGATAAAAAATAAGTAAACAATAATAAATACAAAACTAATTTGGTTATATAGATTTGTTCTAAAATGGAAAAAATTATTGATAAAAAATAATTTAAGATAAACATTATTTATACAGACGTTTAAAATAAAAAATATGAAGTGTTTTTAATATATAATTAAAAGTTAAGAATAAACAAATATTTACGTATTATTGTATATTTTTTAAATATTTGATAACTTTTAAATTGTTGTAAGATAATCTTATTTTATTCGTTCCAAATTTGACATGTGCATTGACGTAATAAATGGAGTAAGAATTTATAAAAAGAATATTAATAACTTTAGTGACAACTTGATAGCCTTTCTTTGAAAATTGGGATATTAGACCTGTAATTAAGAACTCTTCCAGCATGTTAATTTTTATAGTAATTGTTAATAATTTAAGCCATAAGCTACTCAGTTTGCCGCGAAAAAAGTATGAAAAGTAGACAATTATACATTTTTACATAATTAAAGTCTCGTAAAGGAAATAAGGTAATATATGAATGTTGTGAGTCGCAATGTCTCTGTTCGTAACCGGGTATAAAGACAAACTTCAAAGTTTTGAAAAGCAAGATCATACTTCACAGGATCATTTCTGTAGTATATCTTCTGGACTCTCTAGTTCTAACTAGGAGTGACAAACACCACGATGACGAGTGGAAGCATTCATCTCGAGCGTGAGGCAGGCGAAAGTGATACTTCGGTGTCAGTTCGCCATCGATGATCGTTCACTTCAATTCTTTGAATTGGAGGAGGGATGTAATGCTTTCTGAGTGGTATTTTTTATGAATTAATTTAAGCAATTCTATAAAGCCTCGTTCACACTTGCGAGCACGAACCGAGCAGCAAGCTTAAACTTGTACGGTTTGGCGTTCTAGTGCCAGCGAACACGTGCCACTAGATAGGAGTCGATCTTCATCTTTGAAGACATTTTACTCCAAGCAGTGAGTGTAGTAGAGATGCGCTAAATATTTATTTTCCGGTAACATGTTACTCCGTAACAGGTTATTTTAGTAACATGTTATTTTAATAAACATAGATTTCAATACATGGTGATATAACCTTCTTAACTGCGCCGATTATAATGGCCCTCGTGTGCCGCACGTACCTAGATAATTATCTTTATTTTTATAAGGAATATACTCTGAACGTTGTTAAATCATCACAATATAATATCATATATTCACGATAAGGAGGGAAAAGGAAACTAAAAAGGATAAAAATAATTATTGATACAAAATAAAAAAAGACGTTTTGAAGTACTAATAACAGTAAAAGTAAATCAAGTGAAACTTCATTAATTTATAATTGAAGATAATGCCAGACAATTGATTTATTGAAAGAAAATATGAGAAGAAAGTATGACTAACTTATACTATTATATTAATAAAAGTTCAAGTTTATTCTTGAAATATTTAATTCTATTCCTTGAGGATTACATAATATTGATGACATAGGAAATGCATTGAAATGGTATTTAGTTAAATTAAACCAATATTATATTACTTTTAACATGAATATTTTCCTTATAACTTTTAAATACTAACTTTTTATAACCTGTTTAATTAAATTCGCCAAGGTCTAGCCAGTGTCGAGCAGACAGCTTATGGAGCGCAGTGTGCTCTAACGGGCCAGTGTGGAACTAAATATAACAGGTTGAGCGGAACCTGTTAAATTTAACAGGTTACATTTAACAGAACGGCTTAGCGGAACCTATTACTGGGTAAGAGGTTACGACGTAACAGCGTTGTATTGATGTGTTGCGTCTGTCTGCAAGGCGTGTTTTACTCTCTTCTGTGTAGAATGATGATATATTTTATTTCATTCCAGTAAATAAATGAGATAATTCAATCAAAATTTTCAATAATTTTCAACAAAATTTAAATTTTACCAATTAAATAGAACTTAAGCACCCTATTCATTTTAAAGATATTAAGATTAAATTATTAACGATTAGTATAAAAATTAACATGCTGGAAGAGTTCTTAATTACAGGTCTAATATCCCAATTTTCAAAGAAAGGCTATCAAGTTGTCACATCATATTGAAAATTTTAATAAAGTTATTAATATTCTTTTTATAAATTCTTACTCCATTAATTACGTCAATGCACATGTCAAATTTGGAACGAATAAAATGAGATTATCTTACAACAATTTAAAAGTTATCAAATATTTAAAAAATAAACAATAATTCAATTTTTATCAATAATATATTTTGTAAAAAACGATATCAATAATTTATATAATAAACTTTATCTTAATAAAGTTTGCGATATTATGCATTCGTAATTGTATAAATTAATACATGTGGTTTTACCGGAATTATTATTTTTTAAATTAAATACTATTTATATGTTTGTATGTTTTTCTGGCTGTCCATTTCAGCAACTTAATATAATTTGTTAACTATTTTTTCCGTTTACGTTACTTAGCAGAGAATTTTCTTTCACTTCAACCTACATTTTACAAGAAGTACTTTAGCGAAAGCTGTTTACATAAGGGGAAAGAGGGAAAAGAGCCTTAAAATAAAATCATACCTTGACGATAAACCGGGAAAAGGACAAATAAACTAAGATGGATAAAAATAATTATTGATACGTCACTGACACTTAAAGTTTGAAGCTTTTATTACAAAATAAATAATTTTAATAATAACACAAAATAAATAAATTATAAATTAAGGAAAAAGAGAAATATTGAAGTAACTGCAATCGATAAAAAATAAGTAAACAATAATAAATACAAAAACTAATTTGGTTATATAGATTTGTTCTAAAATGGAAAAAATTATTGATAAAAAATAATTTAAGATAAACATTATTTATACAGACGTTTAAAATAAAAAATATGAAGTGTTTTTAATATATAATTAAAAGTTAAGAATAAACAAATATTTACGTATTATTGTTTATTTTTTAAATATTTGATAACTTTTAAATTGTTGTAAGATAATCTTATTTTATTCGTTCCAAATTTGACATGTGCATTGACGTAATAAATGGAGTAAGAATTTATAAAAAGAATATTAATAACTTTAGTGACAACTTGATAGCCTTTCTTTGAAAATTGGGATATTAGACCTGTAATTAAGAACTCTTCCAGCATGTTAATTTTTATAGTAATTGTTAATAATTTAAGCCATAAGCTACTCAGTTTGCCGCGAAAAAAGTATGAAAAGTAGACAATTATACATTTTTACATAATTAAAGTCTCGTAAAGGAAATAAGGTAATATATGAATGTTGTGAGTCGCAATGTCTCTGTTCGTAACCGGGTATAAAGACAAACTTCAAAGTTTTGAAAAGCAAGATCATACTTCACAGGATCATTTCTGTAGTATATCTTCTGGACTCTCTAGTTCTAACTAGGAGTGACAAACACCACGATGACGAGTGGAAGCATTCATCTCGAGCGTGAGGCAGGCGAAAGTGATACTTCGGTGTCAGTTCGCCATCGATGATCGTTCACTTCAATTCTTTGAATTGGAGGAGGGATGTAATGCTTTCTGAGTGGTATTTTTTATGAATTAATTTAAGCAATTCTATAAAGCCTCGTTCACACTTGCGAGCACGAACCGAGCAGCAAGCTTAAACTTGTACGGTTTGGCGTTCTAGTGCCAGCGAACACGTGCCACTAGATAGGAGTCGATCTTCATCTTTGAAGACATTTTACTCCAAGCAGTGAGTGTAGTAGAGATGCGCTAAATATTTATTTTCCGGTAACATGTTACTCCGTAACAGGTTATTTTAGTAACATGTTATTTTAATAAACATAGATTTCAATACATGGTGATATAACCTTCTTAACTGCGCCGATTATAATGGCCCTCGTGTGCCGCACGTACCTAGATAATTATCTTTATTTTTATAAGGAATATACTCTGAACGTTGTTAAATCATCACAATATAATATCATATATTCACGATAAGGAGGGAAAAGGAAACTAAAAAGGATAAAAATAATTATTGATACAAAATAAAAAAAGACGTTTTGAATTAACATTAACAGTAAAAGTAAATCAAGTAAAACTTCATTAATTTATAATTGAAGATAATGCCAGACAATTGATTTATTGAAAGAAAATATGAGAAGAAAGTATGACTAACTTATACTATTATATTAATAAAAGTTCAAGTTTATTCTTGAAATATTTAATTCTATTCCTTGAGGATTACATAATATTGATGACATAGGAAATGCATTGAAATGGTATTTAGTTAAATTAAACCAATATTATATTACTTTTAACATGAATATTTTCCTTATAACTTTTAAATACTAACTTTTTATAACCTGTTTAATTAAATTCGCCAAGGTCTAGCCAGTGTCGAGCAGACAGCTTATGGAGCGCAGTGTGCTCTAACGGGCCAGTGTGGAACTAAATATAACAGGTTGAGCGGAACCTGTTAAATTTAACAGGTTACATTTAACAGAACGGCTTAGCGGAACCTATTACTGGGTAAGAGGTTACGACGTAACAGCGTTGTATTGATGTGTTGCGTCTGTCTGCAAGGCGTGTTTTACTCTCTTCTGTGTAGAATGATGATATATTTTATTTCATTCCAGTAAATAAATGAGATAATTCAATCAAAATTTTCAATAATTTTCAACAAAATTTAAATTTTACCAATTAAATAGAACTTAAGCACCCTATTCATTTTAAAGATATTAAGATTAAATTATTAACGATTAGTATAAAAATTAACATGCTGGAAGAGTTCTTAATTACAGGTCTAATATCCCAATTTTCAAAGAAAGGCTATCAAGTTGTCACATCATATTGAAAATTTTAATAAAGTTATTAATATTCTTTTTATAAATTCTTACTCCATTAATTACGTCAATGCACATGTCAAATTTGGAACGAATAAAATGAGATTATCTTACAACAATTTAAAAGTTATCAAATATTTAAAAAATAAACAATAATTCAATTTTTATCAATAATATATTTTGTAAAAAACGATATCAATAATTTATATAATAAACTTTATCTTAATAAAGTTTGCGATATTATGCATTCGTAATTGTATAAATTAATACATGTGGTTTTACCGGAATTATTATTTTTTAAATTAAATACTATTTATATGTTTGTATGTTTTTCTGGCTGTCCATTTCAGCAACTTAATATAATTTGTTAACTATTTTTCCGTTTACGTTACTTAGCAGAGAATTTTCTTTCACTTCAACCTACATTTTACAAGAAGTACTTTAGCGAAAGCTGTTTACATAAGGGGAAAGAGGGAAAAGAGCCTTAAAATAAAATCATACCTTGACGATAAACCGGGAAAAGGACAAATAAACTAAGATGGATAAAAATAATTATTGATACGTCACTGACACTTAAAGTTTGAAGCTTTTATTACAAAATAAATAATTTTAATAATAACACAAAATAAATAAATTATAAATTAAGGAAAAAGAGAAATATTGAAGTAACTGCAATCGATAAAAAATAAGTAAACAATAATAAATACAAAAACTAATTTGGTTATATAGATTTGTTCTAAAATGGAAAAAATTATTGATAAAAATAATTTAAGATAAACATTATTTATACAGACGTTTAAAATAAAAAATATGAAGTGTTTTTAATATATAATTAAAAGTTAAGAATAAACAAATATTTACGTATTATTGTTTATTTTTTAAATATTTGATAACTTTTAAATTGTTGTAAGATAATCTTATTTTATTCGTTCCAAATTTGACATGTGCATTGACGTAATAAATGGAGTAAGAATTTATAAAAAGAATATTAATAACTTTAGTGACAACTTGATAGCCTTTCTTTGAAAATTGGGATATTAGACCTGTAATTAAGAACTCTTCCAGCATGTTAATTTTTATAGTAATTGTTAATAATTTAAGCCATAAGCTACTCAGTTTGCCGCGAAAAAAGTATGAAAAGTAGACAATTATACATTTTTACATAATTAAAGTCTCGTAAAGGAAATAAGGTAATATATGAATGTTGTGAGTCGCAATGTCTCTGTTCGTAACCGGGTATAAAGACAAACTTCAAAGTTTTGAAAAGCAAGATCATACTTCACAGGATCATTTCTGTAGTATATCTTCTGGACTCTCTAGTTCTAACTAGGAGTGACAAACACCACGATGACGAGTGGAAGCATTCATCTCGAGCGTGAGGCAGGCGAAAGTGATACTTCGGTGTCAGTTCGCCATCGATGATCGTTCACTTCAATTCTTTGAATTGGAGGAGGGATGTAATGCTTTCTGAGTGGTATTTTTTATGAATTAATTTAAGCAATTCTATAAAGCCTCGTTCACACTTGCGAGCACGAACCGAGCAGCAAGCTTAAACTTGTACGGTTTGGCGTTCTAGTGCCAGCGAACACGTGCCACTAGATAGGAGTCGATCTTCATCTTTGAAGACATTTTACTCCAAGCAGTGAGTGTAGTAGAGATGCGCTAAATATTTATTTTCCGGTAACATGTTACTCCGTAACAGGTTATTTTAGTAACATGTTATTTTAATAAACATAGATTTCAATACATGGTGATATAACCTTCTTAACTGCGCCGATTATAATGGCCCTCGTGTGCCGCACGTACCTAGATAATTATCTTTATTTTTATAAGGAATATACTCTGAACGTTGTTAAATCATCACAATATAATATCATATATTCACGATAAGGAGGGAAAAGGAAACTAAAAAGGATAAAAATAATTATTGATACAAAATAAAAAAAGACGTTTTGAAGCTACTAACTAATTAACAGTAAAAGTAAATCAAGTGAAACTTCATTAATTTATAATTGAAGATAATGCCAGACAATTGATTTATTGAAAGAAAATATGAGAAGAAAGTATGACTAACTTATACTATTATATTAATAAAAGTTCAAGTTTATTCTTGAAATATTTAATTCTATTCCTTGAGGATTACATAATATTGATGACATAGGAAATGCATTGAAATGGTATTTAGTTAAATTAAACCAATATTATATTACTTTTAACATGAATATTTTCCTTATAACTTTTAAATACTAACTTTTTATAACCTGTTTAATTAAATTCGCCAAGGTCTAGCCAGTGTCGAGCAGACAGCTTATGGAGCGCAGTGTGCTCTAACGGGCCAGTGTGGAACTAAATATAACAGGTTGAGCGGAACCTGTTAAATTTAACAGGTTACATTTAACAGAACGGCTTAGCGGAACCTATTACTGGGTAAGAGGTTACGACGTAACAGCGTTGTATTGATGTGTTGCGTCTGTCTGCAAGGCGTGTTTTACTCTCTTCTGTGTAGAATGATGATATATTTTATTTCATTCCAGTAAATAAATGAGATAATTCAATCAAAATTTTCAATAATTTTCAACAAAATTTAAATTTTACCAATTAAATAGAACTTAAGCACCCTATTCATTTTAAAGATATTAAGATTAAATTATTAACGATTAGTATAAAAATTAACATGCTGGAAGAGTTCTTAATTACAGGTCTAATATCCCAATTTTCAAAGAAAGGCTATCAAGTTGTCACATCATATTGAAAATTTTAATAAAGTTATTAATATTCTTTTTATAAATTCTTACTCCATTAATTACGTCAATGCACATGTCAAATTTGGAACGAATAAAATGAGATTATCTTACAACAATTTAAAAGTTATCAAATATTTAAAAAATAAACAATAATTCAATTTTTATCAATAATATATTTTGTAAAAAACGATATCAATAATTTATATAATAAACTTTATCTTAATAAAGTTTGCGATATTATGCATTCGTAATTGTATAAATTAATACATGTGGTTTTACCGGAATTATTATTTTTTAAATTAAATACTATTTATATGTTTGTATGTTTTTCTGGCTGTCCATTTCAGCAACTTAATATAATTTGTTAACTATTTTTCCGTTTACGTTACTTAGCAGAGAATTTTCTTTCACTTCAACCTACATTTTACAAGAAGTACTTTAGCGAAAGCTGTTTACATAAGGGGAAAGAGGGAAAAGAGCCTTAAAATAAAATCATACCTTGACGATAAACCGGGAAAAGGACAAATAAACTAAGATGGATAAAAATAATTATTGATACGTCACTGACACTTAAAGTTTGAAGCTTTTATTACAAAATAAATAATTTTAATAATAACACAAAATAAATAAATTATAAATTAAGGAAAAAGAGAAATATTGAAGTAACTGCAATCGATAAAAAATAAGTAAACAATAATAAATACAAAACTAATTTGGTTATATAGATTTGTTCTAAAATGGAAAAAATTATTGATAAAAAATAATTTAAGATAAACATTATTTATACAGACGTTTAAAATAAAAAATATGAAGTGTTTTTAATATATAATTAAAAGTTAAGAATAAACAAATATTTACGTATTATTGTATATTTTTTAAATATTTGATAACTTTTAAATTGTTGTAAGATAATCTTATTTTATTCGTTCCAAATTTGACATGTGCATTGACGTAATAAATGGAGTAAGAATTTATAAAAAGAATATTAATAACTTTAGTGACAACTTGATAGCCTTTCTTTGAAAATTGGGATATTAGACCTGTAATTAAGAACTCTTCCAGCATGTTAATTTTTATAGTAATTGTTAATAATTTAAGCCATAAGCTACTCAGTTTGCCGCGAAAAAAGTATGAAAAGTAGACAATTATACATTTTTACATAATTAAAGTCTCGTAAAGGAAATAAGGTAATATATGAATGTTGTGAGTCGCAATGTCTCTGTTCGTAACCGGGTATAAAGACAAACTTCAAAGTTTTGAAAAGCAAGATCATACTTCACAGGATCATTTCTGTAGTATATCTTCTGGACTCTCTAGTTCTAACTAGGAGTGACAAACACCACGATGACGAGTGGAAGCATTCATCTCGAGCGTGAGGCAGGCGAAAGTGATACTTCGGTGTCAGTTCGCCATCGATGATCGTTCACTTCAATTCTTTGAATTGGAGGAGGGATGTAATGCTTTCTGAGTGGTATTTTTTATGAATTAATTTAAGCAATTCTATAAAGCCTCGTTCACACTTGCGAGCACGAACCGAGCAGCAAGCTTAAACTTGTACGGTTTGGCGTTCTAGTGCCAGCGAACACGTGCCACTAGATAGGAGTCGATCTTCATCTTTGAAGACATTTTACTCCAAGCAGTGAGTGTAGTAGAGATGCGCTAAATATTTATTTTCCGGTAACATGTTACTCCGTAACAGGTTATTTTAGTAACATGTTATTTTAATAAACATAGATTTCAATACATGGTGATATAACCTTCTTAACTGCGCCGATTATAATGGCCCTCGTGTGCCGCACGTACCTAGATAATTATCTTTATTTTTATAAGGAATATACTCTGAACGTTGTTAAATCATCACAATATAATATCATATATTCACGATAAGGAGGGAAAAGGAAACTAAAAAGGATAAAAATAATTATTGATACAAAATAAAAAAAGACGTTTTGAAGCTACTAACTAATTAACAGTAAAAGTAAATCAAGTAAAACTTCATTAATTTATAATTGAAGATAATGCCAGACAATTGATTTATTGAAAGAAAATATGAGAAGAAAGTATGACTAACTTATACTATTATATTAATAAAAGTTCAAGTTTATTCTTGAAATATTTAATTCTATTCCTTGAGGATTACATAATATTGATGACATAGGAAATGCATTGAAATGGTATTTAGTTAAATTAAACCAATATTATATTACTTTTAACATGAATATTTTCCTTATAACTTTTAAATACTAACTTTTTATAACCTGTTTAATTAAATTCGCCAAGGTCTAGCCAGTGTCGAGCAGACAGCTTATGGAGCGCAGTGTGCTCTAACGGGCCAGTGTGGAACTAAATATAACAGGTTGAGCGGAACCTGTTAAATTTAACAGGTTACATTTAACAGAACGGCTTAGCGGAACCTATTACTGGGTAAGAGGTTACGACGTAACAGCGTTGTATTGATGTGTTGCGTCTGTCTGCAAGGCGTGTTTTACTCTCTTCTGTGTAGAATGATGATATATTTTATTTCATTCCAGTAAATAAATGAGATAATTCAATCAAAATTTTCAATAATTTTCAACAAAATTTAAATTTTACCAATTAAATAGAACTTAAGCACCCTATTCATTTTAAAGATATTAAGATTAAATTATTAACGATTAGTATAAAAATTAACATGCTGGAAGAGTTCTTAATTACAGGTCTAATATCCCAATTTTCAAAGAAAGGCTATCAAGTTGTCACATCATATTGAAAATTTTAATAAAGTTATTAATATTCTTTTTATAAATTCTTACTCCATTAATTACGTCAATGCACATGTCAAATTTGGAACGAATAAAATGAGATTATCTTACAACAATTTAAAAGTTATCAAATATTTAAAAAATAAACAATAATTCAATTTTTATCAATAATATATTTTGTAAAAAACGATATCAATAATTTATATAATAAACTTTATCTTAATAAAGTTTGCGATATTATGCATTCGTAATTGTATAAATTAATACATGTGGTTTTACCGGAATTATTATTTTTTAAATTAAATACTATTTATATGTTTGTATGTTTTTCTGGCTGTCCATTTCAGCAACTTAATATAATTTGTTAACTATTTTTCCGTTTACGTTACTTAGCAGAGAATTTTCTTTCACTTCAACCTACATTTTACAAGAAGTACTTTAGCGAAAGCTGTTTACATAAGGGGAAAGAGGGAAAAGAGCCTTAAAATAAAATCATACCTTGACGATAAACCGGGAAAAGGACAAATAAACTAAGATGGATAAAAATAATTATTGATACGTCACTGACACTTAAAGTTTGAAGCTTTTATTACAAAATAAATAATTTTAATAATAACACAAAATAAATAAATTATAAATTAAGGAAAAAGAGAAATATTGAAGTAACTGCAATCGATAAAAAATAAGTAAACAATAATAAATACAAAACTAATTTGGTTATATAGATTTGTTCTAAAATGGAAAAAATTATTGATAAAAAATAATTTAAGATAAACATTATTTATACAGACGTTTAAAATAAAAAATATGAAGTGTTTTTAATATATAATTAAAAGTTAAGAATAAACAAATATTTACGTATTATTGTTTATTTTTTAAATATTTGATAACTTTTAAATTGTTGTAAGATAATCTTATTTTATTCGTTCCAAATTTGACATGTGCATTGACGTAATAAATGGAGTAAGAATTTATAAAAAGAATATTAATAACTTTAGTGACAACTTGATAGCCTTTCTTTGAAAATTGGGATATTAGACCTGTAATTAAGAACTCTTCCAGCATGTTAATTTTTATAGTAATTGTTAATAATTTAAGCCATAAGCTACTCAGTTTGCCGCGAAAAAAGTATGAAAAGTAGACAATTATACATTTTTACATAATTAAAGTCTCGTAAAGGAAATAAGGTAATATATGAATGTTGTGAGTCGCAATGTCTCTGTTCGTAACCGGGTATAAAGACAAACTTCAAAGTTTTGAAAAGCAAGATCATACTTCACAGGATCATTTCTGTAGTATATCTTCTGGACTCTCTAGTTCTAACTAGGAGTGACAAACACCACGATGACGAGTGGAAGCATTCATCTCGAGCGTGAGGCAGGCGAAAGTGATACTTCGGTGTCAGTTCGCCATCGATGATCGTTCACTTCAATTCTTTGAATTGGAGGAGGGATGTAATGCTTTCTGAGTGGTATTTTTTATGAATTAATTTAAGCAATTCTATAAAGCCTCGTTCACACTTGCGAGCACGAACCGAGCAGCAAGCTTAAACTTGTACGGTTTGGCGTTCTAGTGCCAGCGAACACGTGCCACTAGATAGGAGTCGATCTTCATCTTTGAAGACATTTTACTCCAAGCAGTGAGTGTAGTAGAGATGCGCTAAATATTTATTTTCCGGTAACATGTTACTCCGTAACAGGTTATTTTAGTAACATGTTATTTTAATAAACATAGATTTCAATACATGGTGATATAACCTTCTTAACTGCGCCGATTATAATGGCCCTCGTGTGCCGCACGTACCTAGATAATTATCTTTATTTTTATAAGGAATATACTCTGAACGTTGTTAAATCATCACAATATAATATCATATATTCACGATAAGGAGGGAAAAGGAAACTAAAAAGGATAAAAATAATTATTGATACAAAATAAAAAAAGACGTTTTGAATTAACAGTAAAAGTAAATCAAGTAAAACTTCATTAATTTATAATTGAAGATAATGCCAGACAATTGATTTATTGAAAGAAAATATGAGAAGAAAGTATGACTAACTTATACTATTATATTAATAAAAGTTCAAGTTTATTCTTGAAATATTTAATTCTATTCCTTGAGGATTACATAATATTGATGACATAGGAAATGCATTGAAATGGTATTTAGTTAAATTAAACCAATATTATATTACTTTTAACATGAATATTTTCCTTATAACTTTTAAATACTAACTTTTTATAACCTGTTTAATTAAATTCGCCAAGGTCTAGCCAGTGTCGAGCAGACAGCTTATGGAGCGCAGTGTGCTCTAACGGGCCAGTGTGGAACTAAATATAACAGGTTGAGCGGAACCTGTTAAATTTAACAGGTTACATTTAACAGAACGGCTTAGCGGAACCTATTACTGGGTAAGAGGTTACGACGTAACAGCGTTGTATTGATGTGTTGCGTCTGTCTGCAAGGCGTGTTTTACTCTCTTCTGTGTAGAATGATGATATATTTTATTTCATTCCAGTAAATAAATGAGATAATTCAATCAAAATTTTCAATAATTTTCAACAAAATTTAAATTTTACCAATTAAATAGAACTTAAGCACCCTATTCATTTTAAAGATATTAAGATTAAATTATTAACGATTAGTATAAAAATTAACATGCTGGAAGAGTTCTTAATTACAGGTCTAATATCCCAATTTTCAAAGAAAGGCTATCAAGTTGTCACATCATATTGAAAATTTTAATAAAGTTATTAATATTCTTTTTATAAATTCTTACTCCATTAATTACGTCAATGCACATGTCAAATTTGGAACGAATAAAATGAGATTATCTTACAACAATTTAAAAGTTATCAAATATTTAAAAAATAAACAATAATTCAATTTTTATCAATAATATATTTTGTAAAAAACGATATCAATAATTTATATAATAAACTTTATCTTAATAAAGTTTGCGATATTATGCATTCGTAATTGTATAAATTAATACATGTGGTTTTACCGGAATTATTATTTTTTAAATTAAATACTATTTATATGTTTGTATGTTTTTCTGGCTGTCCATTTCAGCAACTTAATATAATTTGTTAACTATTTTTTCGTTTACGTTACTTAGCAGAGAATTTTCTTTCACTTCAACCTACATTTTACAAGAAGTACTTTAGCGAAAGCTGTTTACATAAGGGGAAAGAGGGAAAAGAGCCTTAAAATAAAATCATACCTTGACGATAAACCGGGAAAAGGACAAATAAACTAAGATGGATAAAAATAATTATTGATACGTCACTGACACTTAAAGTTTGAAGCTTTTATTACAAAATAAATAATTTTAATAATAACACAAAATAAATAAATTATAAATTAAGGAAAAAGAGAAATATTGAAGTAACTGCAATCGATAAAAAATAAGTAAACAATAATACAAAACTAATTTGGTTATATAGATTTGTTCTAAAATGGAAAAAATTATTGATAAAAAATAATTTAAGATAAACATTATTTATACAGACGTTTAAAATAAAAAATATGAAGTGTTTTTAATATATAATTAAAAGTTAAGAATAAACAAATATTTACGTATTATTGTTTATTTTTTAAATATTTGATAACTTTTAAATTGTTGTAAGATAATCTTATTTTATTCGTTCCAAATTTGACATGTGCATTGACGTAATTAATGGAGTAAGAATTTATAAAAAGAATATTAATAACTTTAGTGACAACTTGATAGCCTTTGTTTGAAAATTGGGATATTAGACCTGTAATTAAGAACTCTTCCAGCATGTTAATTTTTATAGTAATTGTTAATAATTTAAGCCATAAGCTACTCAGTTTGCCGCGAAAAAAGTATGAAAAGTAGACAATTATACATTTTTACATAATTAAAGTCTCGTAAAGGAAATAAGGTAATATATGAATGTTGTGAGTCGCAATGTCTCTGTTCGTAACCGGGTATAAAGACAAACTTCAAAGTTTTGAAAAGCAAGATCATACTTCACAGGATCATTTCTGTAGTATATCTTCTGGACTCTCTAGTTCTAACTAGGAGTGACAAACACCACGATGACGAGTGGAAGCATTCATCTCGAGCGTGAGGCAGGCGAAAGTGATACTTCGGTGTCAGTTCGCCATCGATGATCGTTCACTTCAATTCTTTGGATTGGAGGAGGGATGTAATGCTTTCTGAGTGGTATTTTTTATGAATTAATTTAAGCAATTCTCTAAAGCCTCGTCCACACTTGCGAGCACGAACCGAGCAGCAAGCTTAAACTTGTACGGTTTGGCGTTCTAGTGCCAGCGAACACGTGCCACTAGATAGGAGTCGATCTTCATCTTTGAAGACATTTTACTCCAAGCAGTGAGTGTAGTAGAGATGCGCTAAATATTTATTTTCCGGTAACATGTTACTCCGTAACAGGTTATTTTAGTAACATGTTATTTTAATAAACATAGATTTCAATACATGGTGATATAACCTTCTTAACTGCGCCGATTATAATGGCCCTCGTGTGCCGCACGTACCTAGATAATTATCTTTATTTTTATAAGGAATATACTCTGAACGTTGTTAAATCATCACAATATAATATCATATATTCACGATAAGGAGGGAAAAGGAAACTAAAAAGGATAAAAATAATTATTGATACAAAATAAAAAAAGACGTTTTGAATTAACAGTAAAAGTAAATCAAGTAAAACTTCATTAATTTATAATTGAAGATAATGCCAGACAATTGATTTATTGAAAGAAAATATGAGAAGAAAGTATGACTAACTTATACTATTATATTAATAAAAGTTTAAGTTTATTCTTGAAATATTTAATTCTATTCCTTGAGGATTACATAATATTGATGACATAGGAAATGCATTGAAATGGTATTTAGTTAAATTAAACCAATATTATATTACTTTTAACATGAATATTTTCCTTATAACTTTTAAATACTAACTTTTTATAACCTGTTTAATTAAATTCGCCAAGGTCTAGCCAGTGTCGAGCAGACAGCTTATGGAGCGCAGTGTGCTCTAACGGGCCAGTGTGGAACTAAATATAACAGGTTGAGCGGAACCTGTTAAATTTAACAGGTTACATTTAACGGAACGGTTTAGCGGAACCTATTATGGGTAACAGGTTACGACGTAACAGCGTTATATTGATGTGTTGCGTCTGTCTGCAAGGCGTGTTTTACTCTCTTCTGTGTAGAATGATGATATATTTTATTTCATTCCAGTAAATAAATGAGATAATTCAATCAAAATTTTCAATAATTTTCAACAAAATTTAAATTTTACCAATTAAATAGAACTTAAGCACCCTATTCATTTTAAAGATATTAAGATTAAATTATTAACGATTAGTATAAAAATTAACATGCTGGAAGAGTTCTTAATTACAGGTCTAATATCCGAATTTTCAAAGAAAGGCTATCAAGTTGTCACATCATATTGAAAATTTTAATAAAGTTATTAATATCTTTTTATAAATTCTTACTCCATTAATTACGTCAATGCACATGTCAAATTTGGAACGAATAAAATGAGATTATCTTACAACAATTTAAAAGTTATCAAATATTTAAAAAATAAACAATAATTCAATTTTTATCAATAATATATTTTGTAAAAAACGATATCAATAATTTATATAATAAACTTTATCTTAATAAAGTTTGCGATATTATGCATTCGTAATTGTATAAATTAATACATGTGGTTTTACCGGAATTATTATTTTTTAAATTAAATACTATTTATATGTTTGTATGTTTTTCTGGCTGTCCATTTCAGCAACTTAATATAATTTGTTAACTATTTTTCCGTTTACGTTACTTAGCAGAGAATTTTCTTTCACTTCAACCTACATTTTACAAGAAGTACTTTAGCGAAAGCTGTTTACATAAGGGGAAAGAGGGAAAAGAGCCTTAAAATAAAATCATACCTTGACGATAAACCGGGAAAAGGACAAATAAACTAAGATGGATAAAAATAATTATTGATACGTCACTGACACTTAAAGTTTGAAGCTTTTATTACAAAATAAATAATTTTAATAATAACACAAAATAAATAAATTATAAATTAAGGAAAAAGAGAAATATTGAAGTAACTGCAATCGATAAAAAATAAGTAAACAATAATAAATACATAAATACAAAACTAATTTGGTTATATAGATTTGTTCTAAAATGGAAAAAATTATTGATAAAAAATAATTTAAGATAAACATTCTTTATACAGACGCTTATAATAAAAAATATGAAGTGTTTTTAATATATAATTAAAAGTTAAGAATAAACAAATATTTACGTATTATTGTTTTTATTTTAAATATTTGATAACTTTTAAATTGTTGTAAGATAATCTTTTTTTATTCGTTCCAAATTTAACAGGTTCCGCTCAACCTGTTATATTTAGTTCCACACTGGCCCGGTGGGGGCGCACATGGCGCTCCTAAAGTTCGCTGTCTGCCAGTAGTGAAGTAAACAACGGCGTTATGAGTATCAGCTGGGTGTTACTAAAATAACAGTATTTTCAGTAACAGGTTATTTGGGTAACAGTTATATTCTGGTAACAGGTTATTTATAACTGTTACGTTATTTCGATCCCATCCGCAGAGTGTAGCAACAAACAAGAAATTTCATTGTAAGGAACGAGCGGAGGAAAGATTAATTAAACGCAACGTATAGGAAGCGGCTAATTTATTTTATTTATATTGCGATGTAATGTAATAGAAAACAACTTTTAATATTTTTTAAATGAAAACTTAATTATAATTTTTTTACAATTTCGATTTCATTTAATAATACTGATGTTAATAAAACCACACCTAAAGTTTAGTGTTCTTACAATTATTTGTCACGTACTACTGTGTTTCTATGCGGACGGATAATTTCACATCTTTCATTGTTAATTTATTTAAGGGATAATTGCACGTGGCCACCTGCCTTAATGATACAAATATTCTTATTCTATTTATTTTAACTATTGTTTCATTTACAAATTAATGTTATCGAGTAGTAGCATTAGAGTAATTAATTTTCAAGCTTTTGTCCTTTTTTAGATAATTTTAAAACTTAAACACCTATGATACATATTTTTTAATGTTTTTACTTGTATATGAAAATAATTAGGATTAATATCCAATGGTAAATGTAGATAACTATTAATTGAACTCACCCTGTGTAATACTTCATGCCATGAGAATTAAAGTAACAAGGCAAATTGTCTCATTATGTGAAGTATTACCAAAATAAATTTGACTATGGATTTTATGAGAGGTGCGGAGTTTGTTTCAGTTTTATGCTATCTTAAGTCCCATATTGCTGGGTGGCTCCTAACAGCATCGATAAATTTCAGAGTCCGCTCTTGGGACCAATCCCAATCCTACGTCATCATCACCATCATCATCTTGAAAATGATCGAGACAATCACAGAACACAAGCCACGGTGCTATGATCTCTGATACAAGCCAAAGCGTTCGGCTCGGCTGTCGTCCACACTACGGCGCACGCGAACCGAGCATTCCTTTGATGTTTCGCCAAAATACCGACAACAGATGGAAAACACGGCGAGCAATCCTGGCTGATCTAGCGCATGCGCACAGCCTCGTGTTCGGTTCGTTGCTCGCAAGTGTGGACGGGGCTTTACAATCAAATCTCTTGCTTTCTACCCTCGCTGCTTGGAGTATAATGTCTTCAAAGATGATGATCGATCAAATCTCTTGCTTTCTACCCTCGCTGCTTGGAGTATAATGTCTTCAAAGATGATGATCGACTCCTTTCTAGTGGCTCGTGCTCATAGGCCGCTCGGTTCGCTGGCACTTCTCATAGAACAAAACTAATCCACTTGGACCTGGCAGCAAACAGAAAATTACAAAGTCACAGGAATTATTTACCGTGCCGGCGTTTCACTTCTTCCGGGCCCGTCCTCCCTCCAGATCAAAGCCGCCGATCACCTCCTTTAAAACTTCCTCCCCACTTATGCGACACTATCACCAAGGTGGCGGGGGTGGATATCCTCCAATCATATCCCTGGTTACACTTGGGGAAAAGCACGCCCCCGGTCGCCAAATTCTCAGACAGACTGGGATATTCCGAAACCGGCGACGAGGAGCCTGAGCTTGATGGCCCAAGTGTCAACCGCCGTCTCCTTTATTTAATATTCCACGCCGCCAAAGCCCGAGCAGCTGTATCTGTTCGTTACAACGTTTAGTTCAACTGGGTTCATTTACTACTAGTTTTATCTATAATTCCTTTCCCTCTTGTTACTTAAATATTTGAGATCCGACGCTTCCCGGTACTCTTTGTCACTCCGATGCCACTAGATTCCTGGCCAACATTCAGTCTGGCGATAATTACGAGTGGTAGAGGAGTTGAAGTGTTACTTGTTGCTACCTCGGATTTCTACCATATTGTTGGACTTCCGATGTAATTTTTGTTATGTTAAACATTGTTGTGGTAAGTTATTGTTTCCATATATTTTCTCAATCTCACCGGCCTAGGGTAAATTTTCTGTACATTTTCTTATAGGGAGGAAGAAACCTGAAGAAGGCATAAAAACATGCCGAAATGTTGTTACGAGTAAATTTATATAACGAAGTCTGTACAAGGTCATCAATTTGTTTAATTAATTTTGTAGATGACAGTATGTCTTTCCAGAAATTTAATTTTGTCTTCAATATTTTGAACGGAATTTAAGTTATTAATTGATTTAAAATCCACATTAAAACCGTAATTATGAAACAAGTCAATTGTTTTGTAAGTTTTTAACCATGGTTTTCATATATAAATTAAACAATTGTAACATAGGAATCAGATTTAATTTTATGTAATATTGTGTTTGTAGTAAGCCTGAGGAAGTCTCAAAATGGAGATGAAACGTCGCTTTTGTGAATAAATAGTTATATGCTGACTTTTTGATCGTCTTTGCATTTATTGTAAAGTTACATACAGCTGATGTGATGATTTTATAAGAATTAAATTATATCTTCCTTTTTGTCAGTATTTAAATGATTTTAACATGAGAATTACGACGTTAGGTCTCTCATTTGAATTTTCTTCAGGTAGTAAATAATTAACAAATTGATTTCATAGAGTAATATGTTACGAAAATTTTTTAAGAAATTATATGGCTTTAACACTTACAAAATTTAGTTGTAGAAAGGATCCTTACTCCGTGAAATGTAGAGTTCCGTTACATATTCAAATCATAAATACAATTCAAGTTCTTTACATTTATACAATTAACGTTTTTCCTAATGTGGAATATCTCGCTCATTATTCTTGAGGAATTATTTTGTGCTTCATCCAGAATTTCAGCTAAATATTTTAAATTTAAAACCATGCTTTGTATTTAAATTTTTTTAATAACATATTACCGAAAGTAACGATTCTAATTTCTTTTTAGTGCCTGAAGAAGTCTCAAATGACAGACGTAGTAATACTTAAATTAAAAAACTGACAATTGACTGATTTATAGCTAAAGGGGAATATAATCCCCCAAATGTATACAGACTGTGACGTCTCCAGTTGTGCACCAATCACGAGTTTGGGGCGTATACGTGGGGATAAACTCCACCAGTTCCCTCATTTATTATATATTTAATTGTCAGATAAACTATTTAATTTTATAAGTTTTGTTTTCCCGAATTTTCAAGTGTACCAATATCGCTTTTATCTTGTATTTTTTAAAAATATTTCATATCTAGGCATAAAAATCCAAATGTATGTTATCAAATTACTTTCTTAAGAGGATTACTAATTAGTTTACACAATATATAAAATCCTGGACTGAAATGTAATGTTGCATGATTACTAATTATGAATACTCGTTTTCTTCTCCGTAAAAACAACCATTTAAATCGTATTTTAAAATGATGGTTAAAATCACTTAATGGTCTTGAAATCACGGGATTACCCGCATATTATTTTTATCACTATTTTTAAAATTGTTATCATTGTACTGGAACTTGTGAGTTTTTAGTTTGAAATTTAAAACCAGCGCCTTCTTTAATTAAGTTTTTATTGCGATGTTTGCTTTTGATGTAGGATCTTTGGTCAGTTGGAAGGCGAAGGTAGTAGCAGCGCGATTGTTTAGTATCTTCTTTAAAATCACCGTGAGATGACTGACAAAAGTAAAGTTGATTTGGGTCTTCTGGAAGAAGACGATGAATTTGAAGAATTTCCAGCAGAAGGTAGGCTTTGTTGTTCGTTTTGCAGCTTTATGTTAACGATTATACACTGTAATGTCTGCTGTATTTAATATAGGGTTATTGCTGGTCTGGTGTTTATTTATTTCGTTTTAAGGTGCCTCTGGAATATATAAAAATGAATGAGTTGGTGTAAAGTACAGTGTGTTGGGTTTCCTTAAATGCGGATTAAACAACAATTTATTACTAAGAATGCTTAGTCATCACCCACTAACACTTTGTACCCCCATTTTAACAAAAATGCCCATGGCTCTATATTCAATGAATAGTTTTATTTACAAATGTTCTTTTAATCTCGTTTTCATTTGTTAGTATTAGTATCAATTCTTGTTTATATGAAGGTGACGTTGTCCGCTAACTTGGCTAGTAAAACTAGTATGTTAAAAGTGTTCTTTATTCTCAATCCAGGGTTGCAAAATCAAAAAACAACAATTCCCCCATTATACCTATTATTTAATGATTTATTTTAATTTTAAGCAACTTCTATATCCGTCGTCGTTATCATCCAAAATCTCGAGTAAATATTGTTATCCGTTATATATTACTCTCTACCAGCTATATGCATTATTTTTCATTGAACAGTAATTTTTGTTTTACTAGCTTGTTATTTTTATTTCTATTTATTTGCTTATTGAAACCATTTTATGTACTACAATTTTTTTTATTCCCCAAAGATTGGACTGGAAAAGAAGAAGATGAAGAAGACATAAGTGTCTGGGAAGATAATTGGGATGATGACAATATTGAAGACGATTTTAGTTTGCAGTTAAGGTAGATATATATATTTTTTTTAAGACAGGCTTCGTATTAATCCATTTTAACACACAATTTTACAGACTAGCCTGTAATACTGTACCAAACAATGTTAAAATCTGTTTCACTGAAGTATGTTAAGTTTTTATATTGATACATTGGATGTGAATTGATATGAATAATGTAGGGAGCTTGTATAATAATTTTATGTTCAATTATATACCTATCTACTTTATCCAAAAATCACTTCATATAGAGGATTTACACTTGCTGGCCCTGCAATTTTTCAAATCAAGTTGATAACAGTTGGAGGTCAAGCCATTCATTTAAATTAAGTGTTTGCAATGCTGAGTTTTAGTATGAATAATGACACTGAATAATCTGTTACTGGCTGCACTGACCCTCCTTTTTAGTGAGTATCTGTAATTTGTATTCCCTGTCTGTATCGTGTATTTTCATATTGTCTGATATCCTTGTAGATCAAATTTTTGATGACATTTTCCTTTTGTAGAAGATATAAAGTTTGTGTTGACATCACTTTCAATCCTTCAGTCTTGATGCAGTTTGTTTACTGAAAGGAACATTTCTTGAAATAGAGCCACTTATTTGAGAAGCAACTTCTATTAGTCTTGACCAAAGAATAGATTGTTCCTATTGAAGTGAGAATAAATTGATAACCAATTACGGACCGTAAAGTTTTTATTTAACTCTTTTGACATTTCATCACCATGTTTGGTGATTAAAACTTTAAAAGTTTCTATAAAATTATACATGGTGAACAAACACCCAAAAGAATTGTTCGTCAAATATTTAATTTAATTATTGGATTATTTAATTAAGTGGATGTTAATTGTATTTAATTTAATTGATGGTGATGATGAATAATTTTGACAGTACTTAAGTCCGTGCAAGTTAATTCAAGTACTCTGATTTTAATTGTATTTTTGTTTTTGCAGGGCAGAATTGGAGAAACAAGGAATCAAGCCTGAAGTGTGATGTTATATTTCATGTATCATATTTAATTCATTCAGAAAATTTTTCTTAATATATTCATATTGCCTTGAATAAATTAATATTTTTTAATTTTAACCTTATATAATTTTATTCAGACATGAATCGAATTAGCTAACCAAAATACATATGTATTCCCACATGCCTTGTTTACATTCTGTTAGTTGATTATAATTGATTAGTTTTTATTTTCTGTTAGTTCTCTAATGAGTATACAGGATTTCTCACTAAAATAATTTGAAATTATGCTACATATGCAAACGTAAAGTATTAATGTATAATAAAATTACACAAAGATAAGTATTTTGAATTACACGAAGTATTCTATTTACTGTTTCAAATCACATACAGACACAGATCATATGAAAGAATGTATGAACTAGCAATGGCAAATAGAGGACATACAAAATACAGTAAAACTCTGTTTTAAGGTTCCTGCTTGTAATGAAAAATTTCATAAGTCTTGATGAAACTGCCATATATTAAATGAATTTTTTTCCTGCTTTTAAGGAATGTTTTTCAATGAATTTCCACTTGTTATACCCCTTTTAAGAAATAATTGAGTGTTCGATTTTAATTTCCCATATATTTTGTGCAGAAGGCCTTGCCACCTCATATGGTTGGTTTACTACATTAAAAACAGACACAATAAGGATTACAACCTTAAAAACATGTTAAATGTGAATGAGATAGGAGTTCTTTTAATTTTATTCAGTCAAATTGAATAGTTTTCACGGCAACAACTTACGCATGAAAAAGATACATGAAAGATGTTGTGTGTAAACAGTGCTAAAAGTTACATCTATTATAGTAACACCCTGTTATTAAGGAATAACGGTTTGTCTAATGTGCTATGTATTCCTTCTGTTTTTAAGGAACCATAGTTTAAAGAAATTTCAGATTTTTAGGAACTTTTTTTTCATGGGATATCCTCTTTTATCCTTTTTAAAAAATAAGTTAACATTCTATTTGGATGTAATCCTCACCCACACCATGCACACATTTTCAAAGTTCCCAGTGCATGTCTAATAGATCCAACTATTTAGAATTTTGGTGTGTTGTGTTATTTATACATCTTAATATTAAGGCTGATTGTGGATGTCCTAGTGAAAGAAAGGCTGGAAACTTTGGGTTTTCAATTTCTCAAATTGTGACCATGTTACTTGGAGTGACCTCTTTATCAATGAAATATTAGAATGTTCGAAGTCAAATGTTGCACATGACCTGGTTAGAACCTTGTATTTGTTGTTTTAAAATTAAGCCAAGATGAGGAAACAATAGTTCAAATTACTGACTAAAGAGATATATTGGCAATTTACACAACAATAAAAGGTGGTGTAATGGAAATTGCTGCAACATTAAATGTGACATAAATTCTGAATTGGCTGAATATCTTAGAGTTAGTTTTAAAAAAATTTTCCCCATCAGAAACAGTGTGTTTGTGGCGAAAAATGTCGCAGGAAATAGTTATGAAGAGAAATATTAAGATGTATCAAGAAATTATTTCAATGAATTGATTTGTTGGCAAAATTGTAGACTCATAACGAACCCTCCATATTACTACATACAGAAGAAGGAAAAGAGGAATAATTTGCACTTTTTTAAAAATTAAATCAACATGTCTCTAGTAAAGTAGTATAACCTTACAAAATGTTTCATGTCAGGAGTACCCTAATATGTTATGAAAATTAATGAGATTTGCTAAAAAACTTTTCTACAGTAAGTTATGTGAATACCTCTGTTACAATGTTTGTGACCTGTATATATAACTAAAATGGTTGGGAAGAATAATGATGTTAATAAAACTTCCATTCATGTTTAATGTACCTACATGATTCATTCATACTGTATGATAAAGAAACTGGGAGGTCAGTGGCCTGGTAGTGTTATCAAATAAGATGCATTCATTGGGTTAACAAAATTTCCTGTTGCACTACCATCAGACATCTGTAATCATCCAGGTCAAAATCTTGGAAAATAGTGATTTAATATATAACAAAAAAGAGATGTTGGATAGACAACATAAGGTACAACAGGTAAATGAAGTATCAAATCCATTATCACCCCTTTTCATACCTATGTTAATCAGTCACAATAACCAAAACTATAATTTAATTTTGATTTCAAATTTATTTAACAGGAGCTTTTGGCATTTTCATCCTCATAATTTAGTGTATATGTATATTACATATATATAATTTCTAACTTTCTGCATGGATTGTACATGGTTCCAGATTGTGCTGCCCTACACAGAGCATTATCATTATTAACTCCATTGGATTGTTATCAATTCCCAGCGCTTTGCTGTTGCTCAAATCTGTCAGCGCCCTGTCTGTTAAACTCCGAATTTCAAATTTTGTTCCCCAACTCTTCACCATCACCCTCTTCTTCTTCTATTACTGACTGCTCTAGATTTCCACTGTGATACAGCTTTTTTTTTTAGATATTCCTTTCATCTTTCTGCTTTTTCTTCTTTATCCATAATTGGCTTACCATTTCCTTGCTAATATTTTTCCTTTCTCAAAATGTTTCTGTAATTTTCCTGTAAGCTGCATCTAATTTCCCTTTCACTGTGAAATCTTCAAGTGCTTTTCATTTCTCTTGGAGCCAAGCCTCTTTGGCTGCATTGTACTTTCTATCTATCTAATTCTTCAGGTCTCTACACTGCTCCTTACTATTTTCATCTCTTGTGTTTTATATTTATGCATTTCATTAATCATTTTTATTATTTCTTCTGTTATCCATGCTTTCCTATTGGTCTGAGCTTTTTTCCTCAGATGATCTGGTAATTTCTTCCATCAAGAGTGTCAATTTCTCTTTTATATTGTTTCTTTCTACTTCCTATATTAATCTACTCTTGATATCTTTGAGACTCTGAAGCACCTCCTCTTGTTTCGGTTTTCTAATTGCCATCTTATTTTTTTTAACTTCCTTTCTTGAGTTTCTTCATTTTGAGCCTGCATTTCATAACATAACAGTTTATGGTCTGAGTTCACATCTACTCCTGGGTAGGTTTTGCAGTCCAGCACCTCACTCCAGCATATCTCTGTCTCAGCATTATGTAGTCTAATTAGTACCTCCATGTTTCCCCCATCTTCTTTTATGATGATTCTTGAATCAGGTATTTATGACTACTAATTGTGCCCCATGCAAAATTCTACTAACCTATCTCCCCTTTGATTTCTTTCACCAAGTCCTAGGCCCCAACTACACCACTTTCACTTCCCTTTCCTATTACTGCGTTCCAATCGCCCATGATTATAAAATTCTCGTTTCATTTTACATACTCTATTATTTCTTCAATTTCTTATTAGATTTTCTCAAGATCTTTTACTCTGCGTCAGTTGTGGACACATACTTGTATTATTGCCGTTGGCTGTGGTTTTGTATCTTGTTTTATGGAAAATAACTTTAACGATATTGTTTATATTCGTTACTCCAGCCTTTTATTCATTACATTGCATTCCCTATATTCATCCGACCAAAAATCATACTCTTACTGGCATCTAACTTCACTAATACTTACTATATCTGAACTTAAACCTTTCCCTTTTTAAATTTTATAATCTACCAGAACTATCATTCCACCCTCCAATTCGTAGAACACCACTCTTCGTCTTTCTGACGACATCCTCCCGAGTAGTCTCAGCCCGGAGATCCGAATGGAGGTTTATTTAAACTACGGAATATTTTTCCCGAGAGGCTGCCATCGTATTGTTATGCATTGAGCGTTGCATGTCCGCGGGAAATAAAAGACACGGTTGTAGTTTCCCCTTTTTTCAGCCGTGCAACAGTAACAACCATTAAAGCTGTTCCAGGCGATCTTGTGTTTGTCCAACCTTGAGCCATTCTCGGATCAATATCCTCAAGCCTGAAGTCGGTAATAGTGAGGCATGTTGCCCCTCATGAGCTATGTTTTGTCCTAAAAATCGGTACTACCCATATCTGGGGAAGCCTTCCCCACTGGGAGACTTCCCACACGGTTATTCTTACATACATTCCCACATATTTATATACAATATAAACCTACATTTACGCACACAGACAGGCATATATGTATATACTCCTACTCTCAATTCTACTTTACCATATAATTCCACCTTCATTTTCCGTATCGATCCCTCGTACGTATCACCGGCTTCTTAACAATCACTGTATGAGTATACAAGTTTTAATATCTATGGATTTTTGATCAAGTGGATTTAATCACCGTAAACAATGTGTCTTTGAATAGTAATATCTTTGTTTGGCAGTATTTTAAAGATCCGTGTTTATCGAAGTCCGCTGTCATAATAATGTAAAATGAACAGACTTTTAGGGAAAGGCAAATCTCAAGAAAATGCCCCAAGCCTCAATGATTGCATTGCAAATGTAAGTTCTATGAAAATATTTAATTCGGTGTTAATAATACCGTCTGGCAGTAATTTTTTCGTTCGTTTTATTGTTGTGTTTTATAGGCATGTGTGTAGATATTGTTGATATTTAATATAGTGTCACGTAGATAATCCCGTATCTTATTGTGAAAAGACTGTAGCTATTTTTGTCTATTGTAGTATCAATTATAGATTTTTTTGTAATTAAGACGTCACATATGAAGCATGATTTCCATTTGTGTGTAAAGACAAGTTTTATACTAGAAAGAAAGCAGAAATTCGCAATTGGACATGTACATGTAACTGCGCGAACCACGGGGATTACACTACTTATTTTTAACAAAAAAACATTGAAAGATTGTTGGCCAAGTTGACAAAAACAACTTCTCTGGCCGTTAAATAACGGGGACTGTCGTTATCTATTTACAGACAAATTATTATTATGATATGATCCACTATCAAACTTTCTCCTTTTTAAAAAAGAAAATAAACACCTGCCGAAAATTTAATTTAGAATAATAGGTGCGATTGGATGAATTTGAAAGTCAATTATACTATACTGAAGGAATTTGCAACATGACGTTTCTTTCACATCAAAATAACCAGACTTAACGCAATTCTGGCGCAATTTCTTCTTTATATGAGTATATTTGTTGTAATACCTATGGATTTTTGATCACGTGAATTGAATCACCGTAAAAAGTGTATCTTTGAACACTAGTATCTTTGTAAGACTTTAGCATTCTAAAGATTCATGTTTATTGAAGTCCGCTGTCATAATAGAGGAAAATGAACAGACTTTTCGGGAAAGGCAAACCTCAAGAACCCCCTCCAAACATTAATGATTGCATTTCAAATGTAAGTTGTATTGGAATATTTAATTCTAGGTTATTAATATCGTCTGCAAGTTATGTCATGTTCGTATTATTATTGTTTTATGGTCATGTGTATAGATATTGTTGATATTTATTATCATGTCACGTAGATAATTCCGTATCGTATTATGAAAAGACTGTAGCTTATTTTGTTTCTTGTAGTATCAGTTATAGATTTTTTTGTAATTATGGAAGTGTAAGTAATTTTTCTTTTGATTTTATTTATGATCTAATTCAAGGCGTTTTTCAAATTCTTTTACTAACCGATTGTCTAGTATCATTTTAAGTTCTACATTAATTATCTGCGTTAAACAGACACCAGACCACACATTTATTGCAGTTTCAAACATATCAATGATTGTATAAATAGGCAAATTCAGTCTCATAATGTACAAAGGAACATTAATTGATACAGATAACTAGTTGCTGTAAAATAGCTCCCCTTCGTCACTCCTGGGTTGTATTGTTATTTGCCAACATTCTTTCAAATATGTAAGACTTGACATTTTAATCGCCCAACAATATAATTGTGTAAGTACTATTTTAAATTGATCATATTTTTATAAACATACCATTACATATAATCGAAATTATGATGTCCATTCTTAAGTCTCCCCATTACATGCAAATATGATTTGGAAAACTATAAGGACGTGTTCAAAGTATTTGACAATGGATTTTATTTTTACAATGTTGATGCAAAGTGGTTATATCATTAAATTCTGTATGTTAAATTGTACTTTGCCTACCTTTCTCAAATCTTAAGTCAAAACTTTATTTTTTATTTTGCTTTTCAACTGACATTACAGATCAAATAATTCTTTGGACCAATTCAAATGAATAAATAACACAGTTTACATGAATTTGTATTATACAATTGTGTGTAGCCTTTGATATAACCAACTGATGTCATAGTGTTTCTTTAACGTCTGATACATAGATAGATCATATTTGCTGTGCTGAAGTTGTTTATCGAGTGCATGGCAGCTGGTTATATCGAAGTCCACCAGTTCCACAGTGTATTTTTATAATGGAAAATAATTTTTATACTCTTAAGGTTGACAGTCGTGCAGAGTCTGTTGAGAAAAAAATTGCTCGTTTGGATGCAGAACTTGTCAAGTATAAAGACCAAATGAAGAAAATGAGAGATGGACCTGCCAAAAATTCAGTGAAACAGAAAGCTCTAAGGGTCCTTAAACAAAAGAAAATGTAAGTAACCACTTTCAGGTTGTGTTTAAAACAAACTTTCTGTGTTGATCTAGAGTAAATCATTTTGTGAGACTTTTTTGCTGTTTAGGAAACTATATACTCATATTATTATGGTCTCACAATGATCATTCAATTATTAAATTAAGTAGTTTATGTTGGCACCTTTCTTGATTTTTATATGGATTAGATATAACTTTTTTGCCTGTGTTGTAGGTATGAGCAGCAATCAGACAATCTTAGACAACAAGCATTCAATATGGAACAAGCTAATTTTGCCACCCAGACTCTTAAGGACACTCATGCAACAGTTGCAGCTATGAAAGCTGGTTCAAAACAGATGCAGAAAGAGTTTAAGAAAATTAATATTGATGAAATTGAGGTATTCATTATTATTCTTTTAGTATTCATTAAAAGTTTATCAGAACAACCAATTCCCCATTTTCACCTTGTAATAATTATTTTGTGATTGGGATTGCTTTAACTTATTATGCAAATATAATTTAAATGTTAATAGAAAGAAATGAAATCTTTCTCCCAAGTTACAATCTCGTGGTGAGGTACAGGCAAATATTTTCGTGGCACTATGTGTAAACTTTTCTGTGATATAGTTTAATTCATTTATCTGTAGTTCAATATATTGCTTTCCTTCGCCCTCCGGAGATCGCTTTTACAAACGGATACATTACACAACAAAACACTTTGCTTTAATTTTGATTTCACTTCACATTTATTATTGCATGTATAAATACTCATTTTGTCATATAAGCCTCTTTATATTTCTCTCTGATTCGCTGTCAGCTCCGCCACTGTTGTTACTTTCACTGTTCACTCCTTAGTCTAGCCATAAATTAAGTCAAACCTCCCCCTTTTGATCTTTGAACAACCCTCTTTACAATGACAGGTCCACAGACTAAAATCCTCAAAAATTATCTTGGGCCTTTTTAATTTTACCTCATAGCAAAACAACTGTCAGAGTGGATTAATGCTGTTTAAGAAATAATTTCACAAATTTATATAATTATTTCATTCATTTATATGTATGTTTTATTTTATTGTTAAGGATATTCAAGATGATATGGCTGATATGCTCCTACAAGCAGAAGAGGTGCAAGAAGCTTTGGGGCGTTCTTATGGGATGCCAGAAATTGACGACGATGAACTTGCTGCTGAATTGGATGCCTTGGGCGATGAAATTGCATTAGATGATGATACTTCATATCTAGATGATGCTGTAAAAGCTCCTAGTGCACCTGATAGGGAACCTGGTGCTGATAGTCTCAGAAACAAGGTATTTTTACTGCATTAGATATAAATGCAAAATCAATTCATCAAGGGAAGTGTCAAATAAGGTGATTACCTGAAATTGAAATTTGGCATTTCTACTTACGACAAAAGGCAGCTCTTCAAAATTTTGGAGGCATAAGCTACTTTCTTCAGGAATGACAACTGGTGTATGGTCGGCACTCGTTCTGTGTTGTTCTTTAGGAAGGGTGCATACGCATCCAAAATTTTGAAGAACAGCATCCTGTCCTGAATGGTGATGCTGAACTTCAATTTTAGTTAAGCCGCCATCTTTCTCTTTTTATTTTCCATACCCATTATTTTGAGTGTCATATCTGTCTTTACATACAGTGTGATTCACAATCAGGCCGGGTGTAGGGGGTACAGAGATGATTCCGAATCACATAGGAATGCAGGGTCACAAATGCCGTAGTTGCGAACTATGGTGCAATGATAGAGATAGAGAACAGAAACAGTAACACATTAATGGCATGTAAAACATTTTATTGAAAGGTTGTACTACAACGGGTGTTCCTAATTACGATGGATTGCAAACGATGACTTCCAGCAGGATCACTGTTCACACAACCTTCTGTTCAGCGACATCTACCTCAAGACTGCCGGGAGAAATCTTCCAGAATGAAAGGAATTCCATGCAGCTCCGCTGTCAGGCCTGCCTGACGACTTCTGGTCATAAATTACGTTCATGTTTTATGTCCCATTAATGGGTTGCTGTTTCTGTTCTTTTTCTCTGCTTCTTTGCATAATAGCTCGCGACTACAGCAATTGTGACCCTGCTTTCCTATGTGGAATCAACTTTTACATAAAAACAAGGAAAAATTAAACGACAAAGTCAAAATAATAAATTAGATAAGAACAAGTTATCAACTTACCTGAAAATGACAGAAGTGTCAACTTGTAGGGAAGTATGAAAATGTGATTTTTGAGAACATAATTTCCCGTCCTCAGACTGTGTAATGCCTTTAAGATTAGTTAACAAGATTCGTTGTTAGTAGACATGACACAAAATGTCTTTAACTTGTTTTTTTGTTTTACTTTTTAGGATGGGGTTTTGGTGGATGAATTTGGCCTTCCTCAGTTACCAGCATCGTGAAACTGCGTCTTTTACAAAGAACTGTGCTATTAAAGTATTTTAAGTAATTCTTAAGATAAATAATATGTAGATTAAAAAATATTAGTAGCATCTGCATACCACTTCTTCTGACCTAAATTGGTATATTCTTTTCACTTTTCTAAGTGCTAAAGTGTGGTATAGAAATAAACTGTATCGAAGTATATTTTTTGAATGCAAAACAACATATACAGTATTTTGGTTTGAAAATTATAAAGTATAGTTATATCTTTGATATATAAATTGTATAATATGTTCATAATTGTAATTATGCTCAAGTTATTCAAACTGTTCATAATTACTGGCCATATTTGTTTATAATTTTATATGTTGCCTATATTTTGAGGACTATTTTATTTTTGGATGTACAGTATTATTGTATATATCAAATAAAGAGTTGAGTTTGTAAGTTGTTTTTATGAAAATTTGTTTTTAAATTCAATTTTCAAGCCTTATAACAGTATTGTTATTATATTGGAATGTTTCCCAATCTCATTTAGGCAGTTACCAGTTGCCAATATGAGCTTTTGCTGTTATATTTAAAATATTTCAGAGACTTATTGGCAAAATACTGATACTCTTTAGTAAAAATCCTTTTTACCATCAGATTTATTTGTGTTTTTAATATTAGGTTATGGGTCGTCATAATCTGCATAACACTAGATTAGTAAGTTACCTTCTAACACTAGTGCAGGACATTTCATGTAACATTTCAAAGTTTCAGCTGTTATACGTATTTTAAGTTTGACCATTGTGCTAACCTGTATATGTTCAATTAATTATGTAATAATTTTTCAGTCGCAAATGAAAATAAACGCTGCAATTGTAATTTTTGTATATGAACATTTAAATATACATATATAATTGAAATTACAATGTAGTTGTATTATTTTATAAATAGCAACTATAGGCAAAAATGAGATTTTGTGATGATTGAGAATGTTATTTATGATTCTAACGACTTGGAAAACTTATTAACTACTACCAACGAGAGCAAGCTAGATGGCGACTGTAAAATCATCTCCAATTGTACATTCTAACAATTTTGCTCCATACGCAAAGTTGGTGGCTTGCAAATTTCTATGAAATTGGGGTTTATTCACATCACTTTGGTATTCAAGATTCTTGAGACAGTTTTGTTAAAAATATCAGAAGTGCAACATGCAGTGTGTTGATTTTTGCTACACTAAGCGATTGTTGTTGCATAAAACAGAGGTGGGAGTATTTTGAAGTGATGAAACTATTTTGAAATTTCATGATAACATTGGACCAGAAAACTAGACCATTTTGTTATGGAATAAATTCATTGAAATGTGGTCAGTGGTGATCGGACTATATGTACTTACTTGTGTGCTACAGCACATAAATTAGGTAGAAACTTTAACAAGAAGTGTTTTATCAGTACAAATTTCTGCTCTGATTTCAAAGGCTTCAAACTTCCTCTGGTGTACTTGCTCCTGATAATGCAACCAGAAGACAGAGTGCTCAAGGTTCCCGAGTGCAAACTCTCTCTCTGTGTAGCTCCATTTCACCCTCTTGCACCACATGTAAAGCTTGACAAACTATCCCATCCTGGCGCTATGAATCCATCGGGAATGTAGAACCAATGCCATGCCATTACACAGAGGGGCAGCAACATAGGGCTACTGATTGAAATGTTTCTCATGAGGCAGAAGAAAGTTCTCCATGTACGGCACTGTACCTGCTCACTGATCAGTCATGTGATTGCAAAAGTACACGAGCTAGGCATTGAAATGTCTATACAACTATCCTCTTCTAACTCATGCTTAAAATGTACTGCTCAAAACTTTTTTTCTATAAATAAACTAATATCAATGGACTAAATGTTTTGAGTCAATGGAAATGGTGTTTTGGGGAGGGGTGTGTGTATTTTCTACCACCTTACTCTCCACTTCATGCCAGTGAGGTTTCATTCATTTTGTTTTTTATCCATGGTAGGTAGTAAGATATTTTGGTGTAAATGTCGGGAAATCCTGGTCGAGCACAACCTGATCCAAAAGAAGTTATCCCAGCGAGGAACCATGAACCATCTCCTGTGGAGCACTGCAGCGGTCCCCCAGAATCGCCCTGAAGAATAAAGAATGTGTTAAATATACACAAAAACAATGTGAACTTTATTGTTTCCTATTGTGCTGGTCTACAAACTCAAATCAGAATCTGTTCTTTTCAAAATTCTTATGACAGACTTTCAAGGGTATTAATATTTTTCAAAAGCAATAAACATAAGCTTAAATTTCTTACTTTCGTGTGATTTTAAATGATTTATTCATTCACTAAACTTTTTATCAAGTATAATTTGTTTCATTCAAAGACAAGATTCATTCATAATCTGGACTATTGTTCTTAGTGATTGATTAATTTAAATGCTCTAAAACACCATTGATATAATCTACTTACCAAACATGTCCCTGTTGATCCATCTAATCTGCCGGCACATAGATGACCTTTTCCCAGATGAACTTTATTTTTGTACTGTCTTTGACATACCGAAAGGTCGTGGAGAGGAATTTTTATTTCTAAAAGTCGAGAAGTTGAAAGTCTTTCACCTTCCCTCGAGACTGCACCCCAGCCAGTAGCCATACATGAGAGAAACTTTTCTCTAGTTTTCAAATGACCATGTCGAAGACACACAGGCATTACTTCATCCACTCTTCTGCTTAACATCATGAGCACTAGGAAGAAAAAGTACATTATCTTATGTTCACAATGCCTTTATTTTTAATAAAAGTAACACTCTGGAGTTCAATAATATGAACAGACTGCATAAACTATTCATTAGCTACAAGTAAAAAGACTCAAAATGAAAGTGGATTGCATAGCTTTTTTATTGCATTGTAATGTTATCAGTTAATTATTATGGACAGTCAAATGAAATCAGAACAGCCACTGTAAAACACTGGAATTCGATATATTTAAATGTAATTGCTAGTAGTGTTAATAAATTTATCTCGTTGGGAGACGAGATGATCAAATTCAGTCTTGTAGAAAGATGTAGATCACTGATGGATCCATGTCTGCAATTTTTTTTCCTAGTCTTAAAAAATGAGGAGGTCCCAATGGGAAAGATTTGTGCTGTATGGAGGATGTTTTCCTCACAACATTGGTGGTATGGGGACAGGTATTAAGCTGAAAAAATGGTATTGAATAACTAACATTGGAGTATTGGTCCTATTATAATTTTTACCATCCAAATAATTGACCATGAAAAAGCTTTGAAAATCCTTCTTCCTTATAATCAATTTTGAATAAGATGAAGGAGAAGAATGTTATTCCATACATCTAAGAAAATGAATAAATAACTACACCGTTTACAAAAGAATTTGTCTTCCATCAAAAGAGTTTAAGAAAATTTCAAAAATATTTTGAAATTCTCTGTTTTTTAACTCAGTAATGATGTTTCACAAATAAAAACATGTTCAATGTCATAGCACATAAATGGTCACCTAATGGATTAGATCAGTCACAAGTCCATTTACAGAACAGCAAGTTATAACACAATTGTATAAACAATTGGAAGTTTGATCTTAACTGTAATTGCTGTTTCTAATTAATATGCTTGTATCATTCATAAAAAGAACAGATTTACAAAAATAATTCATTAATATTCAAATTAATAATGACATTGTAGTTAAATTACATCCTTGTGGTACACCAACCTTTGTGTGTTGCATTTGAAACAATAAGATTGTTTCTGAATGACTCTTTGTTTCCTGCCAGAGAAGTAATACCTAACCCATAAGTTAAATATATTAGAAATTGTATAGAATTGTTTCCGCTTATATTCTGATCTGCACTGTAATTTTTTCTGGGAGATTCCTGAATTTCATAATGGGTAGCAAACTATATTCACAATATACAACATTAACATTACCATAGCACTAATAAATTGATAAGATTTTAACAAAAATGATTTAATGGATCACCATGAATTTAAAAGTCTTGTAAACACTAACTGTTGTAATATGGGTGAGGAAGTAAAAATGTGAATTATAATTATAATCATTTTAATCAGAATTAAATAAGACAACAGTCTATAAGTCCAATTAAAATTTAAAAACAATGTGCAAATTTTAATCCACCTTAATTTCATTTAAAATCAGACATGATGAAGTTCTATTTTTTTAAAGAAAAATGCAGCAATTTACTAATGCTTAATAAAATTGAATCTGAGGAATAGGCTGTTGTCTTGTTTATTTATTCCCAGAATATTTTAACAATTAATCACAAATGTACCTATATCATTCTGGAAATGGTTGAACTCACTGTGAAGTACTATTTTATCCACTGGTATCCTGAGTTCCAAACCATTTTCATGATCCCATTCTCCTAGTACCAGTGTCCACAAGGCAGGAATTGGAAGATTGAATAAATCACTACAAATAAAATATTCAAAATATGCACATAAATATTATTATTGTGGAAGAAAATTGCATTTCATGGATTACTACATGAGGACATTACTACGTGTTATTGTTCCGAGTTAAACGTACTTGTTGATACAATGCGCTGCAGAGAGAGCCCACTGTGGATGGATTAGGACTGCTCCACACCAGTGCCCCAACATACCTAATCTTGGATGCAGCACTTGGAGAGAGGCCTGCACAATACAAATGCACATTTTAGATCACCAGATTAACAGAAACCACTTTAAAACTTAAATTCCATAATTTACATCCAAGGTCATCAACTTCGATTAAGCTTTTCCTCCTACCATAGTTTCCTGAGTTTTGTTTCTTTCTCTGATAAAAGAGATAGATGTGGATGTAGTAAATCTAGGAGTTTTACATACCTGCCATGGCCAAGCTCCCTTGACGCTTTCTCTTCCATTGATGATTCGTGGCTGACGTCGACCAATGTTGCTGCCCATACCACAGCCTGAGTAATAATAAAGATAAAAAAGCATTAAAATACTAGACAACAGAGAGTCAGAAATCATCTTCAAGTGCCGAGTCTCTTAAATAATAGAACCAATATAAAATAAATATTATTTAAAGCATTTGAGAGGTAGTTTATCAGCACTATTGTTTAATTTAAATAGGTGGAAGACAGTCTATAAGTCAGATTAAAATTGAATAATAATGTCCAAATTTTCATCCACCTTAATTTAATTTAAAATTAGACCTGATGAGGTTCCAATTTTAAAGAACAATGTGGCATGTTGCTAATGCTTATTAAAATTTAATCTGATGAATAGGCTGTTGTCTTGTTTATTTATTCCCAAACAGTAGAATATTTTAACAATTAATCATTAATATGCCTATATCATTCTGGAAATGGTTGAACTCACTGTGAAGCACTATTTTATCCATTGGTATCCTGAGTTCCAAATCATTTTCATAAATTTTAGAACATGAATCAAAATTCAAGATGGCGAATGACTACAAATGATACCTTAAATTTTCACAATCTCATTTTGATAAAAGCTGGATAAGATAACAGCACTGAAAATATGTTAGAAGGAGAATGAGAACAGATCCAGTAAGATTTAAATGTAAAAATAATTATTGAACAGAATGAAATTGGTCCTCAACATTTAAATTCAACTGCCATTTATAAAGTTAATAAATGAACATCAAAATGCTCAATAAGTCAAATATCTTTTTTTTTTATATTCTTCAACACATTATTAGATACAACATTTGGCTCACAATTTTGGGATTTCTTTAGGAATTCTGCTACTTGGGCAGCATAATAACTAGGGATAGTAGATTAGGATAGCACAGGCAAGGAAGGCTTTCACAAAAAAGAGGAATTTACTTACAATTATTTGGTCATTTTTTTAGTAGATGACTATGGCATGGGCCAAAAGCTGCTTGAAAACACATTTGTTTTAATGTAATCAAGATTAATTAAATTAAATTTTTGTTTTTATTAAAATTGTGACTGTTTTAAAGGCAAGTTTATTTTTCTTTCTGTAAATCTAAATTACAATAAGTCATTTAATACAACAGATTCCTTGAAGTTATATTAAATTTTTAATGAACTTCTGAGTTGTGGCCAGTATACTTTTGTTTTATTATTTAATTAGTACATAATGGGCCTTTTTTTCTTGAACATCTACAACAGGTCTTATCTTGGTAATTTTGAAGAGTTATTTTACAAAGTTCTTCTATTTTTAATTATATATTTTAAAAGTAAGAATAACTGAGAAGTATAGATAGAATTAGAGGGTTATAGTGTCAGGGGAGGGTGAGGGGTGGAGAGAAATTGAATTTGCTGTTAGGTCATACAGCTGGAGAGTATACTGATATGTATTTAATTAAGCTTCCTATATATGGTAGAAATTTAAAACAGAATATGGAAAAGGAATCACACTGTAAGTAGAAAAAATAAAAAACTATGATTTATGTATTAGGGGAAACAGAAATAGACTTGGAAACCATAGTAAATGCCATGAATGTGGTCCTGGAGGAAGAGTTCAATAATAGGGTAATGGACGGAAAAACCAAGGTAATGAAATGTAGTATTGGGAACAGTGGAATAACAAAGGGTGTTAGATGGGAAGGGATATTTTGATGGAAGGTAAAGAATTCTACTACTTGGGAAGTGTAATAATTAGGGATGGTACTTCTACCATATACTTTTAAGTATAGTAGACATAAAGAGTATGATAACACAGGTAATGAATATTAGGAAATCATTACTAAATATGTTCGTTTGGAGCATGGCGTTATATTGGTGCGAAATGTGGACAATAGGAGTTGCAGACAGTGAAAGAATAGAAGCTTTTGAAATGTGGTGCTATAAGAGAATGAGATGGGTGGATAGAGTAACTAACAAGAAAGTTCTCTGTAGAATAAGAGAAGAGAGAACAATACGGAGGACTTTGACCGAAAGTCTTGTAAAATCAGCATTAGAAGGAAGTGTGTGGAGTTAAGAACAGAAGTGGGAGGCCAAGGATGGGAGGTTGTGGTAGTTATGTAGAAATGAAAAGGCTTGCGCAGGATAGGTTAGCATACCAGATTGCATCAGACTGAATACCACAACAACAAACCAAAATAGTTAAACCGTCAGTATGTTCAGGACACCATTTTTACCCTCACCTTTGGCCCTCTATTTTGTAATTGAAATATATGTATTTGCACCTATTGAATAAATTCAACACCAGGAGAAACTTATTCGTTTTTATTATTTCTTTAGAAGTCTAAAAAATGTGGACAGAGTGTTGAATAAAGTAAAATTCGTACATATTGTCGGTTTTAATGATTGATTGTTCACATTGGTCCTTATAGTGATAAATTACCTTGAAGTTTATAATGAAATAATCTAGTTATTGATAGGTACGCCAAATATTTCGTTTCTAAATTAAAATTTAAAGGTTTTTCGTTCTTCAGTTGCAAATCGCCATTGTCTTTGTCGATGTGTTTGAAGCATGTTCAACTTGTAAAAGTGTTTATTATGGTCATTTAAGAAACACGGAGTAATGTAATAAATCTTAGAGTAAGAATGTGTAGCCCTTTCATAATCCAGCCCTCGGTGAAGTATATAAAATATCTTAATGGAACGCATTTTGTTGAGTACAAAAAAAGGATTTATAATCTTAATTTCCTTTAATAATCACTATATATATAAACAAAATCATACTTAATGACACAAAATTATATAATTATAATAGTTTCCGCAAATTCAAGAAGTAATTATCATAGTTTTTTCGCGCCGTTAAATCCACTTCAATAAATTGATATTTGTTTCAATGTTTACAAAAAAATATAATTTTTTTCCATTTCTTGTTTTTTTTAAAAAAAATTATTGTCAATCGTTATTTTTATTCTTGCTGATGATTTTAAACCGGAACAGCGTTCCTTCTTAAAATCTTTACCGGGATGTCCTTCCGGCTTACTTTCGCCCCTGGAATAATCTTTATTCTTAGGGCAATGGGAAACTACGCCGTATTGTGTTTTAGCTGAGGTTGGCAATCCTTGAACTCTTGGGTCAAGGGATTTTTCCAATTCATTGTTCTGTTTACTGCCAGCCGACTGTAGAGTTTAACGTGTGAAAAATGTTTCCCTTTTAAACTCTTCGATTCACTTTGAGGAACAGATCCAAGCTCAGTGTCTGAGAGAATCTATTCTGCCTGCTCCACTTATTTATTATTCCTCCGCTTCCCTATTTTATGTTTCTGTTCCTTTTATTCTCACATAAGCTTCCCGTTATTTAATCGCGTAGAATTTTTGGTTCCTCCGGGGCGATTGTCCGTAACCGCAATTATTCAAGGGATGTGCCTCACCTTGGCCATCATTAACTATTTGTAGAGCTGGCCTGTTGCCTGGCCATTACTCCCAGATTCACCTAAAAGAAAATAGGGTGACTTTTAGATTTGGCAAGAGAACAATGCTACTTAATTTCTGTTTTATTTTAACGAGAATAACCTCAAGGTGAGCCAAGGTCTCCGATGTGCTAACACTGTGTACAACTCATTAATTGTAGCTACAATTCTCCTCAGAAGCTACCTATTTATGGCAACGTGAGTCACTAAAAATGACCATAAATCCTACTCAATGTGACATTGACGTTTTTGAGAAAACCATAATCGAAGACAAAATACTAATAGAAATAATTACAATAGATATGACCTTGTTTTATCAGACAAACCTTACAAATTAGACTGAAGTAATTAGGAAATTTAGATAGGCCGACGTTACGATGTTGCCTTTGCATCTTACTTCAATGGCTCTTCAAGTAAACAGGCAGTATTTGAAACAGAACATCAAAGATATTATTCCACTTTATGGTTACAAATCCATTTTAATATAATAAAACTAACTAATATTTACTGTAAAGAAACATTAGGCTATGTTTATAGCTTATCTGATAATCAATGGATCTTGTCATTTTATATTATAAAATAAAACTATATAATTTAGACTTAGTGTAATGAAATTACTGCAAAAACAGTGTTTCTATTCCATAAATGAATGTCTGAATGCCAACCTCCTTTAACTTTAACATGTGCCTGTATGCTTTTTAACTTTAAATTTTTAAGAATTCATGTACTCTGTATTATATGTAACATCATTTACTATTAATTTATCACAATACTTGAATTTTCCTGTTCTTGTATCTCAAGATAATTAGATTAAATAAATACAATACGATGATATAATTGGTAGTTTGACCATCTCAGGAAAATTTAATATTCTTTCGCGCGTTTCTTTGTGTTGGTTGTACAGTAACCATTTTTTTAAAGAAAAATTCAATGTTTCCAGTTATGAAATGGTGGCATTTTTGTTTCAGACCGCATGTTTTTTTTAGTTTTCTATGCTTTTCTTTATTACTCACCTCTGGGTTGTCTTATAAACTGAAATTGTGTTCAGTACATTCTTGCCTACAAATAAAACCTCTATTTAACCACCTAATATTATTTTTTCACGAACTCTATGTAACACGAAGTAATCGATTGCAAATGAAGAAAATTCGATATTGGTATGTTAATTCATCCAAGAAGAAACAGTTTGTGAGCCTCAATATTTTCTGTGCTTTAACATATAACTGTAGTTACATTATTTGAACTATCCACGGTAAATATAATACCTTTTTATTTAAAAAAACGGATAAAAACTATTAAATTCAGTTCGTTTTAGAGAGTAAAGACTCTTTGTGAAAGGTTTGAACTACCTTCATCAGCTTCTTACCACTTATATTTCATCTCTCTACTTTTATTATCTCTACCGTAGTGTAATAAACCATAAGTATCATAATTTATCGTATATTTTAGATCAGTAAAAATATACTGTGTAAACAAGTACCTATTAAATATATATATATATATATATATATATATATAAATTAATTTTCTAAGTGAAATTTTCAACTATGCAATACTTACTAAAATAAATAATATATTCTTCAACACACTCAGAGGGCCCTGAGGTGCAGAATAATGTGGAGTGTTAAGGAAATAATACAATTTCAATAAATAAGAGTCAGAACAGCTTTTGCCATCTATGTAAATCACTATTATTTACACATAAAGGAATCTGTTATAATGGTATTCTATATTTAACAAGCTACCACACGATATTAAACAGTAAAAGAATAAAAGAATTTTTTTGGGGGTTAACAGGCTACATGAGGGTTATCCTGAAAGAAGCAACTCCCTTTAATTGCATAGGAATGGAATTGAAAAGGTAGAGCAAGGCAGCACAGGGTTCAAATGAAAACAAAAACTAAGTTATATTCAATTAATGAACCGTGAGAAATAGTTTAATAATAAAATATATCCTTTTTTAATAAATGTGGGAGTATTCTGTCTTGAGACTAGTCTGATGCATCCCTCCATGCTAGCCTTTTCTGTGCAAATCTTTTCATTTCTACATAGGTAACAAACATATCCTCCCTAACCCAGTGTTCTCACTCTACACATTTCTCAAAACCTGGCCTATTAATCAATCCCTTGAAAGTCCTCCATATTGTTCGCTCTTCCCCTATTCTGTCTAGAACTTTCTCGTTAGTGATTCTATCCAACCATCTCATTATCCTATAGCACCACATTTAAAAGGATAGCGCAAGATGGTGGGGGTCTGAGGACTGAGTACCACGACAAAAGATATTGACGAGAATAATGGTAATAATTTTTACTTCCCTTCAAATCGGCGGAGTGTGACGTCACAGTCGGTAAATGATGCGGATAACCCATTTGTATCAGCCATTGGAATTGTGCGCTCGTGCGTCTCGAGGACCGACCGCATCCACAAGGGTCAAGTTCCGTTCTTTTTTAGTTACCTAAATTGGCAAAAAGTAATGCCACCACAACCATCAGATAATAATATAATCTATAACGGTCGCAAGTTTGATGAAACAGCCGGAAACACTGGTCAACATGAACTTTGTCTCACGGGAACCTCGATGCAGGCCCTTCGTCGTGTTTCCATACATGTGTTCGGAATTTTATTAAAAATAACATCTCAAGCTTTCAAAATAATCGTCTCTTTGTCCATTGAACGTAGGAAACTCTCAGAAAGAAAAATGTTTAACTTAAGCATGACGACCATCACGCCTGCTTTCCTCAGATACAGGCATTTATAATTTTTTTAACACGGTAATGTTCTTTACTAAACAATATTCAAACATTCTGGTTGACGTAGAAAGGAGGATTATCTGCCGTGGAGTATCACTCTTGATGGCAACGGACCAGAAAATTAGGATTCAAAATAGTTACTCTTGTAGTTAGTTATTCGTTTAAGAAAAATGCTGGTAATTATTTTCATAATCTTTCCATGTGTTCGTATTTTGAATTGAAATATTAAGTTTCAGTTCATAAAATAGGTTAATTTACAGAACTATAAAAGTAGAAGTTACACTAACTAACCACTTTGAACTCAAGTGTACCCTCTGTACCGTGGTTTCTTTGACGAAGCTAAAGCCGAGCGTACCCGATAATGGACCGAGCGTTTCAGTTATTATATACTAAGTGGGAACCCGGCGTCGCCCGGGTATTTATTTATATTATCCGGGTCAATTCTTGATCAACACATAACAAACGTCACAATATGAACCTGAATTATACTCCCAGTATCTCGAGAGAGTCCAAAATACCCCCGGTACAATAGCAGTAATAAATATATTTTTATTATTCTAACAAAATAAATTTTTTATTTAAATCGCATATTAAAGGTGATAATGTAACACAGCGACACGCATTACACAAAACTCGATAGTTTCCTTTTTATTTTCATATTAGCAATTACTAAATTTTAAAATTTACCTGACGCTAGAAATAAAACCAATTTCTGTATACATCGTATCGACGATCCAAAGAAGTTCATTTTTACTCAGCCTACTGCAACAATATATAGTAAGTGGGATGAATGATTTAGGAACGCCTAATAGAACTTATAACTCGCAGTTGGTTTCCACGACGCGGCCATTACAAGAAATCTTCCCGTAGAATTGATATTTATATTCATCTTATATTAATATCTTCTGCAATATATCTAAATTAAATATGCACGAATATTTAAATTAAATCTCATTTTTTTAAACCCTCTAAATTTTATTGAAATCCGTTGAGCCGTTCTGAGCTTATTCGGGACAAACATACGGACAGATAGACAGACGCATAAATTTTATTTATTGGTATAGATTTAGCGATAGATGCAACTGCTGTTTCTGAGATATAAAAAAATATGTTAATTTCATCACTGAGAACTCTATGACGTGATATAAGTACATAACTAGTGAAACAAATTTCAAGTATCTCCCATATTCAATAACGATATTTTTTTTTTGTATAAGAACGTTCATGTTCGAATTAAAATTGTGCGTGACGGCGTCAGTCAGTCCGTGGAGCGAGTTGCTTGATTGTTTACTTTTAAGGAACAAAAGGCAAAAGATAATCGCGACAATATTTAAAATGCTGCGATAGGCAAATACATATGTTTTTATATCTCTTTGGCGATAACCCCCCTGTGAGTTCGAGGTCTCTGGTCCACAGACACGAGCGTCATGTGTTGTGTCTTTGGAATCATGCCAGGGTTGGAAACACGTCACTATCGACGGCAGACCAGAGATTTCGCAAACGAGGAAATAGAGGGATGTCTGCAAATTCCAGCTCGATCCTTCAGTTGTACAATATAAGAAACGATCTCTCAAACCGAAACTTAATTTTTGTCGTTGTTAACTTATCAAAAATGTTTCCTGATGAATTCCTTCATCCCCCCCCCCTTCCACACCCAAATACCGCTCAAAACAAAATGGAGCCGAAACGTCGCAAGTCACATTAAATTTTAATAATAAAGTTTCCGCCAAATTAAGACTGTGCCATTTACCTAATGTAAATTATTTCGGGATAATAATTTTCTCCCTTATATAAACCAAAACTTATTTCAATGTTGATTTCCGAAGTTCGAAAAATGCTCTGTGTAGGGCAGCAGCACAGTCTGGAATCGCATACTTATCCGTTGAAGAAAATTAGAAATTGTATGTATAATATATTTAAACATTATATGCTTGTAAAAAAGTTTTATATCATAGTTTTAAAGAAATTTCCATACTTTTACATTAAATTTTTTTGTTATGTCTCAAAAAAAAGGTAATTTATTTTGTAGATGAATATGGCAATTAACCGAAAGCTTCTTCGAAATAAAGTTTTGAAATCAAAATTGAAATATAGTTTTTGTTTATTGAAGTGACTGATAAAAACAAGAGAAAAGTTTATTATCATAATAAATTAATTATCAGTCTTTTAGCAAAAATTTTAATTATTTCGGGATGTTTGGATCCAATATGGATTTTTTAAAACGGTCCGCGTGAATTGTGTACCGATGAAATAAGAACTGCAAGGCGACGAAACTGAGAAGAAACTCGTCCTTATCACTTATTTAGAGTGTATTATTAAGTAGCGTACTTACGGTCGGCGAGGCTGATGCCGCTGGTGAAGAAGACAATGGCCGTCGCCACGTGGAGGCCGGGCATCGCGAGGCGGGCGAGAGTGCGATATGGAACACTGGGACAACCAGCGGCAGGCCCACAAGGCAGAAAGTGAAGTGAGTGAGTGCCTCCACGCAAAAATGACGTGACCATAGCTAACCGCAACTTTCTTCTGCCCTGCTCTGCTCTGCCCTGACCGACATTCCGCTTTATTGTTTCCATTAAAACTTTCTCACTACAATGTCCACGGCCACTGCACTGCTACACAGAAAAGAAAGGGAAGGATTGTGCGCTGCTCAAGGCGGAGGAGAGGGACGCTGAATGAATCTCGAGCAGAACTAGTTTAAGGAAAAAGTATAATATAGAACCAAGTAGACAATAAGAGGGAAAAGGAACGGACGGACGAATGAGTGTGTGTTTGTGAGTGTGTGTGTGTGAGTGAGAGAGAGAGAGAGAGAGAGAGAGAGAGAGAGAGAGAGAGAAAGTGAGGGAGGGGGGCAGAACTCGAGCAGAACTAGTTTAAGGAAAAGTATAATATAGAGCCCAGTAAGATAGAAGGAGGGAAAAGGAATGGATGAGAGAGAGTGAGTGAGAGAGAGAGAGAAGTGTGGAGAGGGGGAGAGGCTTAATGAATCTCGAGCAGAACTAGTTAAGGAAAAATTTAAATATAGAAACCCAGGACGAAGATAGGAGAGAAAAGGGAACGGGCGAGAGAGAGAGAGAGAGAGAGAGAGAGAGAGAGAGAGAGAGAGAAGAGGAGACTGAATGATTCTCGAGCAGAACTAGTTTGAATAAACAGTACAATGTAGAGCCCAAGAAGACAATAGAAAGTGAAAATGAACAGGAGGGAGGAGAGAGAGAGAGAGGTAATAAATCTCGAGCAGAACTAGTTAAAATGTGGCCCCGCAACTCTTCTCTTCTACTTCTATTACTGACTGATCTAGATTTCTTCCTTGGTACGTTTTACCTGAATGTCATGTGGAAGGGCATTCTTCATAGCACGAGAATCTTATCTGGAAATTGAAATGCGCATGCGCAGTATTACCGTTTCATTCCCATGCTCGTCTAAGATCCAGCAATAATATGATATACCCACGTCACAGTGCAAACATACAGCAGCTGTAGTCAGCCTCATCAGGATACGATTATAAACGTTTTTGACGAATAAAGAAAAATATTACTGTTTCTGCACTTGTTGTGGTTTATTTGGTTTAATCAAAGTTTATTAAAAATAAAAAACGTTTAACAGGCGGCGAAATTTCGAAGACTTTCATAATTCTGAGAAAAATAACGTACGATCCTGCATACAATAGTGCCATAATATGTGACTTTTTCCTAAAATTAACTTTGTTTATTTAGAATATGTAATAAGTAAAAATACTGCCGTGTTAGGATTTTGCGCCAATATGGTTATACATTTTTGCAATTTTAAAATTTCGTTTCTATTGCGCGTGATGGAGACGAAATTACAAATGTAGCATTTTACGGGTCGTGGAGTATTAACAACCCCTGTAGAAGTTGTAGTATTATTAATATCTTTATGCTCCTAAAATTTGTCTTGGGGGTGATGCAGCACATAAGTTTAAATAGTCACGAGCCGCCACTGGTTTCAATCCTTCCCTAAGCTCGCGCAGTGTTAGAAAGTGTTCTTTAACCTACTGACATGTGTAACGGACGCACAATTACGTGAGATGATTAGTATGAGTGAGGTCGTACATGCTCGGCAACTTTCGGAATACCTTACACGTCCGCGCGTGAGTGCGAGCGTGTTGCGGATTTATTGACCATCAAAGGTGATGATCGATGACAGTACAGAGCATAAACAAACGGTTTCAGCACTTTTCAGTTCGCTTTGAGACCGGAGGAAAGTAATGCCAACTAGGGAAACATGGTTTCAAGCCGTCCCCCCCCCCCCGATTATGTCGTCATAGTGAAACGTAGATTTTACGTAAGGAACTTTGGCGGCCTGTGAAGTCATGTGCTACGACCGCGACCCACGAAGATAATGTAACACATTTTTCAACCTTCGACAAATATTTAACACAAGGAAAAATGAACAACTGATTCAGACTGTGTCAATGTGAAAACACACAGTCTCCTATGAGCAGAATTGTTCAGGGAAAATAGAAGAGGAGACATAAAAGAAATTGTAAAAAATACATTAATCAAAACTCTACGGTATAGTTAGATAAAATAAAATAAATTATAAGGGAAATGATATCATTTCTAAGAGAGAATAATTGCTTCAAATGAAGCTCAGCCTCAAGTCGGTGAGAGTAAATTTAGAAGCCAAAAATAAAAGGCTTTGAAATGTGATGCTATCGGATAATGCTGAAAATAGATGGCTGGATAGAATCACAAACGAGGAAATTCTTAACAGAACAGGGGAAAAGCGACCAATATGGAGGATGGAGAGAAGGGATAGATTAATAGGCCACGTTTTAAGACACGAGGGTCTTGTCAAATTAGCATTAGAGGGAAGTGTGTGGGGTAAGAACAGAAGGGGGAGGCCAAGGATGGAATACGCTAAGCATATTAGGGAGGATGTGGGTTCTTCTAGTTATGAGGAAGTGATAAGACTTGCGCAAGATAGGTTAGTATGGAGGGTTGCATCAGACCAGTCTTAGGACTGAATACCACAACAAAAACAACAATAAAACTTGTGGTAAAACATGGAGCAGAATCCTGGACATTGACAAAATGTCACGATACTCTAATGAAATTTGAACGGAAGATCATAAGAAGGACATGCGGACCCGTAACGGAACATGGAGAATTCGATATAATGAAGATATTAACCAAATCATAAAATTATTTGACCATGAAAAAAATATATTTGATGTAAATTTCAGCTGTTTTTGCATATTTCAAATTTTCACTCCATCTCCAAGGGGTTGTAGTCGTGTCTGACCCCGACAGTGGTGATTCTAGGGTTGCAAGTAACGCTCGTACTAAATTTGGAAGACATTGGCTCACCCGTTTAGATTTGTATACTGAACACACACACACACACACTCCACTTTCATGTTTTCTTATGGACGTGAAGAAATCCACAGCAGCGGCTAAGATTAATTATTAAACCACCCTGTGGTTCAATATCGGAAAAATCTATGTTATTCAACTAGTAAATAATTTAATTTCTTGGCACTACGAGCGAGTGTTTCTTGTTGTTGTTTTGGTATTACCTGAAACGCGGATGTCGCTAGTGTTATCTGCGACCACAGCATCCCGCGAAGAAGAACCGGAGGAAATCACCAGTACCGTGTTATTTCCTGTCAAGATGGAGCGCGTCTTGGTCCTCGTGGCCCTGACGACGTTCAGCTCAGCAGCAGCTGAAGACAAGGCCACAACGGCAAGTCCTCGCTCAACCAATAATCAGACACAAATTCAATTTATGAATTATGAATATACAAAAGAAATTTTGAAGGGTGAACGTTCCTTCAGCAAATTAAGCTTAATTTTATAAATCTGCAGACAGGCATGTATCCCGTCCGCCAGCCTGGCGTCGGGAAAAACCACTACTTACCTGCCTGTCGCCCAGCCATTATGGTCTTCCTGAATCGTTAAATCATTCAAAAATTACTTCAACTTCTTTTGCTGGAATTAATTTGTAACCGTTTTAAGTCTCATGTGTTCGACACTAGGCTTTAAGATAACATCGCTATTACCAACATTAAAAGACAAAATGGTCGCAAAGACTGAATTATTATCGATTCCCTAAATAGAGTAGCCAAGTAAGGGTTAAAAATGTGCAGTAGCTGTATTATGTTAATATAAAGATGTCTCTTCAGCCCAGCTCAGTGGTTGGGGCATCAACCATGGACGTCCAATTACGGTAGAATTTGTTCCTTCGTATAAAGCTGACACTGTGAATTTATAACGAAACTTGACGTTACCTTGGTTTTCCCTCTATTAATCCTCGCATTGAACTCTTTCTCCGGGACTCCGTTCATGCCATTTATTATGGTTTCCAAGTGACTATGAAAATCTAATTGATTTAATCAGTGTTAGAAAAATACAACGATCAGTATTATGTGATTTCTGGGCGAGTTTGTCAGAAGAGTCACCCCAATATTTCAAAACAAGTTATTGTTGTTTTAATTCCATTTTCTGCAACCTATTTATGAGAAGCTTGATTTTCTAATCATGCTGGAATGAAGTCAAAGGTGCAGAAACAGGTTCGATGCCACACCTGAGGTTAGAATTAAACTTAAAAATATTGTGCCTGATATCAACAAGATAACAATTCAAGGACCCAAATTATTATAGCCATATATAGCTATATATTTACATTATATTACAGGTCTATATTTAAAAATAATTACTAATCTATCTAATATATCTTCTGCAACAGCTGCTGACACAGTTCAAAAAATCGATCAAGGCTCAGTAGGTAATGCAGTAATTTAGTAACTTAATATGATTAGGCTATGTTAGACTTAAACGTAAATTGGTGCTAAATTGCATTGGAAGTTAAATAATTAGGTAAGTGTTCTGAAAGGATAAGGAATGAGTACCTTTCAACGACTAGGAATCACCCATCCTAAAAAAAACTAAGCCAAGTGTTCCGTAAGAATGTCCGATTTTACCAAGTGTTCCATTGAAGAAAAGTAATCCTTAAATTTAACCAAAATTTTAGTTAATTAATGATACTCTGGAAGGAACTTGAGGACCGGTTACCTACATCAATGTCCGCTGTGTTCTGCTCTGCTTTGTCCCTTTATACCTTCGTATACAATTCATCCGGCTGCAATGAAGTTTTGGTGTACTGTAGTGCTCACCTCAGAGAAGGTTTCCGTCGTTTCTATTTCAAAGAGTTAGATTCCTTCCTTTCAGGTCAAAAAGGATTAACCGTAAAGACTTGCAAGACACGCAACTGGATCGATTCTGACGTGACGTGTCAAGCCTGTCAAGCTAGATGATTAAATTGGTGTAGAGCGTAAAGTAATCCTTAAATTGAACCAAAATTTTACTTAATTAATGATAGTCTTAAGCAGCTTGAGCGCCATCGATATCCAGTGCCACAGCCGTCAAAATATTCCTGTTTAGAAAATATATACTGCGCTGGTCGAATAATTTTTGGATCAGAGATAGCCTATAAATTCTATTTTAACAAATTTTCTAAAAAAATATTTGTAATACAAAATATATAATTAAATTCAAAATTTTGAACACATTGAAGGACAAACTTTTAATAAATAAGTAATATCTTAATACTTTAAAATTAATATAAGATATTTACGGCAAAATACTACTGAAAGTTTCCCAAAGTTGTGAGTTAAACGTCTTGTACTATATATTAAAATAACTGGGTGCGCGGTGTTGCCCGGGTGTTCACTTATAGCATCCAGATACATAACCTCGAAATAGTCACGAATCTTGGAAGATTGCTTGTTTTTGTCTTCAACCTCTTCCTCCAGCGCCACTCCAGTACAGGTAGTTTTTCTAATGGAATGTCATAAATAAACGCAACCTGTATCGCTTGATTTTCTGTTATTTATTTCCACTATGGGGAAAAAATTGCGCCCATTTCACAGCCCCCCCTGGGGCACTCTCATCTTCCTAACCTAAACAACTGACAAGTTTTCTATCCCAACTTTCATGATTTTTTTTGTTCGCACGGAAATCTACAGCATCGGTTAAGAGAAATTACTAAATCACCCTTTGGTTCATTATCTGAAGAAAAAAATCTACGTTATTCACAAATAAATAATTTCATTTCTCAGCGACTACGGACAGATGTTACTTGTTGATGTTGCGGTAATATGTTATCAGCCACCTCAGCATCCTGTGCAGAGGAACCTGAGCAAATCACGAGTTCCTGGTCAGTTGTCGTCAAGATGGAGCACGTCTTGGTCCTCGTCCTCATGATCCTGGCGACGTTCAGCTCAGCAGCAGCTGAAGACAAGGCAAGTCCTCACTCGGTCACCATAAACCATTTTCTCTTCCCTCAACTTCTCTTGCCTGAATTAATGTGTATGCGTCGTTGGTCGCCATGGTAACCCACAGGTCATGTTCCGTCGCTTGGCTTTAAAATAACATCACTTCTTCTTCTTCTTCCAACGACTCAACAGCCATCTTGAGGGCCTAGGCCTACCGAGGTGGCTGCGGACTGTTATCTGGCGTGACACATTCCGAATTTTATAGGGTTATACGTGGTCAGTGTATCAATTCCCCGCCAGCCTTAATCCCGATCCTCGCGACCATGACGACACAAACATCCAAGCCCATGCCAGGATTCGAACCCGGGACCCCTGATTTGTGAGACAGCAACGCTAGCCACTACACCACAGGAGAAAATAACATCACTATTACCAATAATAAGAAATTTAAAAAGTCCCAAAGTATGAATTATTAGTGATTCCATAAATACAGTAGCCAAGTATAGGTTAAAATGTACAGTGGCAGTATTGTGCTAATATAAAGATCAGTCGTCGGACCAGCTCAGTGGTCCACGACAACGGTTTCGAGTCCAGTTACGGTAGAGTTTTTGCCTTCGTATAATGCTGACACTGTGCATTTATAACGAAAGTTGATAATTATTCACAGGATTAGAAATGCTAATGAAGTCAGTCGCTTTCCTTAAACTTGTAATTAGTGTTGTTACTTGTGTTTCTATTAACTGCTGCGACCTGAGGTGGAAACGACTCGAATGTTTTAATTCATAAATAAAGACTTAAGGAATGTATTAAAATTATTTTTAATCTAGGAACTATTCACAGTGTTGTGAGAAGTTGCCCAAGAAATTGGGTTAACTGGAACGTTAATTTTCAATTTTACAAGATAACGTATTAGCTGACGTTCGTCACTGAGATGTTCCCCCTGGCACGTCGTTCTCCATTCCTACTTCTTTATTCAACTTTGTAGGTGTCAACTCTACCATTGAAGAGGTAAGAAGCAGGCCAAATTGCTGTAAGTGACATTCATTTTATGTTGCAGTTGGATGGCGTCTTCCTTCAACATTACCAACTAGACACATACCAAGTTGTAAATTTAATCACCCGTGAAGTATTGGCTGAATATAGACTTAATTTAAAATTTGAAAGTTTCTCTATGAACTTAACCAGGCTGCTGCCCCTAGGGAATGAGGTGAGTCCACTAAATAAAATTAATTCTTATCGACTTCTTAATATTTTTCTAGGATTTTAGAAAGATATTCAAACTCTACGTATAAAAAAATACGTCTGTGTGAGAAAATTAATTCCCCCATAAGCACACAGGTTAGTGTAGTTAAGCAACACGAGCGTAACGATTTCACATCAACGGTCAGTCCAAAAATAAAATAATAATCATTCTCTAAAATGTAAACATTTATACAAACGCTGGCGTTGGTTACACGTGAACATATTTTGCATGTAAATGGTCACAGTCTCTTCTTTCGCTCCACATGACTGCAGCTGGCTACAGCCTGCGCTCCACTCTTCTGGTTCCCTCTTCATTTGAATCAATTTAACCAATAATTTTGGATTTTACTACTTCTTCTCTATTTGTGTTTCCTTCCAGATTCTTCAGTATATAGAGAATATACAGTCGAATATATTGTACGAATTTGCATCCGATTTGGGCAACGTGACTCTACAGTCAATGTATGAGGACCTAAATGAGCACTGCGGTCATCATCTGCAGACGCCAATTGTGAGCCTCGACGTCAAGCCCAGCGTGAGTACACAGATGCTCCATGTTTCCTTCCTCCTTACTCTTTTACCTATGCAAACGAAAAAAGGACAATGCCTCCATGTTTTCTACTCATTTATCAACATTACTTGGTTTTTAATAAGGGCATTAATTCCGTAGGTTCCCAATTTTTCTCTCTTACCTGACTTTACGATGAATGTTGCAGAATGTGACATGTGTGAGTATTCGCTTGGTGGACAGGCTGAAATTAAAGTTGAAGATGGCCGTCGAGGCTGGTCTGCAGAAGTCGTCCCGTGACTGCATCCAACAGCGGCTGGACCTCTGCAAGGTGGTTCATGCCGACTGCACCACGGCCCATGAAGATCGGGTAAAGAATCTGCTCAACAGCTACATCGATGACGAAAACGCACTAGGACTGCCGTTGGGTTCAACGCCTTTGGAAATATTACTCCGATTCTTGAAATCATCTATTTATCCCTTTTCGGCATCCTACAGTATTACTCTATATTTCGTATCGTCATTTGTGAAGAAGCTTTCTTTCCTTCCCTCCGTTGACCCCTCAGACATCAAAGCCGCAATACATTCTGATATATTCAAGGAACACGGAAGATACGTGTATGACAACTACAGCACGGTCCAGTCGCAACAGGGGTCGACCTGGGGTATAGTCAAGTCCGACTCAGGTAGAGTGGATTATGTTTGTTCGAACTCTGAGGAGTATTTACGTTTCCAACATGATTGTTTCATTATCAATATGATGCAGTCAAGTTTAGATCTTATGCGTTGCGCTTATAAGGATTCGACATTGAAGCCAACGACGTGGTTGACTGTTCCTTCGGCCTACTTCCACTCGCAGTGTCTTTGTCTGGCTTCCAACGGCACCAATTGCGGTGTTAAAGCTCCTCAAGATGTCGATCCCCGTATTTATTGCTTGTCCGTATTACTTAGAGACTTGCAGAGGCAAATCACGTACAGACCAGCCGTGACGTATCTGGATTATGCCTTCCAGACTCGAGTTCCCGTCTGCCAATTCGTTCACCTCATCCAAGTTCGCTTCTATGGAGACTGCAATGTATCTCAAGGAACCTTCGACAACCTTCACCCTACAGTGAAATGCTACTTAAAGGACCTTGTTAGCGATGGGTTCAACTGTTCGGAAACTCGACTACTAAACACTTACAATCGAAGTGAACTCTGTGGCCTTTTCAGGCTCTCGTATGAAGTTGTGTCTGACGTCGACGCCGTCGACGCCGAGGTTCCTGTACCTTACTACAGGGCCGGGGACTCGCCTCTGGTGCTGTTCCTCACGTACCTCGACGTCGCCGTGAGGATCCTGACGCTGGTCACGTACCTGGCCTGTCCTCAGCTGCGGAACCTTCCCGGGAAGCTGCTCATAGGCTACCTGACGACGGCGCTGCTGAGGCTGCTCGTGGTAAGGGCGACCCTTGCAGACATGGCGCTGGCCGTGCGCGTCGACGTCGCCTCTGACCTCGCCTCCACCCTGTGCCTCACTTGCTACCTACACTTCCTCACAGTGTGCATCAGGGATCTGCGTCCTCCTGACTCTCTGAGCCGTGAAGAATCCCGTCAGGTTCTCCTCCGCTACATGCTGTTGGGTTGGGTCTTGCCCGCGGCATTGTCAGCGGCTTTCTTCTGGTTGGACGACGCCATCGACTTCCACGTGCAGATTGGCCAGCTGTTATTTCTTATCTGTAACTTCGTAGCTCTCTTCTCAAACCTGTACATGTTCTTCCTGAACTTCAGGTTCTACTGCGACGTCCTGAGGAGCGCCCGCAGAGTCAAGCTAGGTGTCAGGAAGCGCGATGTGTTCGCTGCACTCTTCAACTTTGCCATGAAGACGTCGGTGCTGTCGGGGGCGGGCATCACCTTCAGACTCGTCTTCACGCAGATCCAGGGCCTGGAGCAGCTGCTGGGCTATTACCACGCTCTGGGCACGCTCCAGGGGCTGCTCGTCTTCCTCCTGTACGGCTGCAATCGTGAAGCTCGTGCGTTCTGGCAAAGCCATCTGCCCTGCAAAAGACGGCAAAATCTTCCTGTTTAAATAAAATATCCCGTACTGATTAAATAATTTTATTCATGGTCAAATTAGCTGTATTTTTTTCACTTATTTATATTTAATTGTTAGATTATTGATTTATTAAATGATATTGTCAGTAATTCTATTTGTCATTCTTTGATATTTCCTGAAGTTTGCATCACCTGATATAATTGGGCAAAAGGAGAGTTTGTAATCTTTCATTTATTCCGCGAGAAATGTCATGTTAAAAGGCGCTTTCAAATCCATTACCCATGGTATTTTAACTATACGTAACCTATGGAAAAAAGGTATTCCCATTACTTATTATTCATCCTTCGATGCGTTTCCGGTTTTCTTTTTGATCGAATGAGAGAAGAATAAAAGAAATAACCCCCATAAAGCGTGTACATGGCCGATTTCTCTGTATTCCTTCTTTCTCAATTCTCGGTGACGTCAATGTTTTATGCGTGTTAACTAAATCGCTTTATTTTTAAATCTACAATTCTCCTACCTTTGTGCTAGGGGTTTTAGGTCTCATCTCCCCATCCAGTGTTTTGCTCCGGGTTTTTAAGCAAATGTGTACATAGGTATTGTTGCATTTTGTACTGAATGCGTTTGCATTTGTTTGAAGAATGTGCAACCATATGGACATAAACATGATAAGAAATATCCTTTGTGTTTCTGGTTACACAAAGGAAAAAATATGTCTTAGCATTGATGTACGTGGAAGCTTCCTCTTCAGAGTGACGAGGGGGTAACCTTTGCAACTGCCTCGTTCAGTCTATAATTTCAAGGTTCTCACTTGCCGAAGCACCATCATCTCTTTTGGAAGGCGTATGCACTGGCATCGAAGACCTTGGACTGTTACCATTGGCTTTCCTTCACCTGCATTACCTTGCCTGTCCTTCACTTCACTTCACTTCCCTTTGTACAGTCGTTCCTTGCAACTCTGAAACCACCACCACTGTCAGGATAAGACACGACTACCAACCCCTAGGAGCCGGAGTGGAGCGGACGGAATTTTTAAATGAGAAAAAACGCCGAAATTTCCCTTGACTGAATATTTTTTTACTTTGACGGTAATTCTCCAGATTATATTCGTGTATAATCTCAACTTCTATTAGCAAGAGAGAAGAGAAATCATATAACATAATAATTTGATACAAAAGTATTTTTTGTTAATTCAGAAGCAAATGTGGTTTCTTTCCTCCTTCCTGTTCTGTGGTTGACGTTAACGCAACTTCCTCGTGTCAATCTTAACGCAACTTCAAGGCAGATTTCGTTAACTGAGTCAGTGTATGAACGAGCAGGTTATCTACATTAATGTCCGCAGTGCTCTGCTCTCATTTTTACCTTATACGTTCGTATACAATTGATCCGACTGCCATGTAGTTTTGGTGTACTGTAGTGCTTACCTAAGGTAAGCTTATGTCGTTTTTTTTTCTGTAAAGAGTTAGATTCCTTCATTTCCCTACTTTCAGGCCAAAATGGACCCTACCCCAAAGAAAAATTGAACGTGTAATGGGGTAGATTATGACGGGGCGTCTCAAGCCTGTCAAGCGAGATGATTAAACTGATGTAGAGCGTAAATTAATCCTTAAATTTAGCCAAATTTTACATAATTAATGGCATTCTTAAGCAACTTGAGCACCATCCACACCCAGTGCCAAAGTCGTCAAAATACTCCTGTTTAGGAAATATATCCTGTGCTGTTTAGAATAATTTTTGTACCAGTGATAGCCTATATTTGAAATATAAAATATTTTAATTAATTTCCAAACTTTGAATAGAGTGAAGGATAATCTTTAAAAATATAAGTAATATGTTAATATATAAATATTAATAGGAGACAGTTCACGGAAAAGTACTACTGAAGAGAAACCCATAGTTGTGGGGGTTAAACGTCTTGTACTTTATATTTAACTAACTGGGTGCTTACTTATAGCATCCCGGTTCATAACCTTAGGAATTTTGGATATCAATATCTTTTCAAATAACCCTGGAAGAGCAAGCAGAGGAATTTAAATACCTAGGTTTTATGATCACAAATGGCGCAGATGGCGGTCAATGAAACATACCACTCACTCAGAGGAGTATTTAAAAACAATGGAGTGAACAAAATATCTATTAGTCGTAAGAACAGTCTTATGTATATATAAATTATAATAATGGTAAGATTAATCAGTTATCTTAAACTAATTACATAAATATGCTAATACAAATTATGCAAAACCAATAGTATAAGAAATAAAACTAACATATGCTAACTGTGGCAATAATAATAAAGTCAAAAATAATTAGAGTATAAAATAAGTAAAATTTTGAACCTACAACTACTCGGCCAACGCTTCATGGAGATCCGGAAACGTGGGTCGTAACCGGAATTGTTCCACAAACAAAATGTATAAAAGTTTAAAAGCAGGAAGCATGGAAATTTTTTTAGGACGGCTTCGGCTCCAAACCTTCGTAAGAAGGATGAGGAGACAAGGAAATTAAGAATTATTTCCTTCCGTCTCTCCACGAAAATTATGTAATAGGAAATAATAACAAATATCCAAATGTCCAGAGGAGAGTTTCTCTCACAGGCGCTTCAGCCCAGAGTGACTGCGGGACTCACCTGATTATGTCGGGAATGCCTTTCTATCTTTCTGTTTTTGTGTATTAAAGTTCTCACATACCGAGACACCTTCACCTATTTTAGGAAGTACATGTACTGGGGTCGAAGACCTTGGGCATATTGGCAAGAGTTGTCGGCTGATCCCATTGGATCAGTCGGCCACCTACCCCCTGAAACTAGTGGAGACATGGAGAAGGGAATGCTGCGACCCCTCAGCAAACTCGTCTCCCGTCATTCGGGAGGGCGTGAGAATAGTACCCAATGCCCGACCTACGTGATGCAGGTTTTCTAGTGTTTTCCTTACATATCATTGGGTGAAACACAAGGGTAGGATCCTTAAAAAACATAGCCTGGGGGCCCTAGTCAACCCTTGGCTACCTTGCTCTACCTTCCGCATTCCCCCTTTTCAATTCTCTTCCTATGCCATTAAAGGGGAGTTGCCTGTTTCAGGATCACAATCATGTAGCCTGTTAACCAAAATAAAAAAATAGTGTAACAGATGACTCATTTACAATGTGAATATAAATCACTAAAATACGGTACATGCAAAAGCAAATGTTAAATATACTTATATACTTTAATTATGATATTCATATATATATATATATATTTGTGTTTGTGTATGCGTGGATAAAATGTAGCAACAAAATAAATATATTGTTAAACACACCTGTTACTGAATCTAGAAAATGGGTCAACTAAGATATTGTCAATAAAGTTTTATGCTGTGGATGCGAAGCATGGACCATGACCCAGGTAATAGAACACAAATTAATGGTCTTCGAACGAAGGGTTTTGAGGGTTATCTTAGAAGCCATAGAAGGAGTGAACAATGGCGAAGACGCAGTAATAGGGAGCTATAAACCATATGAATATGTCCCGATATTATAAAACAAATTAAATGACGTTGTCTGGAATGAGCGGTGCAAGTGCAACGTGTGGCCCACACACGAATACCCAAGAAGGCTGATGTAGAGAGGCTGACCAGTCGGAAGACCGCGTAAGAGGTGGATAGACAGTGTTGCCCAGGATGCAAGATAGCAGTCGGGGATAAGGATATCGAGGAGAGCAGCGGAGGACAGGAGGATATGGAGGTGAATCATAGGCGAGGAACGCGCCCGACCTGGGCCGTGCGACATCATAGAAGAATTATAAGATTTCGTGATGTCGTATCCAACCACTTCCTCCCCCGCCACTGCAATACAGGATAATTTTCTTACGGAATATCAGAAATAAGCGCAACCTCTACCGCTTGATTTCCTGTTACTTATTTGCACCCTACGTGTCACTATGGGAAAAAAAATTACACTGACTTCACAGCCACGCCTGGGGGAACTCATCATTCTAACCTCAACAATTAGCGAGTTTCCCTTCCCAACTTTCCCAACTTGTTGTTGTCGTGGTAATATGTTGTTATTTATAACTGAGACGCGGATGTTGCTAGTGTTATCTATAACCTCAGCATCCTGTGCAGAGGATCCGGAGCAGCCAGGAGTTCCATGTTAGTTGTCGTCAAGATGGAAGGCGTCTTGGTCCTCGTCCTCGTGGCCCTGGCGACGTTCAGCTCAGCAGCAGCTGAAGACAAGGCAAGTCCTCAATCAACCAATCACCATAAACCATTTTCTCTTCCCTCAACGTCCTTCGCTTTAATTAATTTGTAAGCGTCATTGGCCACCAGGATAACCCACAGGTCATGCTTTTAAATAACATCACTACTACCATCATAAAAAACTAAAACGCCCCAAAGTCTGAATTATCATTGATTCCATAAATACAGTCGCTAAGTTCAAAATGTACAGTGGCAGTATTGTGCTCATATAAAGATGTGTCGTCGGACCAGCTCAGTGGTTAGGGAACCAACCATGGCAACGGGTTCGAGTCCAGTTGCGGTAGAGATTTTTCCTTCGTATAAAGCTGACACTGTGCATTTATAACGATACTTGATAATTACTCAGAGGACTAGAAATGCTAATGACGTCAGTCTCTTTCCTTATACATCTATTAAGTGTTGTTACTTGTATTTTGATTGATTAGGATCTGAGGTGGAAAGGTCTGGATTATTTTAATTCATAAATACAGAGTTTAGAACTGTTCGAAAAGTATTTTTAATCTGGAAACTATTCACAGTGTTGTGAGAAGTTGTCCAAAAAACTGGATTCACTGGTACGTTACTTTCAATTTTAAATATGACGTATCAGCTGACGTCAGTCACTGAGATGTTCCTGCTTCTGTTTCCCATCCACATCGTTCTCCATTCCTACTACTTTATTCAATTTTGTAGGTGTGAATTCTACCATTGATGAGGTAACAAGCAGACCAAATTGATGTGACATTCCTTTTATGTTGCAGTTGGATGACGCCTTCCTTCAATGGTACAAACTAGACACATACCAAGTTGTAAAAATAAGCAGCTATGAATTATTACATAAACAGATACTTGATTTAGAATTGGAAAGTTTCTCTGTGAATTCAACCAGGGTGCCCCTATCATATGAGGTGAGTCCACTGAAATAAAAATATATCTTATCCACTTTTTAATATTTTTCTGAGATGTTTGAAAGACATTCATTTCCAAAGTACGAATGGTCGACTCCAATGAAACAAAACGTCTGTGTGAGAAAATTAACTCTCTTACACACACAGGTTAGTGTAGTTGCCATGAAGCTTCGGGAGCGTAACGATTCCACATCACACATCAGTCAAAAAATAATATAAAAATCCTTACGCTTTGCCGACGATATTGTTGTATTAGGGGAGTCAGAAGAAGACTTGGAAACCATAATGAAGTGTAGTATGGGAAACGTTTATCAATAAAATTATTCCAATATTTAAATCAGACCTAAAATGGATAAAAAATTAATAAAACAAATCTTGAACATATTTAATACAACTATATGCTTCTCCCTGATCTGGACTCTCTTCAGGTTAAACTAAAGTTCAATATGACGATTATTAGAGGGTAAACAAAGGTAATGGAGTTATTTGCGAAAAAGTAGAAAGAAAGGATGTTAGATTGGGAAGGCATATTTTGATGGAAGTTAATGAATTCTGCTACTTGGGAAGCGTAATAAGTAGTGTGGTGATTCATGACCCTTACAGTCGGGTAAAGCAAAAATAATTTAGTTTTTGTTATTTACGTATACAGGACGGAAGACGAGAATGGCTTGGTGGGGCCGAGTAGGCGGGAAAACGTCACCGTCTGCAACATTGTTGGCTGCGACATTGTTGATGGCCTGGAGTAGATTAGATTGGACAGTTGTTGCAGAGAGGCTGCAGGAGAGAGACGCTAGGGAGAGACGAAGCAGTGGCAGAACAAGGCGACATGTAGGAAATTTAGTTTCTGCACATTAAAGAAAGGAGATTCATTTGGTGGGAGTACAGAAAATAAAAAGACAACATTTGATCTGAAGGAGAGGCGCTAGAGAATCTTAATATGAAGAAGACGTGACCCAGCAAAGGAACAACCGGCATACGAACAAAAACGAAGAACGACGTCATCAGGCGTTAACATCCGGTAACGGCAATTTACCTCGGTTTTTCCACACAAACCATTCTCGTCTGATTCGCGATTTTAATTTTCAACTATATCGTTCGTCACCCGCGTTCCCGGGAGCAGCCATTTAAGAAGCTGCGTAGAGTATTATTTTTGCTTTTACCGACTAAGCTATTGATTAAATTGATATCGTAAATTTATATGTTTTCTATTATAATTTAATTTGAGTTATATTTCTATTAAAATTAAATACATTATTATTATTATTGTTCGTTTGATTGTACAACAATATTTTGATGGTGTAACCAACGAACACCACACTAGGGGTGGTAGAAGTATAGTAGATAGCACAGGCAAGGAAGGCTTTCGCGAAAAAGAGGAATTTACTTACGAGTAACATAAGTGTGAATATTAGGGAATACGTTGCTAAAAATGTTCGTATAGATCGTGGCGTGGAAACGAGTGCGAACGTGGACGGTAGGAGTTGGGGAAAAGAAAAGAACAGAAGCCTTTGAAATAAATGTGGTGAAATAGGCCAATGCTGAAAATCAGATTCGTGTAATCACAAACGAAGAAGTTGTGAACAGTATAGGGGAAAAGCGAACAATATGGAGGACGTTGACTAAGAGAAGGGATAGATTAATAGGCCACGCTTTAAGACACAATATTCTTGTAAAATTAACACCAGAGGGAAGTGAGTGGGGTAGGAACAGAAGAGGGAGGTTAAGGAGATTAGGGAAGATGCGATGTGTGCTAGTTGTGAGGAAATGAAAAGACTTGCGCAATCAAGAAGGGTTGCATCAGACCAGTCTTAGGACTGAATATCACAACAACAACAAAAAGGAAATATTTCTACAAACGTTTACGGACTAATTTTGCATGAATGGTCACATTGTGTCCCTCCGCCCCACGTGACTGCGCTCCACACCACTGGATTCCTCTTCATTCAAATCAATGTAAACAATAAACGTTAATTGATCATAGCCTTCTTAAGTTATTCCCTATTTGTGTTTTCTTCCAGATTCTTCTGTATATACAGAATATTCAGTCAAATATATTGTACGAATTCGCATCGTACTTGGGCAACGTGACTCTGCGGTCAATCTACGAGGACCTAAATAAGGATTGCGGTTATTACCTGAAGATGCCGATAGTGAGTCTAGAAGTCGAGCCCAGCGTGAGTACGAAGATTATACATGATTCTTCCATATCAGCTTCCTCCTACCTGTATTACGCCATGCACGTCAATAAAGAACACTTCCTTCCCGTTAATTCCTCATTTATTCCTCAACACACAGTTTACCCTAAACTTTATCTACACAATTATCCACATTACTTTGTTTCTTTTGATTTTTTTTCTATTACCTGAATTTACGATGAATGTTGCAGAATGTGACATGTGTGAGTATTCGCTTGGTGGAAAGGCTAACATTAATGCTGAAGATGGCCGTCGACGCTGGTCTGCAGAAGTCGTCCCGTGACTGCATCCAACAGCGGCTGGACCTCTGCAAGGTGGTTCATGCCGACTGCACCACGGCCCATGGAGATCGAGTAAAGAATCTGCTCAACAGCTTCATTGAAGATGAAACTGGAAGTGGACGGATGTACGGTTCGACACCCAGAAAAATCATACACAAATTCTTGTATGAATCTACGGACGCGATTATGGTCTCATACAGTATTACGACTTATTTTTTATCGTTGGTAGAGAATTATCTTTCTTACCATCCGTCCGCTACACCCATACAGATCAAAACCTTAATTCTTTCCGATACGTTCAAGGAATACGGACGATATCTGTACGAGAACTACAGCACCATCCAGTCACAAGAGCAGTCAACCTGGGGGATAGTCAAGTCCGACTCTGGTAGTGTGGATTCTGTTTGTTCGAACTTCAGAGTCATCTATTCTCGGGACTCTAAGGAGTATATACGTTACCGTCATGATTGCTACTTTTTGAATATGATGCAGTCAAGTATAGATCTAATGCGTTGTGCTTACAAGGATCCGACTTCGAAACCGCGGACGTGGTTGACTGTTCCTTCGGCCTACTTCCACTCACAGTGTCTTTGTCTGGCTTCCAACGGCACCGATTGCGGTGTTAAAGCTCCTCAAGAAGTCGATCCCCGTATTTATTGTCTTTCGGTGTTATTTAGAGACTTACAAAGACAAATCTCGTACAGACCAGCCGTGACTTACCTGGATTACGCTTTCCAGTCACGGGTTCCCGTCTGCCAATTAGTTTACCTCATCCAAGTTCGCTTCTATGGAGACTGCAAAATGACTCCAGTACCCATGAATGGTAGCCGTGATACAGTGCCATGCTACTTAAAGGACCTTGTTAGCGATCAGTTCAACTGTTCGGAAACTCGAGAAGTGAATACTTACAACAGAACTGAGCTCTGTCTCCTTTCGTCGCTGACGAATTTAGTTCTGTGTGACGCCGACGTCAACGCCGAGGTTCCTGTGCCTTACTACAGGGCCGGGGACTCGCCTCTGGTGCTGTTCCTCACGTACCTCGACGTCGCCGTGAGGATCCTGACGCTGGTCACGTACCTGGCCTGTCCTCAGCTGCGGAACCTTCCCGGGAAGCTGCTCATAGGCTACCTGACGACGGCGCTGCTGAGGCTGCTCGTGGTAAGGGCGACCCTTGCAGACATGGCGCTGGCCGTGCGCGTCGACGTCGCCTCTGACCTCGCCTCCACCCTGTGCCTCACTTGCTACCTACACTTCCTCACAGTGTGCATCAGGGATCTGCGTCCTCCTGACTCTCTGAGCCGTGAAGAATCCCGTCAGGTTCTCCTCCGCTACATGCTGTTGGGCTGGGTCTTGCCCGCGGCATTGTCAGCGGCTTTCTTCTGGGTGGACGACGCCATCGACTTCCACGTGCAGATTGGCCAGCTGTTATTTCTTATCTGTAACTTCGTAGCTCTCTTCTCAAACCTGTACATGTTCTTCCTGAACTTCAGGTTCTACTGCGACGTCCTGAGGAGCGCCCGCAGAGTCAAGCTAGGTGTCAGGAAGCGCGATGTGTTCGCTGCACTCTTCAACTTTGCCATGAAGACGTCGGTGCTGTCGGGGGCAGGCATCACCTTCAGACTCGTCTTCACGCAGATCCAGGGCCTGGAGCAGCTGCTGGGCTATTACCACGCTCTGGGCACGCTCCAGGGGCTGCTCGTCTTCCTCCTGTACGGCTGCAATCGTGAAGCTCGTGCCTTCTGGCAAAGCCATCTGCCCTGCAAAAGACGGCAAAATCTTCCCGTTTAGATAAAATATCCTGTACTGATAATATAATTTTAATGTCAAATTAGCGGTATTTTTAAATTTGTTTATACTTAATGATATACTATTGATCTATTGAATGTATTAAATCACGTTGATTCATAAATCTTTCCAATTCTATTTATCATCCCTTGATATTTCCTGAAGCTTTCATTGCATGGTATACTTTTGTTTCTCTAATACCTTATTTCACAGAAGTAAAATATCGTGGCAGATTCTACGGGATTCCGCCGAGAGGGAGTTGGTTCTAAAGCTGCCATTGACATTCTGCCTTTATTATAGTTCTTGGAATTTTTCTGAAATCAGATGCTGCGATCTCAGAGGACCATTATGTGGTGGCGGGTGAAAGGGAAAACGAGAAAGAGTTATTTTAAATAGCGTCAAGGAAACAATCATTGTATTAAACAAAAAAGAAAGTTATAAATAAGGTTATAAACTGAAGAAAAATTTTTTTAAAACGATTCGGGCCTCATCTTTCGGGACATCTTCAGTACATATTAATATTTCATGTTTCTGCAGGCAGCTACATTCGGGATCGAATAAATATATTTTTTGTTAAAGTTATTTGCATCATATTTTTTTTGGTTATCATTTGAAACGTCTGCTTTTTTATGTTTTACAAAGAAATTGTTAAATACGTTTCAAAGATGATATATAACCAATGTCTACCTCAAAGGGTATATTAAAGAGCTATTTAAGATACTCTTTGGGTCTACCTAGTATTATAAAACTATTACAATATATCCTTTGTGCCTCAATGTTCCTGCTGCTTTCCATGTGTCGCCGCACATGTCAGAGGAGTGATTGTGCCTCTGCACATGTTGGAAAGCACGAAGTGAAATGAGTCAAAAGTGCGTAAGGTTGGGATGAGGTTTAGTAACGTCAACCTGCTCTAGAGCGACGTTTAGAAGAAATAAAACTGGAAAAAGAGGTTAGATATGTTGGTGGAAATGAATAGAATGCATAATATTTGCAGATGGCATGGTTTTGTTACCGGAAAGCCAAAAAATGCTACAAGATTCACATCAAGCTTGTGAGGAAAATAACTCAAAAACAAAAAACTTTATGATGATTCTCTTTTTCTACTGACTTCTCTTTCTTATCCTTCAGTTCAAAATTGCATATGACAGTACAAAATGGTTCCTTATTGTAAATTGCATTAGTAAATTATTGTTTGTATTTTATTGTGTTTACTTTGTATATAGTTACGACTGGACAAACGCCCAATAGCAGCTAAGTAATAATAATAATAAAGGATAGATCAAGTTAACATCAGTCAAATTAGTTTCTTTAAGAAGAGATATATGGGTAGCTTGAGATGCTATAAGGAGAAAAAACAGGAATTCCCCCAGCTTAGGAAAAATGAAGTTATTTTATTGCAAACCAGATGGAGGACTGTGGAAAAGTTTAGGAAAGTGTTTTGTCTGAAGTGCAGCTCTATACGGAACAGAAGAGTGGACATTAAGAAAAGAGGACGAGAGGAGGTTGGACGTTTTTGAGATGTGGATGTGGAGGAGGATGGAAAGAACAGGTTGTATGGAAAGGGTAACAAATGCGCAAGCATTGGAAAGGGTTCGAGGGAGGTGAATGTTACAGAGAAATTAAAAGAGGTAAAGGATATGACACCAACGGAGTCGCGACTATGCATTGGCAGAAGCTATGGAAGGAACCTCTACAAAAGGCAGTCAGCAGTAATTAGAATGAAGGGCAAGAAAAGGAAGCAGGAATCAAGATAGGAGTAAGAAAAGGATGCAGACTGTCGCTCACGCTCTTTAACTTGCATATTGAACAGGTGATGAAGAAAGTTAAAAAGGAAAATGGAAAACGAATCAGACTGCAAGGAGAAGAAATAGAAACCGTAACGTTTGCTGGTGATATTATAGTATTAGGGGAGCCAGAAGAACACTTGGAAAAAATAATAAATGGCATTAACGTGGTCCTGGGGAAACAGCTCAACATGTGGATTAATAGAGGGAAAACCAAGGTTATGGAGTGTAATATAGGAAACTGTGGAATAACATAAGAAGGAATATTTGAAGGAAGTTAAGGAATTTTGCTACTTAGAAAGCATAATGCCCAAGTAGCAGAATTCGTTAACGTCCTTCAAAATATCCCTTCCCAATCTAACATCTTGTGTTATTCCACTGTTTCCCATACTACATGCCATAATCTTGGTTTTCCCTCTATTAATCCTCACGTAGTACTCTACCTCCAGGATCACGTTCATGCCATTAATTATGGTTTCCAAGTCTCTTTCTGACTCGCCTAATACCACAATATCATAGGCAAACCGTAGGGTTTTTATTTATTCTCATTGCATTTCGATTCCCTTTGCATACTTATTTTTAACGTTCTTCACCGCCTGTTCTATATAGAAGTTAAAGAGCATGGGTATCCTTGTCTTACTCCTTCCTTGGTTTCCTTTTCTTGCCCTTCAATTCTAATTACTGCTGCCTGACTTTTGTATATGTTATGAATAAGCCATGTTTCTCAATATTTTATTTATGCCATTTTTAAAACGCTTATTAGTTTGTTCCACTTCGCATTATCAAAGGCTTTTTCTAAATTTACAAATGCCATGAACGTAGGCCTGATTTTTTTTATCCCGTTTTCTAAAATTAGACGCAGAGTCAATATTGTTTCCCTTGTACCTACATTCTTCTTCAAACCAAACTGATCTTCTCCTAACTCGCATCCTCTTTGTCGTTCGCAACATAGGGGCTGCGGGAGTTTTCTCGCAGGAGCTTCACCCCAGAGTGACTGAGGGGCTCACCTGACTATGTCGGGATTGCCTCGTACTCTCTCTGTTTTTTTTAAAATCAAAGTTCTCACATGCCAAGACACCTTCACCTATTTTGGGAGGTGTATGTACTGGGTCCGAAATGCTTGCGCATATGGCAAGAGTTGTCCGCTAATCCCATTGGATCAGTCGGCCAACTGCCTCCTAAACCTGGTGGAGACACGGAGAGGGGAATGCTGCGACACCACAGCAAACTCGTCTCCCGTCATTCGGAAGGGCGTGAGAATAGTAGCCAATGCCCCACCTACCTGATGCAGGTTTTCTAGGGTTTTCCTTGCATCTCTTTTGGTGAAACATCGGATAGGATCCTTAAACCACAGCCCTAGTTAACCCTTGGCTACCTTGCTCTACCTTCCGCATCCCTCCTTTTCATTCCCTTCCTATGCTATTAAAGGGGAGTTGCCTGTTTCAGGATCACTCTCATATAGCCTCTTAACAAAAAAATAATAATAAAAAATTGAACGCATGATAAACAAGAGTGCCCGTGGGAGTTTTCTCTCGCAGGCATTTCCTCCAGAGTGACTGCGGGGCTCACCTCGTACTCTCTCTGGGTTTTCTTTATCAAAGTTATAACATGCCGAGACACCTTCACTTATTGTGGGAGTTTTAAGTACAGGGATCGAAGACCTTGGGCATAAGGTAAGAGTTGTCCGTTGATCCCATTGGATCTCTCGGCTAACTGCCTCCCAAAACTGGTGTAGACACGGAGAAGGGAATGTTGCGACCCCACAACAAATTTGTCTCCCGTCATTCGTAAGGGCGCATCTCCCCCTTTTCAATTCCCTTCCTATGCTATTAAAGGGGAATTGCCTGTTTCAGGATCACCCTCATGTAGCCTGTTAACCCCAAAAAATAAAAAATAAATGTTTCGAACGGATGAGATACTAAACTAATTCTCCTGTTAAAGATAAAAATTAAAGTAGCTGTATATTATGTGGGGACTGACACGACCTTCACATGTCATTTGGAAAAGAGACCAAAAATTATTATTATTGAGTCTAAACAATCTCCTCGATGAAAATGTACATTCTTATGCGTTAGCCGAGTAATGATTTGCGTCGAATCGAATTACGACATGTAAACACGTGTTAAGTTATAGTTTTCAGTAGAAAACATCCCAGTTTACTCAAGGCAAGCACGACAGCTGCTGTGAATCACGTCGTTTGAGTCCAAAGTATGTTGTTGTGTGCTTCCACATCAGCCGCCAAGGTCATCATCCATCTCTGGTCGGTCTCTTTCCTTACTCGCACGGCGCCAGCAACAAGAATGTCACATTGCCGGCAATGTGTGGCCCAAGCTATGGCCGGGCAATATTTCGGACACAGTGTAGCCACATTTCTCGCTTACACGTAGTACAGCAGTAATGGACGAAAATGAAGAAGATCTTATTAGCGCGTCGTTAGTTGTGATAAGAAATGAAAGAAAATGGGAACCTGGATCAGACCTTTTTTTTAAATAAACATGAAACAATTCACAATTTAAGCAACGAATTGATTCTTGATAATTATTTATTCAAAAACGTCGCCTTCTATGTCGAAGGAATACTTTGAATATTTTATTCAAAAATTGAGCTCTTAATAGGGAAAAAGGATACGGTGATGGGGAATGCAACACCAAACTATACGAGATTAACAATTATCCTTAAATTCTGCCCTATACATCTTTGACGTATTTATTCAGTGCACAACTATTCGATTGAAGTATGCGTAGTTTTAAAAGAAGGATTAAATGAATTTATTTAATTACAGGCTAGACCTCTTTATTTGCTGAATCAGTAAAAAGTTGCTCGTTTACAAGCCCCTTTACAGCTTCCTATTGAAAATTAGCAATTTAATCATTTGAAAATTTGTATTTGTTTTTCGCATGTGTGTGTGTGTATTTCGAACCAAAAGTCAGTTGACCAACTGTGGCGCCCCCTTCCCATCTCGAGTGGCCTAATTTGAGAATCGATCCCCCGAACGACCGTTTCCCAATCTGATGATAATTTTTACAGATTGTACTGTGTTGCCTTAGATGATTGTCATCTGCAAAATTTCAGAACCAAAATACACGGTCTATTTCGTCCCAAAAGCACCACTTTTACATTTTGGCAGTTAGTAGAGAATAAACGCTGAAATTTCGTCTCTGAACTTTATGCGTAGAATACTTGAATAATAAATAAATGTCACACAAAAATCATCCCTGGCCAGCGCGCACCTCCAAAGTTAACGGAAAAAATTTTCCCATTAATATTTCTTTCCCGTTTAAAGTAATCCTGCTGGGGTGAAAAAATAGGTACGACCAAAGAGTATCTTAAATAAAGATCGGACAAACAAAAAAAAGCTTTAAAAACTCGCATTGAGGAACATAAAAACAACAACAAATTATACGTTCAAAAGTACACAGTTGTGTCCAAACACATAAATGTTAATAATCACAATTCCGATTGGAAAAATGAGGAAATTTTAGACGAAGAAAATAATTACTTGTAGAGAATTATGAGTGAAATGTTGTACACCAGGCTGTGCAACCCTCATGCAATTAATGTTAAAAATGACACGAATAATTTGAACAAAATATACAATAATCTTCTGTTGTAGTAGTTTAACGCTTTAATATTCTTCACCACTGTTAAAAATTTAACTGCCGAAAGCACTCATTGTTACAACATCATTTCGGCCAGGGGCAGGAGAAGGTCCATTCGAGGCACCAAATTCTCCACGTGTAAATTCGATAATCTGTTCGACTGAGGGAGTCAAGGATTAAATAGGATGTATTACTAAATTTGTAAGTTTTTAACCATGTTATTTTTATGTAAATTCAAAATTGTAACAAATAATTTATTGTAATATTATATTTCTCGTAAGCCTGAGGAAGTCTCAAAATGGAGATGAAACGTCGCTTTTGTTAATAAATATTTATATATATAATGCTGACTTTTTTGGCCATCCTTTTATTTATTTTAAATAAACATTCTCTATGGGTACGACATTCATATATTGTTTTGTTTTTTTGGTTAACAGACTACATGAGGGTGATCCTGAAACAACATAGGAAGGGAATTGAAAAGGAGGGATGTGGAAGGTAGAGCAAGGTAGCCAAGGGTTGACTAGGGACCCCGGGGCTATGGTTTAAGGAATCTACCCCGTGTTTCACCTAAAGAGATGCAGGGAAAACCCTAGAAAACCTGCATCAGGTAGGTCCGAATGCTGTGGGGCCGCAGCATTCCTTTCTCCGTGTCTGATACAATGGGAGTCAGGTGAGTCCCGCAGTCAATCTGGGGAAGAAATGCCTCCCACACGCATTCCAGGCCGTGGTACTTAGCAGGACTACACGAGTGTCTACAAGTCAGAGGGTTCACAGCTTCGCAGACTAGATACTTTGGTAAATTTAGCGCGGCAAACTTGATGCCAACATGAAAAACGTCCGAAGTGAGCTTTTTCAGAGGAAGAAATCTATGATTTCGTTTCCTAGATCACACCATTAGAAAAATCAGGATTTTCTGTAATACGAAAGTTTTGTCTCGTTTTGGTGTCTCGACGGATAAGAAAAAAAATTTCGGGTCAAAGTCCACTACAGTTTACTGTTGACAAATATCGTCTTATCGTGTTGCGTTGTCTAAAAATCGCTGTCTTAAATTTATCTTGCTGCAATAAGAAAAACCCTGTAGAATCAAATGAAGATGTTTTATTGCTAAAATACTCAATCTTATATATGTCGCTCTGTAAATGGACGAATACGACATAGTTTCTTTTATGGATCGAGGGAGGGAGGAAAAACTATTAAATTATATGCTATTAAACTACTACGACGTTTCACCCATAAATTTGGAGGATGTATCAAGTAAAAAGTGTCCAAAAAAATTACTTTCGGTTTTAAATTTTTCAACTTATGAAATTATAGATGTTGTTGTAGTAGTAGTACTGAGTCATTAGACTGGTCTGATACGCTAACCTATTCTGTGCAGGCCTTTTTATTTACACACAACTACCACAACCTCCCTAATTTGTTTAGCGTATTCCATCTTTGTCCTCCCTCTTCTGTTCTTACCCCACAGACTTCCCTCAGATCCTTATTGTACAAGACCCATGTCTTAAAGCTGGGCCTATTAACTTATCCCTTCTCTAGGTCAAAGTGTTCCATATTGTACTCTCTTCTCATATTCTGCTTAGAACGTCTTGGTTAGTTACTGTATCCACCCATCTCATTGTTCAACAGCACCACATTTCAAAAGCTTCTATTCTTTTCCTTTATGTAACTCCTACCATCGACGTTTCGCACCCATATAACGCCACACTCCATGCCAACAGTAAAAGTAATGATTTTCTGACATTCATGCTTACATTAGCCGTAAGTAAAATCCTTTCTTACCTGTGCTATCCTACTCTGGTTATTTTGCTGTCTAATGTAGCAGAATTTCTTCAAAACATCCATTACCAGTCAGACACCCATTATTTTTCACTATTTCCTCTACGAAACTCAATCACCTTGGTTTTCCCTCTATTAATCCTCAAGTTGTACTATTTCTCCAGGATTATGTTCATGCCATTTATTATGGTTTCCTAATATCTTTCTGACTCCCCTAATACTACAATACCATCGACAAACGTTAGGGTTTTTATTTCTTCTCATTGCTGTATGATTCCTTTTAGCTTTCTTCATCACCTGTTCTAAATATAAGTTTAAAGAGTATGGTCGACAGACTGCATCCTTGCCTTACTTCTTTTTTTTTCTTGCCCTTGAATTCTAATTACTACTGACTGCCTTCTGTAGAGGTTATGGACAACTCTACTTTCTCGTTTTTTTTATTCCTCTCCTCTTCAAAATCCTTAGTAGTGTGTTTTAGTAGGCATTATTGAAGACTTTTCTAAATCTACAAATGCCATGAACGTAGGTCTGATTTTTCTTATCCCGTATTCTAAAAATTAGACGCAAAGTGAATATTGCTTTTCTTGTCCCCCTACATTCTTCCAAAAACCAAACTGATCTCCTCCTAACTAGCATTCTATTTGACTTTCCATCCTCTTATACGTGTATCCTGATAAAAAGTAGAGGTCCCAATATAATATTTTGAGTTACAGACTGCAATTATCGACGTCGCTATAGTTGTATAAAATTGATTGCAGTTTAAATAAAGCCAAAAATAGACAAAAAAAATAGTGAATTGTCTGTAAAAAGTCATTTAATTTATTTTCATATTATATCTTGGGACCTTTCGAAATTTCACATAAAAGAACCACTCAAATAAGCTTTTCTTCGATAAAAAACTGTGTTTGTAGTTTACTGTGTCGAACTTATGATATTCTGCGTTATTTCCTTTGTAATCTTGAGCTGTGCAAATGGCAAAATCGTTTTCAAATACCTCAGTTATCTTATGTTTAATATAATAAATAGATTAATATTTTATTCTCCTTTATAACCTAACTGAAAGGGTTTTTCTAGGACGATTTGTCCGTCAGTTTTAAGTACTTATCAAATGTTACTTCTTCTTCTCCTCCTCCGTTAAAGAGAAGATGTCGTCTGCTGATGTTGTCGTCGTGTTTGACAAAGTGGCTAATAGGTAGGTAGGAAGTGTCACAGCCGTTTGAGAAAGTGTGATTTGTTAATATGTTACTGTTTATAGAGCCTTACGTAATTCGAAAGAAGAGTAAACAAACTCCATTGTTCACGCGATCCTGTTTAAATTTACCGACGGGGCGCCGCCATATCTACAGTCAGCTGATTTGCCCTGATTGGCCGAGCTTTTGGCATGAGTTCTGAATGTTGCGTTTTCTTAGTTCTCAATCGAGTCACGAACTTGAAAGGCTACGCTGAGTCTCTTTAAAACGCATCACTGTAAGTTTCGATAGAGATTTTATCTCTAACTCAAGTTACATTAAATACATTTGCACACTCATACTATATAAATGCATGCATGACCTGCGACGCAAATGTTACTAACAATGTTTTAAGTGTGAAACTATTCCTGTCAATTGTTGCGGCACTAAATTGTTTCTTTGTGCTAAAATATTCCAAACCAAGATATATTTTAGAGTTCGGATATATTAGTCATTATAACCATACTAATTTTTTTTATCTACCACAAAGTTTTCCTGAAGTCTTTAAATATTTATATTGCTTTAGTCCATTTGACTTATTAATAGAGTTATCCACTGTGTTTTAGTTGTCAGAAGTCGATGTAAGTAGATTGAAATAATTTTTAATAAAGGAATGTGCGAAATGTAAATAGATATATGAGGGTAAGTGACATGTTGGAGTAGTTAAATTGTTTAAGTGTTAAAAACCAAATATTGTGTGATGTCACAGTATTTATGTTTAGAATGTTGCAACAGTACCTTAGTAAAATTTAATTAGGAATAGTAAGATATGTGAGTATAACACCAGACAGAAGAAAAAAGTAACTGCAGTATGATATAATTAATTACCAAAATAAATTAAAGGATGTAAGAATATAGGGCAATTTAAAGAGGCTGTGACTAGAATAATTAAACAGTATCTTTAAAATTAATATATTGCAAATGTAGTAATGTAAACATAAAAATTAGCCTGTGGTTACCCTTCAAATAAATAAAGTCTTATTGGATATTTCATTTCTGTATTATTATTTTTCTATCCATGGCTTCATCTGGCAATCAAGGTAATATTTGTAAGAAAGTTAAAACTGAATATGGAAAAGGAATTGTACTGTAAGGAGACAAAATAAAACCCCTTATGCTTTGCCGATGATATTATAGTATTAGGGGAGTCAGAAGAAGACTTGGAAACCATAAATGGCATGATTGTGGTCCTGGAGAAACAGTTCAATATGAGGATTAATAGAGGGAAAATCAAGGTAATGGAGTGTAGTATGGGAAACAATGGAATAACAAAGGGTGTTATTGAAGGAAGTTAAGGAACTCTACTACTTGGGCAGTGGCGTTATGTATGGGTTCGAAATGTGGATGGTAGGAGTTGCAGAAAGGAAAAGAATAGAAGCATTTGAAATGGAGAATGCTGAAAATCAGATGAGTGGATAGAATAACAAGGAAGTTCTAAGCAGAATAGGGGAAGAGTGAACAATATGGAGGATGTTGACCAAGAGAAGGGATAGATTTAGATTTATTGTTGTTTCCATTAGTCTTCGTTTGAGGAAATAGGATATGTTATATATTACAAATAAATAATTATAATAACAAAATAGAGAACAAAATTAATTACAAATAATCTTCAAATAAATAACTAAAATAAAAAGGATATAGTCTAAAGAGTCATTAAAAACACTAGATTAATTGGCCATGATTTGAGACCTGAGGGTCTTGCAAAATTAGTATTAGAGGGAAGTGAACAGAAGAGGAAGGTGAGGAATGGAATACACTCAGCAGATTAGAGAGGATGTGGTTGTTTTGCAGAAATGGAAAGGCTTGTGCAGGATAGGTTAACATGGAGGGTTGCATCAGACCAGTATTAGGACTGCATAAGTGTTAGTATTTTAATTTTTGAATATGATTTTTCACAGAATATACAATTTATCTTGCATTTTCAACAAAACAAATAGATTATTTAAAATATCAATAATTTTAAAAGCACTTTTATTTTATTGCTGGACATGTTTTTGTTTATTTCAGAATAGGTGATGATTTTATCTAATGAAACAAGTTTAATTTTATTATGTATGGTGAATATGTCATCACAGTTTGATATAGGGTACATACTTAAATAACACTAGTGATTATAAAGTTTTTCTTAGTGTTGTTGTTGAAGAAATGCCATGTAACATATATTCCACTTGGTTAGAGACCTTGAGTAAATCAATGTTGGTAACTGCAGTGACCAGACTTTCTGAATGTGTAACTAAGATAGTTGACTAAAAATTGATAAAAATTGTTTTATATTTTACAGGCTCATAAATGCAACGCTGGTACAGTGCAGGAGCAATCCTGCTCTTGCTGTTTATTGCTCACTCACCAGTTGTGGGAGATAAGTATTATGGGTATCCCGGTCGTCCTTGGGATGGACATGCTTTTGCCGCAGAAAAGTATCACCAATATGCTGGAAACTATCAACAGTATGCTACTGGAACTGGCCCTCCCCCTCACGATGAAGTAGTACGCATGGCTCGATATATAGTGCACAATACAGGTAAAATAGATATGTAAATAATTTTATTTCAATTGTTTTAAATTACGCTACTCATTGAAAGAATTTGTATGGTGATAAATATATATTTCTGTCCTGTATTTACATTTTTACAAATGTGGTTTCACAAATTAAGGTATAAATTATTTCTGGAATTCTTGTTGACATGCATATGTCCCGCAGAATTATTTTATGCAGTGTTTGCATATCCCAAAAAATTCCTTCAACAATATAATTATCCCTTCCATTACTGATTCTATAAATGTTATCTTTATTTAGTCTTGTCATTACTCTTTCTTTCCTACATATATATTAATACATCTCACATAAACTGACCTAATAAGACTGGCTATATTCGTTAGAATTGTGAGTTGGCTTACAAGCATAATGGTAGTACATTTTGCAACTATCACAAAAGGACTAGGTTTAATTCTAGGCTGTGCTGAATAATTTCAGTCTATCCTTCTTGTTCCTTTCCTCTCTATGCCTTGAACATATGCTTTTCTTTTAATGTATCACTTTGACTGAGCATATGCTTTTTTAGTGCACACTCCTAACTTTCTCCAATATATCTGACTTTTATCTATATCCACCATTAATGTCATAATGTTTTAATATTCCTGTCACTGTTACATTTATATCTATTCTTAAAAGAATTCTTATACAAGAATTGCAACCAGAAATTATTGTTTCATATGTCATGATATTATGTAATTATTCTTTTGTACCACAATTTTATTTTATAATTATTTCCCATTTGAAACCTTAGCACTTTGTCTCTTTTGGTATGCGTGGGTATGTGACCATTTTCTTTTAGTAAACTCAAATGGCCTTGGTGACTTTAAAATTCTTGGAGTATCAAAATCATATACTCTGGAAAATAGATCTGTGTTTATAGTAATAACATTTATAGTTAACTTGAAAATATAAAAAAATATTCATGTTCTAGATTGGGCTGCTTTGTCCACAATATCTACGCTACCTGGAATATGGAGTTTTCCCTTTGCAAACATAGTGTCCTTCAGTGATGGTCCTGTTGAAAATAGTTCAGGAATTCCATATATGTACATGACTCCCCTTGATATGAGTGTTCAGGATTTACTGGTAAGACTTGGTTCTAATAATTTATCTTCTCAAAGTGTTTTCAATTGAATATGGAAATTATAACAATGGAAAAATGTAGAATTCTGATGTGTACTCATACAAACACACATACTCTGATCAAGAAGGTCAAGCTTTTGAAGGTTGTCATTTGAATGTCAGTAACCAATATTTTTTTCTTTGTCATAACTTTTTTTCATGTTGTCAGAATCATATTGAGAAACTTTATTGGTATTAAATTAATTTGTATGTTACATTCTCCAACTCACTTCCTAACATTTTAATTAATATAAACTTGAATATTGCTTATTTCAGAAAGATTACCGCTGCTCATTAGTAATGTCTCTATCTCAGACTGATTATTGCAAGAAACAGTCTTTGGATCCAGAAGATCCTCGATGTGCTCGTGTAGTATTGACCGGGAAAATAAAACGAGTAAGTCCTCTTGATTATATACTTTTTTTTAATTTCAAAACTTAAAATTAGAAGCCTTTTGTTATAATTTCACATTTTTTGAACCTAAAATGATAAATTTCACTCCTTTTCTCCAAATTAAGGCATTCTACTCTCCTCACTTATAATTTTTGAGATTATTGTAAATATTTTAATAAATTGTTTGTTAATTTTTTAGACATTTCAATAAGTAAATATTTGAACAATTTTTGTCTAAAACTTTGACAAATGCAATAAAAAATGCTAATTATTATTTTAAAAGTTTTTTATTTACAGTCACATGAACCTTGTAGGCATTAGGGAATGTTATATTTCTTCCCGTTTTTATTACTACCACATTTACTTTTTAAGGTCAGATTGAACAATACATTACTGTGACAATTAGGTTCATTACTTGATGAATAAATATTCTCACCTTGCAATATTATCATAATATGCTGACTTTGTATAATTAAGTTCAGTTCATGGAATGAAATGACAGATAAACCCGTGAAGCATTTTGGGAAGACAAAAAATAATCTAAATTTTCCTTGTCCTGCAATAGATCATAATTTAAATATTTTATAATTTTTTTGGAAATAATAATTAATAAGATTCAGCACTTTGCATTAAGCTAAAAAATATAGAACCAAAGTATCTTTGGATAAACAGTTCTTGGGTTTCCATCCGTGTTAAATGAAGCTTAAGCCACTATGTTTCTCACTTAAGAAAGATGGCAGAGTATGTCACTGAAACATTGTGGCTTCATTTAACGGGGGTGGAAACCCAAGAAATGTCTATCCAAAATATACACTGGGTAAATCGTTGATAATTTTTCTTTAATCGTCTACTGCTTCTAAGAGAGAAATGAGAAATTTCTGTTGCTCTCATTTGACGCAGCAGCATGTCTAATAGAAGAGGTTAAGTTGCAATATAGTTCTGAATTTTTCTCACCAAATTTATAAAATAATTATAGATATAATGTCATTAATCCTTAATATTTTATATTTAATAATCAGAATTAATGTAAACAATTTGCCCTCATATTAATAGAGCAATGTTTTACAGGTGAAAGATCCAGTTGAATTATCTTTTGCCCAAAATGCTATGTTCAGTCGTCATCCTGTGATGAAAAATTGGCCTGCAGGCAAGTAGCTCACACATAGTACACTTAACAATCATTTGATGGTGCTGACATAAACAATATGGATAGAGTAACAATTAAATATATGAATAGAAGTGGAAAGAGATAAAGACATTTAATGGAATGTTAAAATTGTACTCTGGCAAAATATGCAGAATTAATTTTAAGGTGGTATTTCTCATCTTCAAAAGTCAGAAGGAACCAGAACCACTGTTTAAACTAAGTGAAAAAGGAAGAAAGTAATTACCCTTGCTACAAATATTAAACATAACACAATGATAATAGGTAAAGACACTCAAAATGGAGGCCGTGGATGACAATTATGTAGGAATTATTAACTCTAAGTTTATGCATACACACTGCTATAAAAATATATTTATAGTTTTTTATATTAGTCATTTGTAATTTAATGCTCATTGCACGTTTATGATCATAGTGGATCTGATATTTGTTCAGCACATATTACTTTATGAGAAGCTTATGTATGTTTCATGCAATTTATCTCCAACGTCTCAGTTTTTCCAAAAATATAAAGTCATTATGGCTAATATTTATTATAGTTTGTGTTAATATATCAATGGATGCAGTCAGTTGTGGCTCATGAGTATTTAAAGCTATGTACTACATCACTTCAAGGAACAATTTATATGAGGATTATTCCCCTTATGCATGATGATAATACTCCACAAACTGTAATATGCAACATTTATAATCTTGCCTACATAATGCATAATAGGATTGAATTTTTAAAATTGTAAAAATATGAAATCAAATTCATAACATGAAAGTACTTTTACGTCTTGCATATTTTAAATAAAGAAAGTTAATTTTAGGAAGAAACCACACATCACGGCAATATTGTATGCAGAATTGTGCGGTAATTTCCTCAGTTATGAAAGATTACAAAATGTCCCCAATTAAATGGTTTTTCTTTTAAATAACCTTTGCTTAATTAAAATAAACCACAATAAGTCCATAAACAGGTATCTTATTTATGTGAGCACACATCATACAATTGTTAGTTTTTGGATGGGCAGGGAAGGTAAATGAAATATTGTGCATTTCTCATTCCAGACAAGATTCTGGTTCCTATTTTCAAATATCAACACTAATAGTGTCTTTCTCTACAAGAGTTGCTTATTTAATTAAAAATTATTGTTACAGATCATCACTTTTATTTTTCAAGAATGAAGATAGAACAGATCGTCTTACTAGACTATTTTGGTGGACCAAAGTTCATAAATGTCAAGCAGTATCTTCACACTTTACCCAATATCCGCCAGTCTAATGCTGTTTGATCTTTGATAAAATACTCCTATAAGGCAAAATTAAAAAAAAAATCAAGTACAAATAAGATTCAATGAAAGTAATTATAGAGTAAAGGTGGAATAATGTTTCAAGAAGAAAAACTATATTATTTTTGAGGGAAGTCTTCTATCTGTTGATGAATTTTAAAATGTTGACTTATGAGACTGTTATGTATATTGTAAAAATTGTACACAGGCAAGTTTGGAAGGAAGGTTTTTCAATAAACTTTATATTTTAAGACTCTTCTTTGCAGTCTCAATATAAATCCCACTTATGATATAAAATATTACTTTATTGACCAACACACTATAGTTATCATATCAATTTTTGTGTCCTTATACACCCTACCTTAAATATAAATTGTGATGTATTTTTTTATCATATTTATGTCAATAAATCTTAACTTTGACATTTAAAACAGTTTTTTTTATTAACAAATTTAAAAGATTAAAAAATTAGCTTAGTTAGAAATTAAGTTTGTGCTTGTGGATTCCTATAGCATTTATCTGATTGCCATGAAATTTTGGCGATCACTCCAGAGAAGTTTTCTGTTGATCTTTGGAGATTTAGGTTCATTCCTCCCCCTCTTTCAGGCCAAGTAATGTCCCACACCAATCATTTGCTCGGCACTTCTAATGTTTGTCCTTTGTGTGTTATTTTATCGTTCATTTGATCTTTTGAAGATTTAGGTTTGTTTCTATCCCCACCTCTTTCAGGCCAAAAAGGTTCTACCCCAAAGACATATAGAACTGGCAACAGGATAGTTTATGGCCTCACATAATCTTTCAAATGACAGGATTGAATTGCTGTTAACTGTGAAATAATGTTTAAATTTAAATAACATTTTACTTTAGTGATAATTTTTCATTAGTGAATTCTTTCTTAATCTTGTCCTCATACCTTCTGGTGTCGAAGTTTTTGGCAGAAGATCATTGTTCATTCATCACTTTGAGTTTCAAGTGTGCTGAGATTGGCCAATAGCACTCTAAGACCTACACAAACACCCAAAGTCCTTGCCTGGAATCGGACCTGAAACCGTAGTTTGAGGCAGTGACGCTAGCCTCTAGACCACAGAGGCCAGCCCATTAGTTAATAAATATGTAGAATGTTTTACTAGTCACAGTGGGAACGATTGAAGCATGTTACATAAAGACTACAGCAGCACACACTCAATTTTATTTTTCGTAGATAATATACATGTATATATATACACATTATTTCACACAAATCAAACCAGAGATGATTCATGTATCTTCTAAGTATAATTGACTGTTTCTGTGTACTTTTATGTATGTGCTTATTTAAGATACCAAGAGATTTCTTGACTCGATTAAGATATTGAGTCATCATGATGAAATTCAGCTCTCATAAAGTAGGGAGTGTGAAAAGGTAAATTAAAAAAAAATAGATGCTGTCCGTGATGGTTAAATCACGTGTTGACAAGACAAGTAGATTACTGTTGAATTAAATACCGTAATACTAATAATAATTCCTGGGCATTGTTGGTGCCCAGCTAGTTAGAAAGAAATGAAAAAAAGATCAATAACGAATATTAAAGGAGTTTACTTTGCTTCTATCTGGAACTTGTAATTATGCATGTATAAATATTAAGTAGTAAAAACAATGGCATTATGATACTTACATTGTCGACTTGTACACAATTCAGTAGGAAATATTTGGCACTTGCCATGTCTGCAATACAAAATAATAAAAATTTATACTGTGATATAAATGCAACAACAAATGAAAATTATTAAACTCAAAATTACATCATCTTTGCAGACAAGAGGCTCAATTGTAAGAATTAGTTCTGCGATCATTATATTTAATATTGTACCAGTTGCAAATTGGATAGTACATACACCTGTTTGAATAAAAGCGGCAGGAAATCTTGAGGAACATGATTTTACAGTATTAATAATAAATAATTTTAATATTCATTACTGTGTTTATGTAAGTTACAATTTTTTTACCAATGTTAACAAATCAATATACGAAGTACATTTAGTAACAGATATAAAATTTGCTACTTAATGGAATTTAAAACTAGACAATCTAATAATTTTCAAAAGACATTTGAAAGGTGAAACAAACCAAACCACAACAAACATAAAATTCTAATATGGAAGAGGAACAACAAATATTTCAGATTCCCATATTTTTATTACGTTTCTGTAAACAATAATAAAAGTATTATATTATTGGGAAAATTATAGGTCAAAAGTCTTTTAATAACAAAATCCTTAAAATATAGTATCACATTCTTAAGATTAGTACACACCAGTCCTCTTGACTGCTATTACTAATGATTCAAAATAATGTTATTCAGCATTCTAAACCAAACAGTTCATGAGCTACACCATTTCAACATCTTGTGAAAATCTAAGTTTGATAACGACAGTATTTGGTGTTGTAATGTCAGCAACCATTACTTCATGACCATCAAGAAGACCAACTTCAGTAAGTTTTTTTGCAAGGTTAGGGCGAGTACGTTCTTCAATGCTGGTTACTGTGGGCATATACAGTGTTCGATTTCTTCCTTCCACGTGTGCAGTAAGTCCCGGATTTTTCATCTGAAATACCGGGCTGTCACGCAGAAGAGCTATAAGGCCTTCTAGGGTCATGTCTACATCCTGAAAGTAACAAAAAATGGAGATAAACCATTTGAACAATTTAAAATGAATATGCCTACAAAAATGTTGAAAATTTAATAACAGTAATACTGAAGAGACTGCCACAGTATTTTGACCATGCCATTTCCTCATTTATGTGTATATATTTAATACTGACAGGAAAGAGATGTACATACTTGTAGCTTTCTTTAAATTGAAAGCTGGTGTGTGAAAGGAAAGAGTACATCAAAATTTCAGAGGTCTAAGCCTACTTCCAGGACAATACTGTGGCCATACAGCACACTTATCTCTTGATAAAAGGGCTTAGTAACGCTAAAAATTTAAAGAACTTTCTTCTGTATGACTTGGTGACACTGGCACTCAATTTAAGAAAAGCCTCATACTATCTCTCTTTTCAATACCAATTATTTAGACAACGCCACATTCTTACTTGAAATTGGGGTTCAGTGTTACCACTGAGAGAAGAAACATTTAACATTTTTGGGGACACAAATCTCCACCTCATTAAATGCTAAATCTGCAGTTCTTATACAATGCTTCAAAATTATGCCAGTGAATGTTCTCTGAAATGCAACTTATGGTGAAACCTTTAAGAAATTTTCTAAACAAAATTTCAATTACCATTTTCATACCATTTTGTAATTAAACTTTGATATGAAATATGCCCTGTGATTTGTCATTAGTGCCACAATAACCATAACTCTATTATTAATAATGTTGAACTCAATTGTTGAAAACCAAATTCACCCAAATGATAGGAAAAAAGGGGGCAGACAACTGCTAAAATGAAGCGCATGTAAATGATTGTGATAAAAACAAAACTTGGCAAAAGTAGTCTCTCATTTTTAAAATGCAGTCACTATGATAATTAATGCCAGTGCCTAATACAATTAAGTTTATTCAAATATGTACCTATAAAAAAAATCAAATTATAATTATAGTAAGAATTTAAGAGTACAAAATCTTAGTCACAACTCACCTTAACATCAATTACTTTAGGAATCTGACTACATGCAAGGCAATCTGTCTTCCTTTCAGCCTCATATGTGTAAGTATATATTCCATCAGTATCATTAAAAACCATGTAATTGGCTAATGGCATACAACAGCTAGTAGCTATCTTGAAAGCTTCTGTTGCACAAGCTGCTGCAACAACTGCATTTGTTGAAGCTACTGCTGGAATGATATTTTTTACAACACCTTGAACAAGTCTGTATGTTATGCCAGGAATGTTGAACTGAGACGCTCTTTCAGCAGCTTTTTCGTGAATCCAATTAATGTGAGCTGGATCGTCTCCATCGATAGGGCCATCCCAAGGACTTTCTCGAGACCATTGAATAACTTTGACATACTCAATGCAATGCTCAGGAAGGCGAGGTGTATTAGCGATGGTACAAAGAGGGTATGTGATTTGAGGAGGAAAAAGATCAAGTGTACACTCAATACAAGCAGTCATGCCTGGTAATATAACACGAGCATTTCCTTTGAAACCTTCAGTTCCACCATCAATCATAGGTATAACACTAGATTGATCTAAAACACCATCTTCATAGCACAGCAAAGAAATAAGCATTCCATTTATCCAGCGTCGTGCCACAATGGAATCTAGACCACATACTACCAAATGAAATCCTCTATAAAACGATTCCTCATAGTCTTGTATCTTGCAAAAATGTGGTGTCACATGACATCCAGGTATCCTATTATTAATAAAAGTTGCTGCAACTTCTGCTTTAGATTTCCCAATATCTTTCCTTCTAAATAAGAATTGCCTATTTAAATTTGAAAGTTCGATTGTATCCATATCAATCACATGAATGTTCTTAAATCCCATCAAAGCTAAATCCTTCAACAGCTCACAACCTAATCCACCAGCACCTATGACTAGAACTTTGCAAGTACTCATTAAAAAGTTTAAAGTTTCTGGAGATGGATCAAAATCAGGATGGCAAAAAGGACCAGACCGTTCCAGCACTTTTCTTAAATGACACCATCTGTGCTGTAAGTTATCTCCGTCTCCGGAACCCATGTTTACTTAATTTAATAAATAAGTTAATTATTACGTACTAAAGTATAAATCCAAACTTCAAACACTAAACACTACCGTCAACATGCCAAAGATAATCAAAAAGTTACTCTTATTAGCAAAACTCCAAACATCAAGAAAGAAGTTATTCTACTATCATACATTTTATACCATCTTTCCAGGACAAAATTCAGCTTGTCGATAATTTGGAGAAGTCTCTGAGAACAGGAATTTAATTTTACGTTCAAAATATTTTATAATTAAAAATTGTAACAAATATGGTGGTGGTTGTACGTGTAGTACAAGGAGTCACTCTTCAAACAGTGGAAGACTTATTTGAAGTATAATAAATCAATTATTTGACAGTCACAAATTTATAAATATATAAATTTATAAAAGTCAACGTGTCAGTTTCATATAGTATTAAACAAAGTTAACTACTTCTACTACAACATATCGTCCAGATTTATGTAATTCTTCGGGTAAATTTTGAATTGGTGGAAATATATAACTAGTAGAGAATTTTGGTTTCTTTGTGTGCAGAGACGGTTACGGACATTCCTGACACATTGGGTACTTTGCATATTTTTTAATTTAAAGTATATTTGTCGTATACGAGAGTGGATTGTAAATAGTAGTGACATTTCTGTTGAATATCGACTCGGTTCTTTGGTCAATAAAACGGTGTTTAATTATAAGATTTCATGTAATTCCATAATATTAATGCTTTGTAAAACGAGTCTGTTAAAATAACTTTTCTTTAGAGGATCAGAATGGAAAAATGTCGGCTGGACTCAGGAATCGAACCGACCTTAGGTGTACAAAAGTGTATGAATGTTGCATCGGTGTTGACAGTTGACCTGGACTAGCTCAGCGGTAGAAGATCCATATAGTAAGCGAGAGGACACATACAAATTTGTGTCCAGCTGACATTTTCCCATTCTGATCTTATGAATTTAGTTTCATGGCTTTTGGTAGGTATTTGAATTGGATAACTTTTGTTTGTACCAGACATTACATTTTTCAGTTGTTAGAAATAAGAATGATTTTGAGCATAAGATTTATTATTTCACTACATTAATATACAACTAAATTGTATTTCACTTTAAACCTTTAGTTATCCTAAAATTCATATCTGGATTTATAAAGGGCCTCATATTTCAATTAGCTTATGGCCTCATCAAATCTTAATCTGGCCCTAGAACTGTTTTATATTTAACTAAATTGTTTGCAATAATGTAAAAATTGTTTAATTTTTGTGGCTTGTCCGATTTTAAATCGCCTGACAAAAGCAACAAAGATTACAGAAACACAGGTATTTATTTTATCATTTAAAATTGCATATTAATCAACTATATTATTATTATATTTGCACTACTTATTTCAATTTGCCTTTTCCTCCTAGAAGTCCAATATATGTTTCAATTGGAGAAGAAATATTGAGACCAATAATTTGAGAAATAAAAGACTTTTTGTTTTAAGGGGGGAGAGAGAAAGAAAACTGCAACATGTAGCTTATCCTTCTCTGTTCCTAAATCAGTATTCTCATCATTTATCAATTACAATCTTCTCATATCAGAGTATGGCAATCTTTAAAAATGAAACACACAACTTTTACAAAATGTCTATATTTATCAATAAATTAACAAAGAGGTTTTACTTATAAAACATGAGAAAATATGAGTTAACAAACATACACACAATAAAATACTATATATCAAAATTATAAACATATGGTATCGCTGAAGCTGTTAAGTAACACTATGGGTAAGTAACAGTTCAAGAAATACTATTAGCAATGCTTTTAGTTCACAATGACCCAATTTGTACCAAAATATCTCAAGTGTCAATAATGTACAATTTTATATTTATCTGTTAACAGCAAACAGAGGTTTAAGGCCTGTTTGCAGCCATAACAATCCATTCAGCCAAGTGATGGCACTGTGTCCTGGTATGGATTACCAAGACAGTTAGAAATCATGAATTGAAGTATTAAACAAATGGCAATGTCTGAAAAGGTGACTAGTAATTCTAATTTTATTGGTCAACAATTAAAGACCTGAAATAATTCAATATCACACACAGACACATGATTAATCCTTCCAATCTGTCTCATTGCCTGTTATGTGTTTCTATGGCGTGAAATGGACTGAAAGCTCCCACTTAGCAGGGCCATTTAAATATAATGTTTACCACGAGACTCTTAATAAAGTTTTTTTAAAAATATATATTACTATTGATATTGAGTCATTTGAATGATATAATTTATCTGTTTTTCAGAGATGGCAATTGCTGTCTCATCATGTTGATATTTTTTGTTTCTGATACATTTTTTTATTGTCCTTTAATCTCCTTGTACAAGCTGTATACAACGATAATGAAATATACTTGGAGTCCTGTTGGAGAAAAGAAATAAATATCATTAATAATAACAAAAAGTAGCAGAAAATTTGGAAACACAACTGAAGCACATATTTAAAATAATTCACTAATTTTTAACTTTACTACAAATATATAACTTCAAATTTGTCATTCCAAATGGAGACTTTGGGACAACATTAAATAAATTATTATGTATATTTAACAACAGACAAGCCTTAATGCTATTATTAAAAAAATCTTATTAACAATAAATTGGGATTGCTTTTGTGATGATGTGACTCACCTAGTCCTATTATCATAACAATAAGGCTCGCTATTCCTAAACCTATACCAACTCCAGCTGGTAAGATGAAGTAGAGAATAGCTGAAGTCAGGTAACCAATTGTTGTCAGGGAACATACAATGATGTGGATTATAAGCCATGGAAGGAAAAGTACATGTTTATCCTGCAATTTTAAAAACACAATTTTAAATTATTTCATTTTTATTAGTAAACACAATATCTAAATAGCTTTAAAATAATTATATTAAAACTGTATTTTTTTAAATGAAGGTTTATTCTGTTTGCTGATGTCCTGTGGTCTAGTTGCTAGCGTTGCCACCTCACAATGCAGAGGTCCCCAATTCAAATTCTGGCATGGGCTTGGATGTTTGAGTCATTATGGTCATGGAGACTGAGCTTAAGACTGCTGGAAAATTGATACGCTAACCACATATCACTCCAAATTTAGAATGTGCCATTTAAGATGACAGTCCTCATCGATCTTGTAGGTTAACGCTTTGAATGGGCAGAATAGCCAAGAAAGACGAAGAATATTCTCTCTTTTATTTGATGAGAAATTTGTAACAAAAACTTTTCTCTGGTCTCAGGCCACACTGATGCAATGTAGTAACTTGAAAAAGCATAATGCAAGATTTCAAATTGTTAGTAGTTTAATTTTAGTTTGGTACACATCTTGCACTGAAATCTAAAAGGTTTCTAACAATAAATTTAGGAACCCAGGCTCTGGTATGGTCAAAAATTATGAAAAAGTAATGTACAAACTTATAACCAATATCTTAAGTAAACATAAAGTCTTGACACTCTTCCAGTATGGATTTAGAGAGAAATTGTCATAAAAGCTACAAACATTTTTCTAAATGATGCTCATGGTACCAGTTGACAATAAGGAAATTATCACAGGTGTTTTTCCATACCTTAGGAAAGCTTATCATATCACAAACCACAAGTTTATTTTCTAAAGTAGAAAATTATGGCATTAGTTAACTGGGCACAATCAAAACAAAAATTAACAGATCAACCCCAAAGTATTTCTATTATGGTGTACCACAAGGCTCTGTGCTAGGACCCTTATTGTTTATGTTACTTATAAATGAGCTTATCTTATCGCCTAAATACAGCACATACAGTCCTGTTTGCTCATGACACAAATGAATTGATACATGCAAATAACTTCAAATGTTTAAAATAAAGACAATACAACAATGAGAAATTGAAAATCACAGCTAACAGAAACTGAATTAATCCTCAATGTAAATAAATCACTAGCGCTAAACAGTCATAATTATTCTTAAACCAATTACAACTAGAACAATCGGTTAAAAGGTGGTACGTACCGCAAAAATTGCAACCAACAACAAGACGTTTGCTATAAACTGTAATCCATAAATCACCGCCAAGACGATGAACACGGCTTGAACGGCTGAAAATCGAGCAACAGATCAGTTGATGTCACTGAGAATGTTATATTGTAAGATATATACTTTCCATAAAAAGTGGCCTTACCACTGTCGTAATCCTGGGCTAGTACGGATGCAGTCGCAGAATACAAAATTAAGAAGGCTCCGCTGACGATCTAAAAACAACAGTTGAATAAACTTATAGTGAAACAACTTTTTACGAAATACAGGCAAAAATACACTTTTTTTTGACAATAGTGTTGTAGATGAAATTGAAATATTATGCTTTGATTAAATACTGATTATATTTTCTCCTATTTACATTAATGAACCTAATTTATGTATTAAAATTTAATTATTAAAATAGCAATCAGAATAACAGGTTCTGTAAGTTATTTTTTTTTGTCTTGGAAGTGTCGTGATGGGGTTCCTCTCCAGTGATCAGACCCCTGGTTCCCGCACTTTGAGGTCAATTGGCCAGCATCGTTTTGGTCTTCTGCGGTTGTTTAAGTGGGTTCCAGATTAAAAAAGTGTCTAGCAGTTTATAAGTTAAATTAAAAATGGCGCTTCTTGTGATTTAGAGGAACCGGAATTATTTTTCTGACAACTAGAAAATGCTATTGGTTCACGTTAATCGAAAAATGTGAGATGCGAAATCGGTACAACATCAGAGCCTTTTTCAAGTCCTGGGTTATCTAACGCAGGTGACCAACGGAAGAAAAATCAATAGGAAATAATTTTTATCGTACGAGAGATAACAGATGGCAGACTAGCGACTGCTTTGTACCGACCACTGAAGCCAATTTTAGAGATGTGAGAGGTGAACCCTGGAGTTGACGGACTGCGCATATCAGATATTCATCCCGAATGGTATTACTACACTTGAGAATTTCAGAATCTGTCGCTCAGCCATTAAAAAGTACCACATAAATATAAACTTAAGAGAACGACCCTAGACAACGGATGATAGCCCAGAGTGACTGCGGGGCTCACCTGATCATGTCGGGAATGCCTCTTGCACTCTCTCTGGGTACTTTTTATCAAAGTTCTCATATGCCGAGACACCTTCACCTATTTTAGGAGGTATATGTACCGGGGTCTAAGACATTGGGCATATGGCAAGAGTTTTCCGCTGATCCCATTGGATCAGTCGGCCAACTGCCTCCTGAAACTGGTGGAGACACGGAGAAGGGAATGCTGCGTCCCCACAGCAAACTCGTCTCCCGTCATTCGGAAGGGCGTGAGAATAGTACCCAATACCCGACCTACCTGATGCAGGTTTTCTAGGGTTTTCCCTGCATCTCTTTAGGTGAAACACCGGGTAGGATCCTTAAACCATAGCCCGGGGGCCCTAGTTAACCCTTGGCTACCTTGCTCTACCTTCCGCACCCCCCCTTTTCAATTTCCTTCCTATGCTATTAAAGGGGAGTTGCCTGTTTCAGGATCACCCTCATGTAACCTGTTAACCAAAAAAAAAAGAGGCTTACCCGGTGAATGTATTGAACAACCACTGAACAGGCGTCCGAGCTAGCTTTCGAAACGTTGTTACTTTAACCATCTGACTGCCCGAGGATGTGACCCCGAAAAGTGTTTAGGTACCGTCAACTTTATTTGAGACCCATTTATCAGGACTAGATGATAATAAAGGAAAGATTGTTACGAGTAGGGAAGAAGATACTTACGAGGTAAAATATGCCTATTATGATGGACCCAGTTCGCAGCGTGCAGCCGCAGCAACATTGGTTCACGGTCTTCATCCTGCACCTCTGAGCTGGAACAAAGAAAATTAATTGTGAACTTGGAATTTCAATAATAAATGCTGAAAAAAAAACCAAAACAAATGAATGTACAGGACGTTTCAAAATGAATATCGGGGGATTTAAGGCTTTGTAGAAGCTATTACGGTTAACTTACAATTACAAATGAAGCAGCAACTGTCTGTCCTGCAAGTATTCATGTTTAATTTGTTATTGTAAGGCCACTGTAATAAATTCTACAAAGATTTAAAACCCCGATATTCAGTTTGGTACATCCTGTACATAGGTAATAATTCTGGAAACTGTTATACAATGATGCGATAGAGTGAATTAAAATTAATAAATATGGAGAGTATGTTGAAAAGAAAGTGACAAAAAAATAGAAGTAGTTTGTAGATTAAGAAATGTTTTGTCCCTTAGAGCTAAGAAAACTGTCTTTATGTCAAGTGTAGTCCCTCGTGTTCGCTTTTGTAATTCTTTGCTATTTTGTATAAGGGGAAGTAAAATTGAAAAATTACAAGTGATATAGATTAGAGGATTAAGGTCTGTTTTAAATGAGAGCAACTATTGTACGATTAAGAATATGCTAAATAAATTAGAATTGTTAATTGTTATGCTCAAAATTCTGTTTTATGTTTTAGCTTTTATTAATAAAATAGATAAGGGACAGTTACCAGATTACTTGAATGTTTTTATAAAAAGAAATTCAAAGGTACATAGTCATAACACCAGGGAAAGGGAAAATTTTTATATGAGCCATTTAAACTTCAAAATTTACAAAAATTTCGTATTTTAATAAAGGTTTAGTATTATTCAGTATTATTATTACGTTTCGCCGACGATATTGTAGTATTAGGGGAATTAGAAGAAGACTTGGAAACCATAATAAATGGTATGAACGTGGTCCTGGAGAAAGAGTTCAATATGAGGATTAATAGAGGGAAAACCAAGGTGATGGAGTGTAGTATGGGAAACAGTGGAATAACAAAGGCTGTTAGATTGGGAAGGGATATTTTGACGGAAGTTAACGAATTCTGCTGGTTGGGAAGCGTAATAACTAGAGTAGGATAGCACAGGCAAGGAAGGCTTTCGCGAAAAAGAGAAATTTACTTACGGGTAATATAAGTGTGAATATTAGGAAGTCGTCGCTAAAAATGTTCGTATGGAGCGTGGCGTTATATGAGTGCGAAACGTGAACGATAGGAGCTTCAGGAAGGAAAATAATCGAAGCTTTTGAAATGTGGTGCTATAGAAGAATCAGATGGGTGGTTAGAATCACTAACGAGGACGTTAGTTCCTCATAACTAGCACAACCCACATCCTCTCTAATTTGCTTAGCGTATTCCATCCTTGGCCGCCCTCTTCTGTTCTTACCCCACACACTTCCCTCTAATGCTAATTTTAAAAGACTCTCATGTCTTAAAACGTGACCCAATCTATCCCTTCTCTTGGTCAACGTCCTCCATATTGTTCGCTTTTCACCTATTTTGTTTAGAACTTCCTCTTTACTTACTCTATCCACCCATCTGATTTTCAGCATTCTCCTATAGCACCACTCTATTCTTTTCCTTTCCCCAACTCCTATCGCCCACGTTTCGCACCCATATAACGCCACGCTACATACAAACATTTTTAGCAACGATTTCCTAATATTCACACTGATGTTACTCGCAAGTAAGACCAGACTTAGGGCATTCGTTGGTCAGTATCACAGTCCTTACTGCCGCACCTACACACTGCCCTGCCACGTCTTCAAGCACCGTCCCATCCCACTAATATTTCCATTACACCTTCTCACCACACTAATAAAAAAACTCGTTAGGAAGTCGAAAGAATCCTCTTCAAAAGTTGTAGTTGTCGGCACTTTAAGTGAAGAAAGACGTGAAGTGGAAAGAGAGAAAACCTACCTACCTTTTGCGTTTCCTGAAGGACGGCGTCTGGACGTGTGTGGGCCTAATCAATGAAACCCCTGACTTTATATCATCAGCGCCCACTCTTATCAATTGTTTGTCGCGCGCCATATGACGCAGGGGTTCTCTTAGTCGGCCTTTCCATGAAATCAGCGATCGTCTAACGTTGATTGCCGCCAGATTTATTTAAAGAAACTCATTAATTACCCGTTGACAACGGGCTAGGAACACGAAGCATCAGTTTTCTTTTTACATTTTAGTGTAAATGCCTTTTTTATTTGACTGTATTGTATCTTTTATACATAAAGTCCCTGTCTGTGTGTGTATTCGTAAATCTTTTCCTCCTAAACGGTTTGACCGATTTCTATGAAAATTTTATTTTGTATTTTATGGGGTCACCTGGATGTTTTTTTAGCTATAGTTACACCTGACAGGTGCCGCTTTTGACGATATCCATTTTTATGTATTTTTTGGATTTATCACATGAAGAAGCATATGATCCTAAATTTTCAGTGTGAATATTTGAATATTCTGTCATGACTTATGAATATATACGTAGTTTATATAATGTCTTAATTCATGAAATATAATGCATCAAATGTATAATTATTATCTTTCCTTTTTTAATTTTTGTCTTTTGGATCTTTAATTATTGTATAATTTGGCTCTACTGTAATATCTTTGGAATGTTATAATTTTTGTGCATTGTTATTTAGTTCAACCTGAAGAGGGTCCACATCAGGACCGAAACATGTATTTGATTTTAAATTACAGTTTCTTATGTTCGCTATTTTTTTGTCTGTTATTGCACTTATTTAAACTTTCATTTAAAGAAAAATTAATAAAAATTCAAGAAAAAATAAACTGCGCCCTGGTAAGCAATATAGGGCAGTAACAAATACCACAACAATGGGGCCAAAAAATGGAGACCCTCCTCTTTCCATCCCTAGAGAGAGGCTCTTATGTAGCATGTCACTAAAGAAAAAACGCATCAGAAGACGTCCAAGAGGCCTAAGCGCCAAATTCACATCATCACGAAAATCCGTTTAACAACTCTCATAAAATGTTCTGATTTAGAAACTTAAAAAAATTATACAACGGTAAGTATTTTAAAGCCACAGAGAATATGTGCTTTCTTCGTCTCATCGTACAGATATTTATGCAAATAATAATTATTATTAGAAATTCTTTTAGCGTTATAATACATATATATGCTATAGATCAGGCATTAAAATATATATTCATAGAAACATTCGAACAATTGCTTCGGCGTTAATGTTAAAAATAAATACTTAGCTTCATTCGCCTAAGTTCTGTACTTGACTCCAACCGCAGCGCCTTCTCAATGGATTTTATTTAATAGCATACGAAACTTACATTCGCGATCACGTTTTATTTTAAACGTAATTACACTCAATTACAACGGAGAACCAAAGATCAAACTTTAACTCCGCGATTAGCAAAGATGTTCGTCTAACACCACGATACAAAATAAAATCAATACAACAATACAAACATAAAATTAAAAAATGTAATAAATAAATGTGAAGCACACTGGCTTGTCACAAACGTTTCCCACACTGTTTCATGCTGCATTTTATGGGACCGGTTGCTCTTTGATATAATTATGGAGGTCTATTAAGATTCCTAACGTCTCGCAAACAGTTTTATTGGTGAAAGCTTTGTACATTGCAAAACACCGACCTTCTTCCCGTCGTCAACCGATGTCCAATGACCTAACATTTTCCCTTCTCCTTCATGTCCACTGCTTATTAGAGTTTCTTTCCCAACGGATCTTACCCGAAACCAACTGTAATGATATTTTTTGAAGTTAATCAAGTTTCGTGAATACGATGATTCTATTCAAAGTTTACTGTCTTCATTAAAACCTAACCTCCAACAAAAAAGTGGACTCTTCATTTCCACATAGATACCACATCCCACATAATCCCTAATCTTCTACTTCTGTTCTTACCCGACGCACTTCACTCGAATTGTAATTTTACAAGAGCCTCATGTCTTATAACGTTGCCTATTAATCTATCTCTTCTCTTGGTCAACGCCCCCAATATTTTTCTCTCTCCTCTTATTCTGCTTAGACTTTCGTGGTTAGTTACTCTATCCACCCATCTCATTCTCCTATAGGAGAACATTTCTAAATCTTCTATTATTTTCCTTTTCGCACCTATATAACGCCACACTCCATACGAACATTTTAAGTAATGGTTTCCTAATATTCTATAGTTATATTAGCAGTAAGTAAATTCCTTTTTTTGTCTGTGCTATTCTACTCTAGTTATTATGCTTCCCAAGTAGCAGAATTCCTAAACTTCCGACAAAATATCCCTTCCCAATCTAACAGACTTTGTTATTCCACTATTTTCCATACTACACTACATCACCTTGGTTTTCCCTCTATTAATCCTGATTTATTCTTCCTCCACGATCACGTTCATGCCATTTATTGTGTTCCAAGTCTTCATCTGACTGCTCTAAAACCAGAATATCATCAGTAAACCTCAAGGGTTTTATTTATTTTCCTTGTAGTATGATTCCTTTTCTATATTCCTTTTTAACTTCCTTCATCGTCTGTTATATATATCCATATAAGTTAAATAGTATGGGTGACAGACTGAATCCTTGTCTTATTCGTTTTTTTCATTCTCTTTTTTTTCTTGATCTTCAATAATGTTTTATTCGTTTCATCTTCAAAATCCTTAATAGCGTGTTCCAGTTAACATTATCAAAGCCTTTTTCTAAATCTACAAATGTCATGCCCAAAGGCCTTCTTAACCGGTCTTCTAAAATTGGACGCAGAGTCAATATTGCTAAGTACAAATAATTTGTAAGAATACCTTGAGATATTCTCCACAGCATTAAATTAACGAAGATATTAACCTCTTTGGAACAATATCAACATTTGGATTATCGAATTAATCTCGTTTTTATTTCCCTTTGACCTGATACAATTTGCTTTCAATCACATCCTTTACCCACTAACGTTTGATCCTAGCTGATTATGTGATTATTCAACGCGTATTCTATTACGATAGGAGTTGGGGAAAGGAAAAGAATAGAAGCCTTTGAAATGTGGTGCTATAGACGAATGCTGAAAATCTGATGGGTGGATAGAATCACAAACGAGGAAGTTCTAAACAGAATAGGGGAAAAGCGAACAATATGGAGGACGTTGACTAAGAGAAGGGATAGATTAATAGGCCACGTTTTAAGACACGAGGGTCTTGTAAAATTAACATTAGAGGGAAGTGTGTGGGGTAAGAACAGAAGAGGGAGGCCAAGGATGGTACACGCTAAGTAGATTAGGAAGGACGTGGGTTATGCTAGTTATGAGGAAAAGAAAAGGCTTGCGCAAGTTGGGTAAGAATGGAGAGTTGCATCAGACCAGTCTTAGGACTGAATACCACAACAACAACATTCTATTAACGAAAAAAAAAACTACTCGTATATCGATTCTGCTTCTTATGGCGGTGGCGGTAGTAATTTAAGTTTTTATTTCTGAAACAACAGAAAAACTAAAGTAAATATTTGAATTTAATTTTCTTGTATTCTTCAATTTGTTTCAGCTTCATTACCTGAATTATGAGTGCCGTGTATCATTTCCCGTATTATTATCTGCAGAGACTAAACTAATTAATATCCTGATTCCGCCACAAAAAATATAATTTAGAATGCTAAAAATTTGAATGATAAAGGTGATCTTGTACTTGAGTTTCTATGAAGCCAACGAAGTCACGACGAAGCCCCAAAAAGATGACGGAGCACTCGAAATTGAACGCATCGTCAGCGTTACTTGACGCCTTCAAAGATCACTGCTTTATTAATAAGTTGATAATTCCGTGACGTTCGCAGACCCGTTTCCTGTAGATCAGTTTACTGAATTAGAAAACACGCCGGGCCTAGTGCGTCACGGCTTAGATCTGACGCCCGGGAAACAGCGGATCTTGACGAGATAAAGCAGACGCGTCTGGACCAAACTGCGGCCAGATAAACTGACCCACTCACATTCTAGCCAGAGATAAAACTTTGCTGTAATAATAACTCTGTTCTGTCGTCATCTCGTGAACAACGTATCTGATAGATTCCCTATAAGAAACCTCGCTCAAGAGAGTCATGACTTAGACTAAATCCCTTCATTTTCCAGTCTTGAGGTAAATGGTGCCACGTAATTTCAATTTTAAGCCGAAGTGAGTGATAAGGCCTAAAGAGAGGGGCCCTGTGGGAGTTTTCTCTCGCAGGCATTTCCCCCCAGAGTGATCTGCGGGGAACAAAGAGTATCTCAAATAGATAGAGGGACAATAGCGTGACGTCATACCCTCCCTCCCCCGTAGGCCCATAAGAGCCTGGCATGTAAAAACAGCGCTCTTTGAGTCCGCTTAAAGTCCCTCTTAAAGCAGCAAAAGACTAATTTCCAAACCCCACAAATCTTTGCGAATAGAAAATTATATATTTTTAACATTTAATGTAGAAATATGCTGATATAACTTCGCATCCAACTCGCAATACCGATTTCGAAACGTGCTCAATATTTTTAATAATCCCGTTTGAACTGATTCTTTTGCCTTATGTCTTTGGAAATACTAATATATGGTGTAAATAAATAATTCACTTAAATTTTTCTTTTGCTGCTTTAAGAGGGATTTTAGCGGACTCAAAAAGCACTGGGCCTAAGAGTGAGTTACACCTACAGGGGGGGATGACATCACAAGGCCTGGAATTGCCTCTCTATCTTAGGTCGGGAATGCCTCGTACTCTCTCTGGGTTCTTTTTCAAAGTTCTCACATGCCGAGACAACTTCACCTATTTTAGGAGGTGCATGTACTGGAGTCAAAGACCTCGGGCATAAGGAAAGAGGTGTCCCCTGATCGCATTGGATCAGTCAGCCAACTGCCTCCTTGTGTAGAAACGGAGAAGGGAATGTTGCGACCTCACAGCAAACTCGTCTCCCGTCATTCGGACGGGCGTGAGACCGCTCTTTCTTCCCTTCCATATTCCGTCAGCTGTGATCCCACAGCACTTTCCCTTCAATCCTCCTACTCCCATTCACCCTTCACCCTATTTCCTTCTGTCTTTAGTTTTGGTTTACTAGTTTTATTATTGTTAAAATAATAAATATTTATAAAATAAAATAGAATAAATCTGTAACACAAACATTGTAAGAAATGAAAATAAGGCCTGTTATAGATACTCAAGAAAACAGGCTATAAGTGTAATTAGTGTAATAAAAAAAATACTGCCCAATACCCGACCTATCTGATACAGGTTTTCTAGGATTTTCCCTCCATCTCTTTAGGTGAAACACCGGGTAGGATCCTTCAGCTATAGCCCCGGGGTCCCTAGTCAACCCTTGGATATCTTGCTCTACCTTCCGCATCCCCCTGTTTTCAATTCCCTTCCTATCCTTTTTCAGGATCACCCTCGTGTAGTCTGTTAACCCTCCAAAAAATCTGACTTATTATTATAGACAATACACAAAGAACTGCCAAAAGTCAGAAATTTAATAGTTATATTAGAAAACTTTCCGGACCTCCTGGCGTCTATAGTTAAAAAGGAACAAAAATTTCTTGTTACTACCGCAACGTCGAGGTTCGAATAAAATATTTCTTATTTAAAGCTTTTATCGAAGTAACGACTTCTTTTTATAGTACAGTTACTTTTGATATGTTATATTCTTTCCGTGTCACGAACAATATGGAGGACGTTGACTAAGAGAAGGCCATGTTTTAAGACACAATTAGCATTAGAGGGAAGTGTGTGGGGTAACAACAAAAGGGGGAGGCAAAGGATGGAATACGCAAAGTATATTAGGAAGGATGTGGAAATGAAAAGGCTTGTGCAGGATATGTTAGAATGGAGAGTTGCATCAGACCAGTCTTAGGACTGAATACCACTACAACACATTCCTTCTGATCCGTCATCCGTAATAAATATCAGTTTTCTGCGACCCATTTAGAAAACTTATTTCAGCGGGTTCAGCCACTACGGGATGAAGCTCAGTTCGATAACAGTAGTCAGAGACAATAACAATAAATTAGCTTAGGTTTCTACTTTACTGTTTGAGGACCCTGCGAGGAAATGGGTTCTCACTTTCTCTGTCTGTCGCAACTGGTGTCATCGAGTGAATATTGTGACGCAGGACGTTGTTTGGCGGCGGAACTTTGGGGGTCTTCGTGAGCGAACACAATAACTCTTGGCCACAATGAGCTGAGGAAGGCGGCTCCTCAGGTGGGAGGGAAGGAGGGAGGGAAGTGATCACTCTGGTCAGCAACTTTCGGTCGTAAATCAGGCTCGAGAGAGACCGGTTCGCTTTGCAAATGTCGCTCCCAGAGGTCACTCGGTCTGCACGTGTGAGATTTCAGTTGATATGTGATAAGTTTATCTTCCAGGAATAATCGTACATCTCAGATATTATTAGTTGGGCGTTTCAACATCCCTTCAGGAATTTTGCCAAGTGAGTCAGCAGCCAGTCGACGAAGACGTCTCGTCTGGTTCTTTCGGTTGTAAAATGTTTTGCGGCCAAATACCTTGAGAGTTGTGAACTGATGACCTTTCCTGAAACAAGTCCTCCGGCAACAACACCTGCCATTCTCAACACTTCAGTTCTATCTATCTCTGATTTCTTACTTTTCTCCCCTCCCCTGGGCTCACTTAACCCCCTGCACCCCCAAAAAATACAACATTATTTCTCAACTCGTACAATATCATAAATAAAACTCAAAGAGTGGCCTTTTCTATCTGATTTCTTAATTTTCTCTCCTCCTTAGGTTCACTTAATCCCCTGCCCAAAAATTAAAACATACAATATTATCTCTGAACTTGTACAATATCATAAATAAAAGTCAAAGAGTGGTCGAAAGCCAGATGTGGAAAAATGACCTTTACAATATCGTTAAAATCAATTCTCGATGTAATTGGTGGATCCTAAATCACAATGGTGAACACCTAATTTGGTAAAAACCCTTTAATTGCACACAATTACATCAACTAGAGTTCTTGACGAAGAGAAATATATCTGGAGCTTTCTGATCTGGAAGACTCTCCGTCATATAATTGTACTGTAACACTCAAGAATTTTTTTTAACGTTCTATCCAGTGCCAAAATATTTTATGACTCTACGGTGTAACCACGCTTATCTAAACTCTTATTTAACTTTACGTGTGTACAGTTCTTGTAATTCCTATTTTCTTGTTACATATTATACCCGACGAGAACTCATTTGTACTGTGACTCTGACATGAGAGACAGAAAGAAAGTGAGAGAAGCGTGGGAAGAGAAACAAGAGACAGGAAAGACAGAAGAAAGAGAAACAATAGAAGAGACAGATAAAGGAGAGAGATAAAATACAAAGAAATGAAGGACAAAAGAGAGATGATAGAGATAGATAGTTAGAGATAGACAGATAGATAAGAGATGGGGAAAGGAAAAGAATAGAAGCCTTTGAAATTTGCTGTTGTAGGCGAATGCTGAAAATCAGATGGGTGGATAGAATCACAAACGAGGAAATTCTAAACAATATGGAGGACGTTGACCAAAAGAATGGATAGGTTAATAGGCCACGATTAAAGCATGAGGATCTTGTGAAATTAAAATTAGTGAAAAGTGTGTGGGGTAAGAAAAGAAGAGGGAGGCCAAGGATAGTACACGCTAAGCAGATTATTAAGGGTTATTGTGGGTTGTGATAGTTATGAGGAAATGAAAAGGCTTGCGTAAGTTGGGTAAGAATGGAGGGTTGCATCAGACCAGTCTTAGGACTGAAAAGCACAACAACAACAATCCTTATAATGAGCCAGTTTGCGAGAAAACCAGGATGGGGTTAATAATGGAGTCGTAAATCAAGATTTTCCTGCGTATGTAATTACCAAATTGATGGGTGATGATCCCTTGGCCGGTAAACATTTGCAGGAAAACGGAGTTGAGGCAAGAATGAGGAAGGAATTTAATAATCAGGGAAGTTTATGATCACCTTACAAAGTTTCTTTTCGTAATTTGTGTTGAGAAATTCGCGCCGATGGTCGACGGTGAAGGCGAGAGAAGTCAATCGGGTCGACCGATATCATCTCGGGATCGGCTTCCTTCCTCAGCGCTGAGATAGAGATCTAGCAACATGGCTGCCGTCTCGAAATCGGACGGGATAATTGCAAAGCCGAGGGGCTTACATCTTGCCTAACGATTAATCAACTTAATAATCTGGAACTAAATGAGCGTCTCGTATTCGCACACACGCGGAGCTACTTTGCTTTGCTTTGCTTCGTCTTGGGTTACGTAAGGGTATTTTCGTTCTCGTCTTACGGTGTCCGAGCAACCGGAAATGTTACAAATAGGATCAGTTGGTACATGATAAGGAGTGCATCATGTCAGGGCGTCAAGAAAATCACCGAGAAAAAGGACAAAATAGGGAGGAAACATTTCCGGGTTTCTGAAACCGAGGGAGATCCAGACATTTGTTGGACAGTCGGTTACATATTTTCCCTACGGTATTATACCGATTGATGGGCTACGGATAACACTTGTTGTTGTGGTATTCAATCCTAAGACTGGTCTGATGCATCCCTCGATTTTGCGCAAGCCTGATCATTTTCTCATAACTAGCACACCCCTAATCCGCTTAGCGTATTCTATCCTTGCCTCCCTCTTCTGTTCTTACCCCACACACTTCCCTCTAATGTTAAGTTTACCAGACCCTCATGTTTTAATCGTGGCCTATTAACCTATCCCTTCTTTCGGTCAACGTCGTCCATGTTGTTCGCTTTTTCCCTATTCTGTTTAGAACTTCCTCGATTTTGATTCTATCCACCCATCTGATTTTCAGCTTTCGCCTATAGCACCACATTTCAAACGCTTCTATTCTTTTCCTTTCCCCAACTCCTATCGTCCACGTTTCGCATCCATATAACGCCACGCTCTCCATACGAATATTTATAACAACCATTTCCGAATATAGACACTTATATTACCCGTAAGTAAATTCCTCTTTATAGCGAAAGCCTTTCTTGCCTGTGCTATCCTACTCTTTATGCCTTCTATACTTCTACCATTCCTAGTTATTATGCTTCGCAAGCAGCAGAATTACTTCTGTTAAAATATCCCTTCCTAATGTAACACCCTTTGTTATTCCACTGTTAACCAAACTACACCATTACCTTGTTTTCCCCTCTATTTATCTATTAATCCTCATATTATTACGGTTTCATATTTATTAGGGTTTCCAAGTCTTTTTCTGACTCTCCTAGTACTACAATTCGTCGGCAAAGCGTAAGGTTTTTATTTCTTCTCCTTGCAGCATGGGCTACCGACTTGATTACGGTTTTCTTTTCTTGATCTTCTATTCTAATTATTGCTACCTGTCTTCTGTACAGGTTATGTATAAGCCTCTTCCTCGATATTTTATTCCAACACTTATTATTATTAAATTGGGTTATCTAATAATACATGGGACGCTGCAGTCTAATAAGTGTCCATCTAAGCGCCTTTTAGCGGCTGTCATACTGAAAACATGTTCACAATAAGCTCAAGGACCAGGGATAAACAAAACAATAAAAAAATTATTGAAGTGATCAGAAATTACTAAATGTACGATACGAGGTAAGTGATGAGTAATTCCACTCGTGTTACAGTTATGTAGTTTTGCCGAGAGAGGGAGAAATCGACGCCAGGATGCAGCAGGACAAGTTGAAGGGGCTGTGTTGATTTGGGGGGCTGTGGTGTTGCGTGTTTATTTTTTTTAAATTTATTTTTAACGATCACATCGACTGCCTGGTCATTAGCGACCATAGTGACAACTATTTACATATTATTATTCAATTATATACACATTATTTACAATTATGAATTTTTATTATTAATAATATATAAAAACTATTATCTTTACAGATTCTCAGTTGTGCCAATTTCGATATAGTATATACAATATGAACACAAAAAAAGCATGAAAATAAAATATTGTATATAATAATATTGTATATAATTTACATGGTTACATGAGGGTAGGTTAATCCGTTTGATTTTGGGTGTGTGAGGATTGACAAGCAGTGAACTGGTTTTTGGAGGATATATGAGGAAGTGCCATGATGGTAGAGTGGGTTAGGATATGCCTGAATGATCAGGGGGAAGGATGAGGTCAATTGGAAGTTTTCTTTTGAGGCGACGGGAACAATTATGAATTTATATAATAAAATACTGGTATTGTACACTTTTTTGCTCGTTACCTCTAAATAATTATTTATCTTCTTTACAATAGATTTTTAAAGTTGAACAAAAGAGAACACAATAGTACACATTTAAATGAAATAAAAAATATTAGTCCTTACAAAATCTAATGTCATTTTGGTATTCATGGGAGTCCAAAATAGATTTGTAGTTTTTGCCCTCTAGGTATTTTTGTCTGTGTTTGTGGTATTTGGGACGTTGATTGATGACATGGTCTATATTTAAGGCAGAGTTTGGATGGATCTCTTCAGTAGATAAGTGTGGCTTAATTTGCAGTGTCCAGTTCTTATTCTGGTGATGGAAACCTGTTCCTTCCTTCCAAAATCTGTCTGGGTTGTTACTTAGATTATAGAAGTCTCTGACGATCACTGGATTTTAAAGTTTTCCATATAATGTGCCATTTCCTTGTCATCTCGTTGCAGTTATATTTTAACATGTCGTTCAGGGTATGAGATCTTATTAGAGCAGAGTTGTAGTCGCCTAACATATTATTTTGTGTGATATCTTCGTCCGTGGGGTTTTTAGTGGTGCATACGCTTCCTGGGACCCACGTCAGCTTTACCAGTTTTACCTACGATCGTTAAGTCATGGTGTATTTCATGTACGACATTGATCATTTCCATGTTGATTTTCCTGTTATAGATGTTATGTATTGCAGTTCGGGAATTACAGAATATGATGAACCTGTTAAAATTTACTTGATTGATTACTTTCATGGTTGTCATTATTCCGCATATTTCCGATGTTACATCGGTGAAGTTGACATTTTATTGAAGGTGTTGCTGTGTTATTTGAACTGCGTCCGACAGCGTTCCGTTCCTCTGGCTGTAGATTTTAACCTACAGTAATAAATTTCGTTTCCTTTTTGTTCGAGCGTCCCACGCGTAAGTGAGGACATATTTTAATCCAAGGCGAACGACCTTCGGTTTATTTTAATTTAGTATTGTAACGAACAGATACAGCTGCACGGGCTTTGGCGGCGGAATCAAAACAAAGGAGACAGCGGTTGACACTTGGGCCATAAAACCTAGACTCGGCGTCTCGGCTCGGGAGTATCCCAATTTTGTGTGAGAATCGGCGACCGGTTGGCGTGTTTTACCCATGTGTAACCAGGGATATTATTGGAGGAGATCTATCTCTGCCACCTTGGTGATAGGTGTCGCAGAAGTGGGGAAGAAGTTTGTAAAACAGGCAGGCGGAGACATTTTTTGATGAGTGAGAGCCGGGTGGAGTTCTGGTAAGTCTGTCGGGGCTGACTTCCTCCCTCCCAGTTTTCCTCTTTCCCTTACCCCCTTGGTCAATGACCAAGGTAACTAATTTAAGACTCCTGCAGGCTGAGACGACCTTGAGCAGTTTGAGAGGTGTATGTACGGGGGTCAAAGACCTTCGGCATACGGTAAGAGTTGTTCGCTGATCCCATTGGACCAGTCGGCTAACTGCCTCTCAATATTGGTCAAGGCACGGAGGCGGGATTGTTGCGTTCCCACAACAATCTAGTCTCCAATCATCAGAAGGGCGCAGGAGTAGTGCCCACTAACCCGACCTACCTGATGCAGGTTTTTTAGGGTTTTCCCTGCATCACCTTTAGGTGAAACACCGGGTAGGATCCTTACACTATAGCCTGGGGTCCTAGTCAACCCTTGGCTACCTTGCTCTCCTTCCACATCCCCCTTTTCAAGTCCCTTCCTATGATATTAAAGGGGAGTGCCTGCTTCAGGATCACCCTCATTTAGCCTGTTAACCGCCAAAGAAACCATTTTTTGATCAGATTGGTGGTGGAGATTGGTATGAGAGAAGTTATCAGATTGGTTGTAGAGAGTGAATTTGAGAGATGTAGAGATTGATGGTGACACAGATTTTGGCATGAGATTGGTAGAGAGACAGATTGGTAGAAAGTGAATCAGAGAGATTGGTGGTCAAGAGCGGTGAGATGGAATTTTGAGACAGATTTTGAAGGAGATTGATGGAGAGCGGTGACGATCTGGAGAAATGATGTGGAAGGAGCCTGAACGTGCACTAAGACGATTAGGTAAACTACTGCATCTGTAACTCTTAGTAATTTTGTTTGCTGCCAGATCCCAGTGGTTTAGTGTAATAAAATATCTGTTCTATGTGAAGGCCCATAAAGTGCGACGCTGAGATGAGTCTTAAAATTGTTAGTGTTTAAGTAATTAATATAAATCATTTTGTAAATATATGTGTAGTTATTATTGAAATCAAGTGCCGCAGTAAATATTGAAACTATTAAAAATTTGTAATTATTATTGTAAATATGTTTGTTCTGTTTTGTCAAAGTAAATTGTTTTATTGATATTATCATAAAATCGTATCAATTATTCAATTAGTATTCCCTCTGTGTTTATTATACTATCAAGATACTTGCCTTCTCGTGTTCGCTATTCGCAGTCCCGAGCCATAGTTGAGTGGCCGTTGACCGGTTTGGACTAGATACGGGCAGTTGCCGTGCACTCTTTTTCTAAGTTAATTAATTATTAGTTTGAGGTTTTTTGCTTTATTAAAAGCGTGAGAGGCTGTGGTCGACGTCCGCTGTTTTTTCTTAAGAATTGCAGAGTTGCCTTTTGTCTCCGTTCTTTTAGAGACCGCAGACCTTCTCCTCGTTGGGCTTTAATCAGTTTCGTGGGGTCTGACTTCAACCTTCTCCAATGTTTTCCTCTTTCATTTCTCAATACAATTAATTGAAATTTACACAGCATAACAGACAATATTACTGATTAAATTTTCAATTAATGAATTAAATAAAACCAATAATACAGTCTCACTTGTTTAATATTTACTTATGAAACAGGAACTTTCGACAGGAGTGTCGTATTTGTCTAATACATCCAAAAAAATAGCGTAACGTAGAATATAATGAGGCACATAACTGTCTCCAGATCTTCCGCCATTGCTGATGTAGTTCGTTTTGCGGCCATAGCCATTCATATTCATTATAATAATTATACAATACAGACTGATGTTGATATTCAATTCCTGAATTGAATAAAACCAATAATACAGTCTCACTTGCAATCTCTATTATGAAACATAACTGTCACATTCGTCTAATAGACTCCTTTCCTTTCGATTTATTAGACGAATATGACGTTTATGTCGAAAGCACCTGTTTCATAATTAAAAATTAAACAAGTGAGACTAATTGAATATCAACATCAGTCTGTATTATATAATTATTATATTAATTTTTCACTTTAACATAGTCCTTGTCCTTTTGCACGGGTTTTGTCCCTCTTGCAACAAGGTATTGCGGCGGTAAAAAGCGTGGTCCTGCTTCCCAAGCCAACGACCCACGGACGTTTCCACAGACTCGTTATCTTCAAAGTGAAACGTATAAGAAGCTTCCTTTAGTGGTCCACACTGCCTTCACTGATTGGATAGAGCGAGACAAAATCCACTAGCTGTTACCCGGCGGTGAACGTTGCGTGGAGTTACTGCAGTAACCGGCCTGCCGCTTCGCTCTTCATAAACCTATGGGTGTTTGCCCATCTGCTTCGTTACAGCGAGGAATCCATCGCCGAACAGTGCTCACATCCACTGTTGCATCTTCAAACGCATTTTTAAACCTTTCATGAATGGGAATGGGCGTTTGTCCTTGCTCATTAAAAAATGCAGTCACATAACGTTGTATAATACGTATAGGGTGCAGTGCTGCCACCGGTTGTCCTGAGGATTGCACCAAATTCAATACTTTCACATAAATAACTTATTTAAGGTGAGAAAAAAATAGGAGGGATTACTTACTGAACCTCCCTCGTATTTCCTGCTCGCACTTCCACTTTCACGATATTTTTTGAAGAATCCGTAGGGATTCACAATAATTTTGAAACCATTTTTATATCCAAAAAATGGTTTCAAAATTATTGCGAATCCCTACGGTTTCTTCAAAAAATATCGTCCATATTTATATAAAGCCTTTCTTTCAATTATAAGTTACCAATACTTCATGTAAATCTTCATATTCACCACTTGCATTCACGATTGGGCAGAAAAAACGAATAGTTGCAGATCTGAACACCAGATGTCACAGAAATTATTATTGAGATTCCAATGTTTTCAAAAATTTTATAAAAAATAAATTAAAGCGACGAAAATCAAAAATCAAATAAATTAGAATAGTGTCTACGTCATTTAAGAAAGGAAAAAGGGCGGGCAACCAAATTTCCAAATTTAAGAAAGGCAAGGGCAGTCGGATGTTGCAAAAGGACTGTCCCTTTCCAAGAAATGGCAGTTGGCAGCCCTGGTCTCACTGACCGCATAACTTCGGGGTATTATTATTTTTTTTGTGATAACGGTCTTTTTTTTTGGTCGAATATTAGTTTTCGGTGTCGCTGAGTTTCTTTCACCAACATTTTTAGTACCCAACAGCAGGGATTCGTTTCTTGATGTCTTTTACGCTCTTCAGAGTCAGAATCTCGCGGCCTCGCCACTTACTTATTTTCTGTTTCGATAACACCGTTAACAAATTTTACCCCGACTAAGCCGCGATGTTTCTAGAAAAAGAAAAAGAGGACCCGGACGAACGAGATCCGCATTTAAGCGTCCGATTAAAAGGGATTTGAAGTGTCAGGAAGCGGCTTTCTCGGGCGGACAGTCAGATAAACCTGTTGGGTAAATCCCTGCCGCCGCACCCGCCCGTGTGATTCATCTCTCCCGAGATCACTCCGCCGATAGCGATACATCTTGTACCTCACCGTGGAGAAAGTAATCACCGGGAGAGTCTGCACAATGACGTCTGTCTCTGTGCTCTATCATCCGAATTACTAGTCCACGCTGTCACACCCATGGGAATTTGGGTTGAAGAAAAAAAAACTTTGTCTCCTCCTCTTCACCCAGCCCTGGGAACAAGACGTACAGTTTTTAATTTTCATAACTTTCAAGTCCGCTTTTTTTTTCCATTGGTAGTTTAAATTTTTTCAATTTTCGTCGTCTTCAATTCTTCGTATATGCCCAATCAAATTTAGTCTCTGTAATTGTACCAAATTACAGTATGCTGGTCAACAGTCAGAAATTTATTAAAATTTAAATTTGATATTAAAAAGTTTCATCCCTCAATTTAGGGACATCTTCACGTGTAACTAGAAATAAATAATTATATATAATGCAGAAATAGTTCTGGGGTTTCCACTCGGGTGCAGGTGCGATGAAAACGCGACGTTTCGACGACCAAGTGCTCTGTCGTCATCTTCAGGCTACGCCGGGAAAGCCTCAGCTCACTAATTATATATAATGACATAGACAATTATTGTCATCCAAACAAAATAAATAAATTAAGTATAAATAGAAAGACGGCCAAAAAGTCTGCATATAAATGTATCACTATTTATTCAAAGCGACGTTTTGTCTTCATTTAGAGACTTCCTCGGGAGTAAAATACAAGAATTTAGAGTCGCGCACGGACCATTGCCAGCGACGGTTACGGTCTAAATTCTTCACGTGTAAATTCAATAATCTTTTCGGCCGAGGGAGTCAGGAACTAAATATGACGTATTGCTAAATTTTACATCTGAAGAAGTCTCAAAATGGAGACGGAACGTCGCTTTTGAATAAATAGAGATAAATTTGTATGCTGTCTTTTTATTTATTGTAAATTTTAAAGTCAGAAAACTATGTTCTAAATTAAGTATAACTTTTTTAGAAGAAAGACAAGAATGGAAAAATGTCAACCGGACAAGGGAATCGAACCCACGACCTTGAAATATCCAGCGGCATGCTCTACCAACTGAGCTAATCCGAGTCGACGTCCCAGGACCTAATTAACATCTCTCCATTCCGTAAACCTAAGTTAGGCTCACCTACCAATTCACTAATCACAATCCTCACGTCCTAATTCTAGGAAACACGTGAAGACGGACATTGTGTAAATTGATCATAGATGGATTGAATTCGAAACTAATTTAGTGGGAATGCTCAATTTAAGCCCGGTAAAGCATATAGTTAATTTTTTCTCTTTAGTTCTAATTATCTTTATGTACATTTTCTAACCCTCTTTAGTATTGATTAAGAAATTTGATTGAATTGGAATAACCGTTTGAACATCCCCTCGTCACGGAATATAACTGAGGCAGATAATAGCTGAATTACATACCGTTCCGATAACGCTAATGAATTGGCCCGTGTTCAATTAGCGCTTCGAGGACGGTTTCAGGTACCCTTTAAACGTCCAAGATGACGTCAGGCGGTGACTACTAAGAGTGGTAATAGGTAAAAACTGAAAAGAATCACTCGCGTAATTAAATTAAGCTTATTATCGTTTATTTCATGAACCATTTATATGTGATAATTAATTATTGTTTTTGCTGGAGAATTCTTAAATGATTATCAGTTGAGCGCCAGGCCCGTTCTTTCTTTATGCAGGATATAAGTGGCAAGCCTGACTAAATAATGACTTGACATCTATTTCACGTCAGATAATTTATAAGTTTGGTTTCCAATGCGTTAACTTATTGTTTATTAGCTTATTCTTTAACTGAATAACTTAACTAAATCTATCAGATAACTCGAATAGACATTGAAACGGTAATCATCTTCTTTTAAATTATAGCAACAAATGAACTCACGTTTGTGTACTTTTCCCACCTTTAATTCATACACATAAGAAGATATTATTACCAACTTGAGGCGCACGAAGATAGTGATCCAGGAATTACTCAATGTTGGACAAACACAAGCTTGATTGGAACAGCTTTAATGGCCGTGTCTTCAATTATTCGCGTACATACAACGCTCAATGCATAAAAATATGATGGCAGCTTCTCGGGTAAAATATTCCGGAAGTAAAATATTCCCCCAACCGGTTCTCCAGCCGGGCACAAGAAGGAACTATTAATCAATACTCAAATTGGTTCCTTTTATCAGTTAATATTTATTTGAAATAAAGTTGAACTTGAAATTCTCGGTCATCAAATAATAAATTCTTTGCCGTTGGAAGTACGGACCAGCGATCCTCCTATCACCCCAAAGGCTCTGCACTACAGCCACTTCTCTTTACAAACTCTTTTTTCCCACATATATTGCTCCGTAGAACCCGGCGACTGTCACGACTCAAAAATACGCAGCAACTTTCAGTTATATTTAAGAGTTGAAGATACTCGAACCATCTCTTCGGTCTGTTCCGAGTGAATGATTGTTTAAATTTAAGTAACATTTTATATAATTAGTGATAATTTCTAATAAGGCCAACAAACGTGCAAAATAAATTATAAATCCGAATGCAGAAGAGTCGGTGAACAGACAATTTTTAAAAAATTTTTTGTCATTGACCTACGTTTATATATAAATTTAAAATATTTTACAGTTGGATTATTAACTCCGCTTCTAGGAACACAAGGTGCAGATCAAAGAAAACAGCACAAATCTACAAGAAATCTGAACACATCGAGGCACACATTTTTAAGTATTAGGCGACGAGGATCGTAGAAGATACTACTTAAGGTCTAGTATTGATGTCATTTCTGTCATAGAGGATTCTACGGAATTGCTCCATTCTTCGACGTAATGAACTTAATTTGTACACTAAAGGAATTTTATCAAGTGTCGTAAAATACCGGGTTGTCCCGAGAGCACGTACGTGTACATCTCTCTACTTCGTGATGACATTCCTTTTACCTCTAAGGAGTGTTGTTAATTGCCAGCCATTGCCATTCCACAAGTTCCATTTAGAGCAGCGATGGGTCGAGAGCCGCTCTGTCGCAATTTTACTGCTCAAAAACCGGGACGTCAAGGCACGTTTCTATATTACACACATCCCAACTTTCAAAGCCTTTGACACAACACACGCCCTACTTTTGGGGGGGGGGATAACAGGCTACATGAGGGTGATCCTGAAACAGGCAACTCCCCTTTAATAGCATAGGAAAGGAATTGAAAAGTGGGGATGCGGAAGATAGAGCAAGGGTTACCTAGAGTCCCCGGGCTATGGTTTAAGGATCCTACCCGGTGTTTCACCTAAAGAGATGCAGGGAAAACCCTAGAAAACCTGCATCAGGTAGGTCGGGCATTCTCACGCTCTTCCGAATGACAAGAGACGAGTTTGCTGTGGGGTCGCAGCATTCCCTTCTCAATGTCTCCACCAATAGGATCAGCGGACAACTCTTGCCATATGCCCAAGATCTTGGACCCCAGTACATATACCTCCTAAAATAGGTGAAGGTGTCTCGGCATGTGAGAACTTTGATAAAAAAACCAGAGAGAGTGCGAGGCATTCCCGACATAATCAGGTGAGCCCCGCAGTCACTCTGGGGTGAAGCGCCTGCGAGAGAAACTCCCGCAGCGTCTATTGTATGTACCAATACACGCCCTACAGTGAAAACTCAATACAATCGTGTCATGACAGCGATACAACTGTGAGAGTAGCAGGATCTAAACCCAAAAATAGCTACTACAAACCCGTAGGTTGCTAGCGACTTATTTTCCGTAGAAGATTATGCTGGATTCCGTTATTTGACGTTTGAAAATAAAAGTAGGTGACATGTTTAACTTAAGTTAGAATAGAAAATGTCACGCAGGATTATTGAAATAGCTTGAGAAAAAGGGCTGCTAATTTAGTGCGAGTAGGAAAGAGGAAATAGGATAGGAATAACTGTCACAAATAAGGCTGCATTTGTTATTCAAAGCTTATATGGGGCAAAAACCATGGATTGAAATTAGCCCGTGTTATTTCGGTAGCTGGGATCATCACTTCAAGGTAAAGTGTAGGATACCATAAAATCAGATGTTTCTGAAAATCAGATTTGATTGATAGACTTACTAACCAGGAGGTTTTAAGCAGAATGGGGAACAGAGACCAATTTGGAGGACTTTGACCAAACGATTGGATAGATTAATAGGTCACCTTTTGGGTCATGAGGGTCTTGTAAAACTAGCATTAGAGGGAACTGAACAGCAGAGAGGAGGCGAAGGATGGAATACACTAAGCAGATTAGGGTGATAGTGGGATGTGGTAGCTATCTATAAATGAAAAAGCTTGCACAGGAGTGATTTCCTCTACAGGAAAATGGATTTAGGTTAAATCAAAGAAATTGTGTGAAGTGAAGTGGCTTTCCTGAACTACATAAATTAATATTAATGCATAGTCCCATTAAAAGTTTCAAAAGTGAAGTATTAAATTAACATGTTTCTTGCAATGTTTTTCTTTTCTTTCAGAGGTATAAAAATTTCAAAGATAAATGCATCTCTTTTAGGTGAAACACCGTGTAGGATCTTTCAAAAAACCTTTGGTAACCTTGCTCTACCTTCCACATCCCCCCTTTTCAATTCCCTTCCTATGCTATTAAAGGGGAGTTGCCTGTTTCAGGATCACCCTCACGAAGCCTGTTAACAAAAAAAAGTTTATTTAGATTTAAGTATTTAATTTTGTATCTCTCACCTGGCTTTTGCCCAATTATGGAATATCAAATAAATACAGGATGGTTTTGTCTTCCGTTGGCCAGACTGTCGAGGCCCTCCACGTACCGGAGACGTTATGTAACGGCTTGTTCGAGATCCAGTTGTGACGGGAAGTCATCTTGAATCCCGATGTGAGAGTTTGGGTCGGTCTTCGACTTCGCGAAACGCCTTTCTCTCCCCTGCCTAGAAGTAATCACACTTGTCTTCAATGCGGGTCGAGCATAGAAGAAAAACAACGGTAACACCTTCCGACTGCCAGTTATTCTTCTTTGCGTGAGCTTAAATGGACTGCTTTAAACTAGCCAGACGGTAATTGCAAAACAAAAACAAAAAAAACTAGATCAACACGGAATATCGTAATCACGCAACCGCAACGTTTCTTTGCTAATCAAATCCTGCAAAGTTTATGGGAATCTCCTCAATTATTAGCGAGGTATTGCAGTTACCCGACAACTAGGAAGCAGAAGGTCATAATAAATCGAGTGGAGTCTGAGGCATTAAGCTGTGATATTGTTCCCTAGGGAACTGTTTTGGACTGCGCACTTTTTAATTTATATATATAGGGTTTTTTCAATAAGGGCGGGTCGATGCTGAATTGGAATGAAACAAGATCTGTGTGAGGTAATAACAAATATTTCCCTTATCAAATCAAATAGAATTTCGTTAACCCCTATATAAATTGTATGTTTATTGTTGTTGTCAATATTGATGTCCTGCCTTCCTGCACAGCACCCAAACCTTGTGTGTGTTTTGACTTCCTTCACAATACGCCTCCATGCCTCTCAATCCCTGATCTTTTCTCTCCATTCCCTCACTTTCATAATCTTCAGATCCTCTATCACATCCTCCATTCATCTCGTTCTTGGTCTTCCTTTCTTCCTTGTCGAATATAGTTTAGCTCTGAGTACTTTTGACGGTCTTATATTTGTGCCAATCGATTTAGTTAGACCATCCATTGCAGCCTTAAAGATTTTATGAATCGTATTATATCTGTTTACCTTTATGATTTGGTTAATCTCTTCATTGTATCGAATTCTCCATGACAAGTCCGCATATTCTTCTTATTATCTTCCGTTCAAATTTCATCAGAGCATCTTGATTATTTTTTGGCCAATGTCCAGGATTCTGCCCCATATGTTACCACAGGTCTTATTAGTGTTTCATATATCTGTACTGTAATGAAGAAAAGGCTTTAAAAATAATAATAATAATTTTAATTTAGTATTTAATTAAAATGATGGGATTAGTTAAAAAAACAAATCCAATTTCCAGATAAAAAACCACTAAAATTTAATGACACATTTTAGACAATTTTACTTTCCGGTTACAAATGAACTCCTTTTCTTAGGGGATTTTGGGCCAAGTAGCAGAGAACACTTAATTGAAACATTGGGTCCGACGATGCATGGTAAAATTGTTTTAACGATGGGTGGATCTCACTAGTGTCGCGATATTTTTTAAGTCTCTCGAAGATTCCGCGTGGCCAGGAATGAGAGGCGTCGACGTCGGTCACGTGCCAGTGGTGATGATGAAGGTCGGCGTCTCTCCACTCACACCTATAGGAATCCCAAAACAATTCCAATTCGTCGGCTTTTTGCGACGTCCTACAAGTCAACGTGTCGCCGCCATCTCTGTCCAAGGACTGCCTCAAATCCTCGTGTCCTTTCGTATTTACTTAGTAGCCCCCTTTTTTGTGCTGCCTGACCAGGCCGCTGTTGCCACCCCCACCTCTCACATCTGGCCGCCAGCCCCTGACGAAAACAAAGGGATGTGTATACGCTGTCTTGCCAAATATTTAAAAAGATGATTTTGTAAATGGGATAATGCACACTACACTATTTTATCTTTCCTGAGTAATATTTTCCTTTTTAACAGTTTTGAGTTTTCATAATATGCTTTATTTTCTGCTTGGATTCGGTCTTATTTTAGACTCATTGTTTATAATGTTTCATAGATATCTAAATTTTGCTAGTCCCTCAAATTTTTTCTCTCCAATTTTCAGATCCTGTAACGTTTGTTTTGCTTTTGAAGCCAATATAACCATATATTTTGTTTTCCCTATATTCACTTTAAGCCCCATTCGTTTTGCATTTTCCAATATTGATGTCAGTCTTAGGTTACTTGCCGATGCTGCTCTTATATTCATTTCTAGAAACGATAAAATTAATCTACTTAATAAAATTCCTTTAAGTAAATTGAGTATGTAACGCTGTAAATAGACTGAAGTTAAATATGTTGTAAACCAAATGGAACGAATGTAAGCTGTGAAGTAGTTGTAGCCAATAATAAGATAGATAAAGTTACTGATTTAAAATATTTAGGAGTCATATTGGATCAAAATTTGAAAACGGTTTGTCGTATTGATTTTGTAGGAGGAAGACGAGTAGACGGTTAAGGTTTTTATATATAGAGTAGGAAATTTTTTAAACTAAGGAATCTAAAACTGTAATTTTAAAGTGAGGGGAGGGGGGCTAAAATATTCCCTAGAGTATGTCATAGGGGTAACAAAATGAAAAAGGTTTTGAACCGCGGCCTTAAATAAATTTAGGCGTGGAATATATTTTAATTATTCTATTGTACGGGATGTGTAATAAATGTATGGGCAGACTAATTATCCTATATAAGAATAAAAGATTTAGTGTCACAGTGATGTTAATAGAAATGAGTTGGCACTGTTTCAAGGATTTTGTAAAGTTTCAATGTATCAATAATTAGTTACCGTCGTTTGCTAATAATTATTTAATTTATAAATATGATACAAACCCATACAATGTTAAAAGGAAACTAGCATTATATAATTAGGGCTAGGTTAGATTTAAAACAAAACATTATATTTATTAGAGACTTAACAAGAATTTAACAGTAGAAATTGGGGAATGTGAGGCTGTTAATAAGTTTAAGAATAGTTTATTTAAACGCTTAAGTTTATGAAATGTAAACTATGAAAAATGAAAACTGTAGTAGTGAGAAGCATATCTTTGCTAAATAAATTCGTTATTATTATGATGTTTGTGTTAATGAAATGTATACGGTATTTTATGGGCTTACATAAAATAATTTATTTAAGACTGCGGTTCCTAGTCTTTTCAATTTTGTTTCTCCTGTGACCATTTCGTTCCCCGCCTCCCCTTAAAAATGTTATAAAAGAAAATAATATACTAAAATACAAATGGTCTTTATTAATCACAATATATTGCATAAAAATATATGTTCTTAAAATTTCATTGTACTATTTAAAAATAACGCTCTAATGATATTTTCACAACTGAGAACCTGCAGTCGTGGCCGAGGGGTATAGAACTGGAATGCAGAAATGCTGACTCAGGTTCGAGTCCCATTCAACGCAACCATGTTTTATTTGTTAACTTTGTTACCCTTTCGTCTCTAGTATTTTCTGTTTCTGGAATATTCCATGAATGTATAAATTGTACTGGACCTCGAAGCGGAGGCACTCTTTCGGAGTTAGAGTCGTGTTTAATAAACGTTTATAGCATCTAGTAGGGTGTTTCACTGTATCTCACGATTCTTCAGAAACGTGACAATATTTAGTGTGAAGTTTGGTAGTGTTTATCAGTTTCATTTTCTTGTTTTTCTCTTTTTAGTTTTACTTAAAGCGCATCTCAAGTCATGCTCCACACTAAGACGGCTTCTGATCTTTGTTTGTACTGTTATTGGGGATTATCAAATCTATAGGGCTCCGTCAGCTATAATAGTTCCTATTTTTCACATTTTCCTCACGTAGTCTTAGAAATTTTACTTTTGCTGACACATCTTTATTGTATTTTTTAATTTCACCATCAGTACAAAATGGTCTTAATATCCTAGAATTGAAGTGGAGAGCGCGAACCACGTGACTCTCGCTCATCTGTTATTTGATTTCATAAATGAAATTTATTATGTATTACCAGCCTTAATACCCCGTAGAATAACTGCTTTATTGTATTGTATTTATTATTACTACAGGTGGGAATTTGCCCGGTGGCAGTTTTTATAAAATTAAAGTAACAAGATAAATTAAAAGTGCTAAGATAAATAACATAAAAAAATTTTAAAATACAATTTTATAATATTTCACGTCCCCCCCTTTTTTTACATAATAAGCACCTAACTTTTCAGTGTTTCTAACTTCGTTTTGAAAACATTTGTATTCTTAGGAAAAGCCTCTAGTACTTATCACCCTGTTTACGAAGGAATATCTGCCCACATCCGTTCTTTGGTCCTTTAATTTGTAATTATGGTCGTTTTTAGAGAAAAGTTTAGGCCGGTTCCCCGTGTAAGCTCTGTAGCCTTTTTCCTCCTATCACCGAGTGGTTCCCAATTAGTTTCACCCCCACACACAAATCCCCAGACCGTTTCTGAATTTTACCCAGGGCATTGGTGTGTGCAAGGATCCCGACAACCCAAGACTAGGCAACATGTTTCAAGGGCAATCAAAGGGAAAAAAATACTGAGAACATTCTCTTTGGAAAATGACGTCACATCATCAGGATGCTTCAGATAACCAGTTGGGGAACTCGTAACTTGGTTTGTTGTCGTTGCTGGTCTTATGATTTTAAACCACCCGAAGAAGGGGACAAAGATTGCACAGACGTCTTGTGGTATTTATTTTTGACTGTCCTTGAGATAATTATTAGGTAAGATACAGGTATGTACGACAAGAGCCTGTTGGAGAGGTCTGGTGTGTCTTAATCTCTCGTTCCTACGTGATTGCGTCAACGTCATTATCACAGCGCCGTCCAAGTGATACAAAAGTGGCCTTAAAATAGAAATTGTCTTGTATCCTAATCCATTTCATTTTAATAAATTATTTAATAGTAACCATAGTGTAAAGGGTTGTATTTATTTTAATAAGTACTTCCTCTTTAATTTGGTTACTTATTTGTGTAATTAGTAACCCTTTAATAGAGTTTTGAAACTTGGAAAGTGTCTACAACTCCTGGGAATTGTTATTTTGATCTAAGATCATTATTAAATATGTTCCTCAAGTAAAAAAATACGCTTTTCAAGTGTATTATAATTTTTATATTATTTCGAGCTCAAAATCGGTGGTCAATGTTTAAATTATATTTTATTTTATACTTCTCCTTGACTTTCACAATCCAGATTTCTCTCTAAGGCTCGTCTGACGCAACCCTCCATGCTACCCTATCTTTCTCAAGCCTTTTCATTACCTGATAACTAGCACATCCCACATCCTCCCTATTCTGCTTAGCGTATACCATCATTTGCCTCCCTCTTCTGTTCTTACCCCACACACTTCTCTCTAATGTTAATTTTTCAAGATCCTCGTGTTTTAAACGTGACCTATTAATCCATCCCTTCTTTTGGTCAACGTCCTCCATATTGTTCGCTCTTTCCCTATTCTGTTAATAACTTCCTCGTTAGTGATTCTATCCACCCATCTCATTCTCATATAGCACCACATTTCAGAGGCTTCTATTCTTTTCCTTTCCTCAACTCCTACAGCCCACGTTTCGCATCTATATAACGTCACCCTCCATACGAACATTTTTAGCAACGATTTACTAATATTCACACTGATATTACCCGTAAGTAAATCCCTCTTTTCCTCGAAAGCCTTCCTTGCCTTCGCTGTCCTTCTCTTTATATCTACTATACTTCTACCATCCCTAGTTATTACACTTCCCAAGTAGCAGAATTCCTTAATGTCCGTCCAAATACTTCTTCCCAATCCAACACCCTTTGTTATTCCACTGTTTCCCAAACATTACCTTGGTTTTCCCTTTATTAATCCTCATATTGAAAACTTTCTCCAGGACTCCTTCATGCCATTTATTATGGTTTCCAGGTCTTATTCTGATTCCACTAATACTACAATATCTTCTCCTTGCAGTATGATTCCTTTTCCATAATCCGTTTTTAACTTTCTTCATCGCCTGTTATAAGTTCAACAGCATGGGCGACAGACTGCATCCTTGTCTTACTCCTTTTTCAATTACGGCTTTTTTTTCTTGATCTTCTATTCTAACTACTGCTGTCTGTCTTCTGTAGCGGTTATTTATAAGCCTCCTTTATCGATATTTTATTCCTGTGTTATTCAAAATCCTTAATACGATACTCCCGTATGCGATTAATATTCTTTAAACTATATATTAGTGAGCATAATTTTTCCACGGAGTGACGATGGGACTTACCTTCGGGAATGCCTCGTCCTCTCTCTAATTTCAAGACTCCTCAATGTCTTTTAGGAGGTGTATGTACTGGGATGGAAAAGCTTGGTTATACGGTCAAGAGTTGTCCGCTGATCCGATTAGCAATGAACAGTCAGCTAGCTGCTTCATAAAGCTGGTGGCGAGACGGAGCAGGGAAATTTGTGAACCCTTCAACAAAGTCGTAACCCGTCATTCCGAAGGTCGTTAGAATAGTACCCAAAAGCCGGATCTACCTTATGCAGGTTTTATACGGTTTATAGCCCGGGGTCCTAGTCAAGCCGTGGCTACCTTGCTCTAGCTTCCACATCCCGTCTTCTTCATTTTAGTTCCTATGCCCGTTTTTGTATCACCTCAGGCAACTTGTTACTCAAAAAAATAAAAAGCCAACTCGTGACTAATATCCAACACGGGACGAGATAAGCTCCTGCAGTGTGAGACATCGGAGACGACCTCGTGGTTGGCAGCCTGCTCATTATTTACTTTCAGTTGCACAGACTGTGCTTCACCTTCGCAAAAGAAAAGTAAGTATAGCGAACAGCGCCTGAAAGCTCGAAATAAAGTGTAAGTAACGCCAATCGGCGTCTTGTTGTTGTTTACAAATATTTAAAATATTTTAATCGTGTATTTAGTAATATTAAGTTAGTAACTGGATTGAAAAATCGAAAGTATACAGCATCATACAGTCGTGTGTGTGAAGGGGAGGGGGCATTAATTATGGAAGCCCCGTTGCTAATGCGATTATTTGTTACCTGGGGAGATCATTTTATTTTTTGGGAAGGTTTGGTGGAGAAAGCCGACCTCCTGTGGTGTAGTGGCTAGCGTCGCTGCCTCACAACCCAGAGGTCCCGGGTTCGAATCCTGGGCTTGGATGTTTGTCTTATCATCTTCACGGAGACTGGGGATTAAGACTGTTGGAGGATCGATAAACGCTGACCACGTGTCACTCCAAACTCGGAATGTGTCATGCAAGATGACAGTCCGCAGTCGACTCGGTAGTCCCAGGCCATCAATGGACTGTAGGGACATGGAGAAAAAAAATAGGGGAGAAAAGTAAAGGAAGTTCACAAGGGAGAACTACTTTTCCTTGTGGCTGACGGGAGACAAAAGGGCCAGGCGTCCCGCGGAAAGCACAAAACTGGTAACAGACGCCATATTGTTCAACGTCGTACGTATTAGGCAGCCTGTTAATTAATACCGATTCCAGGTCAGTTAATAAGACGCCACAGCAATGAATAACTCCAAGGATTAATCTCTCACAACCGGTACAGCCTCACCAAAAGAAAACCTTTATTCGCATCGTCCACACCTCCAAATATCTGAGTGAAATAATATTCAGATTGTGGCTATATTTTATTTATTCCTTCAATTATAATTATCTAGGTTCAGAAACAAAAGCATCACAAGCCACCGCTACTCTCCAAAGATCATCTCCCTCCAAAGATTCTCCACCACCTTTTCCCCTTCTCGCATCCAGAGACAATTTTCTCTTCTTCCTTATCCATGCACAAAAATTTTGTTAAATAAATAAAAAATACGGCCAATAAGTCATCAATTGATATTATAACTATTTAATTAATCCAATTACGGCGTTTCGTCTCCCTTTCGAGACTTCCACAGCCCTAAAATTTAGCAATTCATCATATTTACTCCTAGACTCCCTCAGACGACAAGATTATTGAATGTACATGTGAAGAATTTAGTTTCGTGGACGGCCGAAATGATTCTTCACTTGTAATTCTTTCGACGGAGGGAGACAAGGAGTAAATATGATGAATCGCTAAATTTTACTCATGAGGAAGTCTCAAAATGGAGATGAAACGTTGCTTTTGAATAAATAGTGATAGATTTATAAGCTGACTTATTCGCCGTCTTTTTATTTATTGTAAATTTCAAAATCTGAAAATTATGTTGCAATAAAATTAAATTTAAAGTCAGAATATTATGTTTAAAAAATTCATTAATTTACGAAATACAATAATTTAATGTTGTACCTATATAAACCAATAAAACTATCCACAAAAGAAGCAAATATTTTATTTGTCTTTATAATGAATAAAAAGACGGCAAAAAAGTCAGCATTAAATATTTCACTATTTATTCTTGAGGGATTCAAGGAGTAAATAGGATGTACTGCTAAATTTGTAAGTTTTTATCCACGCTTTTTTATATGTAGATTAAAAAATTGTAACATAGAACTCATATTAATTTATTGTAGTATTGTTTGTAGTAAGCCTGAGGAAGTCTCAAAACGGAGGTGAAACGTCGCTTTTACGAATAAAAAGTGATATATTTAATTCTGACTTTTTGACCGTCATTTTATTCATCATGAAATTTTAAGTTGTTAAAACAAAGTTGTTATTTTATTTGTCGTCGGTCATTACATTAAAGCACAAAGGCATTCAGATATGAATCCATATTTATCTTTTTTCTTTCACCAGTAATCTGGATTAGTCACTGTATACGTTGTAAATTGTTTACTGAATACTGGTGTAAGAAAACAGGTAAATGGTCCTATGACTCCTCCATATGGTGAACAACAGCCAAAATCCATTCAGCCAAAATTCAAACCAAGCAAAACATACTCCTACGCACCATTACAAACTCTCCCTGGTACCTAAGAAATTCCGTCATCCTCCATAACATCAAAATTCCCAATTTAAACTCAGTAATCTCCAAATACACAACAAAAGTAATCAAAAGTGCACTCAACCACCCAAACCCCACGATCAAGCAGTTCCATGACAATCCTCCTCCACCTCCACTTTTCCGTCGCCTCAAAAGAAATCTCCCAATCGATCTCATCCTTCCCCCTGATCATCCAGGCAGACCCTAACCCATTCTACCATCATGCCACGTCCTCATTAATCCTCCAAAAATCAGTTCACTGCTTGTCAATCCTCACACACCCACGTATTATGCTCCTCAGATAACCCTTTTTAATCAAACGGATTAACCTACCTTCACGCAACCATGTTAATAATATACCATATCTTATTTTCATAATTTTTTAAAATATTGTATATACTGTATCGATATTGGCCTAACTGATAATCTGTATGGTAATAGTTTTTATATATAATAATAATAAAAACACAGGTGAATGTGGAGTCGTGTCTGAAAGCCTCTGTGCTTTAATGTAATGACGAAGGACAAATAAAAAATTAGTTTCTTTTGAGGACTGTGATATTTATTTACACAGGTAGCATATTAAATTTTGGTGAGTGCAGTCTTGTGTAGCGGTAATTTATCAATGAAATAAAAAAGTAATTTAACACGGCATTTATCACAACCCACACTATATGGAGGCAGTAAAACTAATACAAGCTGGGCTGAGATATCCTAAACTGAGGTGTGTATTAAATTTAATTTTGTAGACTCTCCTCCAGGTCCGCTGCTGTAACGAACAGGACACACACACACACACACACTCTGAGCGGATTCCATGATGAACGTAGTAGCTCTTGCCATTGGGGGAAAGCAGTTCACCTTTTGCGGGCGGCCAACCAAATAAATGAAGCAGCTCAGCAATCTTCAGCAGCTCCGTTTCTCAAATCTGCCGCGTGCTCATTATCATTCCTCGCTCTCTCCCAATAAACCAAAAAACAATTCCGGGTGTGTGTTTCCCCTTTGCGCAACTTCTACATCCTATCGGAGGATGCTGCAGCGCGCCGCTTTCAGGACGGGGATTGTGAGTGTTGATTGGCGATTGAATTCTATGTTACAATTTTTTAATATATATATAAAAAACATGGATAAAAACTTACAAATTTAGCAGTACATCCTATTTCCTCCTTGACTCCCTCAAGAATAAATAGTGATTATTATTATCATTCAATCCATTAGTCCTCGGTTGAGGAAATAGGATACATCAAATATAATATTACAAGAAATATACAAAATTTTACAACTAAGAATTGAATGACAAAAAGAGGAAAGATAAAATTCAATCTTCAATTTTCAGTTGACGGAGGAGGCAGCAGAAGATCGTGCGTAGGTATCCGTAGAACATGAAAAAGAAAATAACTCAGCAGTTAAATTCTGGTAGAGTATAGTTGTAAAATAATAGGAGAATTTGATAGGACACCAGAAAACTGTTTTAGTCCTTCCTATCTACGAACTCTTTAAGTGAATAATAATACTCTCCATTCATTAACAGAGATTTACAACTCTTTATAAATAATTTTTGAACCTTTAAAGCTTTTATTTGTTCCGGGAGACTATTGTATAGATTTATACCGGAATAGTGAAGGCTTGTTTCAAAAAGACTTAGACGATGTTTTTCAACACGGAGCTGAGAGAGATTTCTTGTGTTGTACGAATGGCTTGAACCGTTTAAAGCATATAGATTGATGTTGCCCCATACAAATTAAAAAATTTCTAGAATACACGTACAAGGTAAGGTTAAAATTCCAAGTTTGCAAATTGTAATTTTAACCTTAATGCTGACTTTTAGGCCATCTTTTGATTCATTATAAAGACAAATAAAATATTTGCTTCTTTCGCGAACTGTTTTGTTGGTTTACATAGGTACAATATTAAATTATTGTATTTGGTAAATTAATGTAATTTTTTAATCATAATATTCTGACTTTAAAGAAATAAAAAAGACAGTCAATAAGTCAACAATTAATTTTATTGCAACATAATTTTCTGACTTTGAAATTTACAACAAATAAAAAGACGACCAATAAGTCAGCATATAAACCTATCACTATTTATTCAAAAGCAACGTTTCGTCTCCATTTTGAGACTTCCTCAGGAGTAAAATTTAGCAATTCATATTATTTACTCCTTGCCTCCCTCAGTCGAAAGAATTACATGTGAAGAATCATTTCGGCCTTAGCCGTCAGGTCCGCGACACTAAATTCTTCACGTGTACATTCAATAATCTTGTCGTCTGAGGGAGTCTAGGAGTAAATACGATGAATTGCTAAATTTTAGGGCTGTGGAAGTCTCAAAATGGAGTCGAAACGTTCCTTTTGAATAAATAGTGACAGGTTTATATGCTGACTTATTGGCCGTTTTTTTATTTTTTGTAATTAATTTTATTAGTATTTAATTAATATAAATACGACGTTTCGTCTCCCCTTTTGAGACTTCGTCGGGCATAAAATTTATCAATTCATGATGTTCAGTCCGTTACGACTCACTCGACCGATATGATTATGTAAATGTACGTAGTGTTTACATGAGAAGAATTTTGTGTCCCGCAAATCATTTCGGCCGACGGAGTCGTCACGGAGTGAAGATCATGAATTGATAAACTTTATGCCTGACAAATTCTCGAAAGGGAGACGAAACGCCGTGATTGGATTAACTAATAAGTATTATTTGATGACTTATTGGCCGAATTATTTTGTTTAATAAAATTTTTGTCCGCATGGATAAGGAAGAAGAGAAAATTGTCTCTGGATGCTTGACAACCGGCGTTTTCTTCCAGAGAAAGTGTTTTACAAGTATTTTTCTGACTCCCCTAATATCACAATAGAGCATGGGCGACAGATTGCATCCTTGTCTTACTCCTTTATTGGTTTCTGCTTTCTTTTCTTGATCTTCAATTTTAATATGCCTTCTGTAGAGGTTGTGGAAAAGCCTTACTTCTCGATATTTTAATCATGTCATCTTCAAAATCCTTATTATCGATATGTTAGAAGAAAGTAGACGAGGTGCAGGTGGAACATTTTTAGATAGATTAATAGGCCCAGTTTTGAGACATTTATTTTCAATTATATGTCTCTGTAGTTAAAGGACTGAGGTCAAAACCACCATTTGGTGACGAGAGTAATAATGGCAAACATTATGGACGGTCCTTATCAGAATTGATTTTATCGTTATCTTCATTCCACGTTAATTCGTTGCGGTGTAACGTTCTCACGGTGAAACTGTTTACTATGTAACTCTGGTCCATGTAAATAACTTTATCCCAACGTCAAGGTTAAGACACAATTCTTCGGGTTTGTAGATTTCGCGACACAAAAAGATACGTCGGAAATTAATCAAATTACGCGATAATGTATGTGCTAAATTTTTATATTTTTTACTGATACTGTAAATAAATACCCGTGTTTGTGTATCGAATATTTAATGAAAATCTTATTAAAAGGTATTGTTTATATTAACTTTTAGGCACTAGCAAAAAATGTAATACTCACCTTTTTATTTCTTGTCACTCTGCAATCTCTTCTTGGTCGGCCATTGTCTGAAAAGTCCCGCTTACTTAAAATTGTAATCCTGGGCTCCGCCATCATTAATTTAATGCCGTAATCTAAATATCACAATTCTGACTCGTAATTACCGTCGTAATACAACATTAGAGAATAATAATATTAATTCCACAGAATACTCTTAATTAATTAATATATTTACTGTAGAATCTGCAGATACTTCAGCTAAAACAATCCAAAGATCCTGACGCATTAATAATAAAGTCAGCGACTCTCTGCCAGCCTCTCTCTCATCAAAGATATTACACGGCCAACATTACTTTTTATAACCAAATATAAATAATACCAACATTTAATTAACAGAATATACAGATTATTACAATATGTTCATGAACAACAAATTTTACTTATAAATTCATATGCCTTTTTTATTAAGGTTTTCTGACGCATCAACCCGAGGGTTATTAGCGACCATCCAATTACATAGTTAACATCATACTTTACAATCAGTTCTTAAAAAACCATTTGACAATTGCAATAGTGCAACAACTGTTATTTCTTATTAAAATAATTACATTTAAAACTGAATTTAAGGAAAAAAATTAAATACATTTTATAAATCATTTGCGACGCAACCCTCCATCTTATCTATCTTTTCATATCCGCAAAACTAGAACATACCACATACTCCTTAATCTGCTTAGAGTATTCCTCCCTCTTCTGTGCTTACTCCACACACTTTCCCTCTAATGCTAATTTTACAGGACCCTCATGTCTCAAAACCGTGGCCCATTAATCTATCCCTTCTTTTGGTCAACGTCCTCCATATTGTTCTTTCTTCCCCTATTCTACTTCGAACTTCCTGGTAACTCTATCCACCCATAATTTATAATATTAGAAGTAAATTTTAGCATATTTCACTTCATTGTGTTCACATTTAAACGCCACCTTTCTAACCTCTTTTTTTTATTCAAGTAAATCCATCCATTTAGATATCTTTGTTGAATCCATTAGTGTTCTACTGCGGGTGTAGGACAAGTCAAAATTAACAATATGTTTTATCTAAAAACTCTTGTATTAAAAAACTAAAAATCAACTAATATATTTTATTTTGTTTATACACGGGTTAATACCTATTATAGTATACAAAAGTGATACACTAAAAAGTAAAATGCATAAATTACATGATTATTAACAGTTAAATGACTTATATGGTAAGTTTTACAGTTTATTTAAGTTTGTTTTGAAGTATTAGAGCTAGTATCTTTAGTACATTAATGAGAACAAGATGACATACTTTTGGGTGCGCTAATAAGAAGTACTTAATGAAATAAAGTATACAAGGAAGTGAAAAGTTCAGATAAAATAGAAAAATCTATAAAATATATGCAAATTCGTACCTAACACACAATTTCATCAAATTTCACCAATGAATGATAAACACTGTTATGGAACTTTAAATATGGTTTATTCATTTATTATAAAAAAGAAAGGAAAATTAACTTCTTCATTCCTTAATTATTTAATAATTTTTCTTCAAGAATTTTAATTTAATAAAACTCATATTATTTAATGATAAATAAACAATAGAGCCAATTTGTCCGCAAACAATTTTATATTTATTTTATACATCTACGATGTTTCGTTCACATTTGCGGACTTCATCAGGTAAATTTTAAGTGGATATCATGTATGTCGAAGACTGCCTACTGTGACGGTTACGGTTGCAATGTTTATTGATGTTTTTGTATTCAGTTATGGTTTTCATCAGGCGCCATTTAAATAAAAAAAATAGTTAATATATATATTTTTTAACTTTTGGAAGTACTTAAAGAATCATACAGGTACATTTTGTAATTCATAATTTTGTAAAATAATTTTATATAAGCAAATTTCTGTTGAATTGAAAATAGTAATTATTTTTACCTTGTGAATATAGTGAATATTGTTGAAAGTTCCAGGCTTTAAAAATGATACACATTAGAAAAATTTATGAGTTTTCTTGCTGTAATGGCGCCTGATCAAAAAGATTGGAGATTGAATACATAAGTATCAATTTTTTAATTTATTCTTAGATTTCCTCGCTCGTTGACAGGTTAATTTTTTCCAATAATTTGACTTCTTTAAGTCTGAGAACTTAAATAACTGCTGTTTCTTTCTTACGTAGTTCTTATCGTAGGTTAGTGATGATCTCTTCCTTTATATGACGGGTTTTTATAGTTTCATGTCTGGCATTTTAATAGAGCACAACGTCTTTTTATTTCTGTCTTACGCTTGTCAACGATTCCCACCATAATGGAATATACCTCATGACCAATGTTGCAGTTCTCTTACTGGACGCGGTCTTTCCCATGAGGATTACAACACTGTGCACTGTACTCGACAGAAGTGGGACGAACCAGCTTCTTAAAAGCTTGTTCTCACGGTCCGACGTCGCAGTTTTCTAAAAAATTCTTATTACGAAACATAGAGATTTACATTCACTTAGAGATTCATAAATTTCCTACTTTACCTTCCCCCTTAACACTTTCACTGACAAGAAAATAAATACTTTTAATTTAATTATTCGGCTTCAAAACTAGTGCAGTGTCAGCTTTGTTAATCTTCACAAGACGTACGTAAAATGCCCCTAAAATTTAAAACTAATTACCCAACTGCTGATTAAGGCAACAAAACTTCTTAAAAATGATGAGTTTAATTTTCTTAATGAAATTTGATGCTTTTTAAATCTAATTTTCAAGTAAATTTATTTGAAGTTCAATCAAGTTCACTATGGTCATGTCAAAGGTTGCCTTCTCAGCCTTCTCCTTCCAGAGACTATAGAGAACCTTTCCAGTCCACAATCTGAGCTGTCTTCAGACATCAAAGATATATTTATCATTAACTCGTCGTATTTGGCTATATGTTGCTAATCGAGGATGGCCAATGGCCGAAATCTTTTGTTTTAATTAAAGACGATACAATAAATTACTTTTTAAAATATTTCAGTACATTTTAATTGGTTGGAAACCTTGGGTGTTAGATTCGGCAGGGAGATTTTGACGGAAGTTAAAGAGTTCTGCTACTTGGGAAGCGTAATAACTAGGGACGGTAGAAGTATAGGAGACATAAAGAGTAGGATAGCACAGGCAAGGAAGGCTTTAGCGAAAAAGAGAAATTTTACTTGCGGGTAATATAAGTGTGAATATTAGGAAACCGTTTCTAAAAATGTTCTTATGGATCGTGGAGACATATGGGTGCGAAACGTGGACGATAGGAGTTGGAGAAAGGAAAAGAATAGAAGCTTTTGTAATGTGGTGCTATAGGCGAATGTTGAAAATCAGATGGGTGGATGGAATCACAAATGAGGAAGATCTTAACAGAATAGGGGAAAAGCGAACAATATGGAGGACGTTGACTATGAGAAGGCATAAATCAATAGGCCACGTTTTAAGGCACGAGGGTCTTGTAAAAGTAGCATTAGAGGGAAGTGTTTGGGGTAAGAACAGAAGAGGGAGGAAAAAGGATGGATTATGGTAAGCAGATTAGGGAGGATGTGGGTTGTCCTAGTAATAAAGAAATGAAAAAGCTTGCGGAAGATGCGTTAGCATTAAGGTTGCATCAGATCAGTCTTAAGACTGAATTCCACAACCACAATGTATTAGAAATTGTTGTACCTGACATAGGGTTATATTACAGAGTAAGGGACGAAACGTAACATTGAGACAGGAAACAAAAGTGAAAGGAGTATTGCGATAAGTGCAATATTAAACATTTAAATGTAGAAAGTACCGAGCTGTGAAAGATCTAGATGGATAACCGCATCAAAGCCAGTCGTATGATAAACGAATGCAAAGGAGAATAAAAAAAAGAGAACCGTCCCATAATTTTGACCGAAACGGTTCCGCATAACGAATGAGCAGTGTCGTGGCCACTTGTAAACTAGAGGGTCCAGCCTCCTGATGGATGGTTACTGGGAGCTGTCATTGTATGCAGTTTCGCTGTCTGGATTTATGTATTTTCGGGGTCGGCGCAACTGTTCTTCCGCGTGCACATTCCCCTCTCCCTAATCTCCTCGATGAGCCACACGAAACCAGTTTCCCTCGGTGTCGGCTGCTGCTGGGTGTGGCGGACTCTGCACAGGCTGGGAATTGCTCATCAGGCGGGAAGCGAAGGCGGTGGAACTGAATTTATCTCCTGCTCTCTCCTAAATTGAATTTGTTCACTTGAACGATAACTTCGTCGCTATATAGACCTTATTCTTATATTGGCACGTCTATTAGCGACTTTTCCGAAGAGTGTAAAATTATTTAGCGACAGAATTAGGGAAATGGTTTAACTAAATTAATTTAGGCTTAGAATTAGTGTTAAAGTATTTGTATATTGAATGTTTATATTAGTATAATTTAATTTAATTTTTTATTTCTTTAACTTATATTCCTTTATTGGAATATTAAATGTATCTTTCCACCACCAGGGCTCAGTCCATTGTAACGTAATAAATCTATCTGTAACCCAATGTGAGTTTTGGCCTTATTAACAATTTTCTTCCATTCCGCCCTCTCCTGTGTCAATCTCCGCCATCTTCTTACTTTCATGGTTTGTATATCCTTCTCAATGTCATCTACCCAGGTTCTCCCTCCCCCTTTTCCTCCTTCCGACTGGCTTCCATTCCATACTCCGTCTAGGTGTTCTGCTTTCATCAATCCCAAATACGTGTCCCATCCAAGGCCAACCGCCTGCTCTTGATATACCTAACAATGTCTCGATGGTTTGCTTACACCAACAAAAATATTTTTGTACAATCAAATTGTTAAATAATAATAATAATAATGTATTTAATTTGAATAGAAATATAACTCAAATTAAGTTATAGTGGAAAAAAATATAAATTTACGAATATCAATTTAATCAAATTGGCTCAGTCGGTAAAAGTAAAAAGAATAATCTACGCAGCTTCTAAAATGGCTGCTGATCCCGGGAACGACGCGGGTGACGAAAGATATAGTTGAAAATTAAAATTGCGAATCAGACGAGAATGGTTTAAGTGGAAAACCGGGTTGAAATGCTGTTATCAGATGTTAACAAGGCCTGGGCGACGCCGTTCCGTGCAGGATGTTCCTTCGCTGAAACACGACGTCTAGATCCTCTAGCGCCTCTTCTTCAGCTTAAATCTCTCTCAAAATGTCCTCTTTTTGTTTTCCTTACTACAAAACAAAATCTTCTTTCTCGAACAATGGCGAAATTAACTTATTCTGCATATTGTTTCCTGCTCCTCTCTCTCACCCCGACCTTCTCAGGAGAGCTCCCCGAACCAACTGTTGAATCTACAATGCACTCCAGGCCATCAACAATGTTGCAGACGGTGACGTTTCCCGCCTACTCGGCCCCACCAAACCATTCTCGTTTGTGTCCTGTGTACGTAAATAACAAAAACTAAATTATTTTTGCTTTACCCGATCAATGTAAGGGTCATGAATCACCACAGTTGGTTTCTAATTCTCCATTCTTACATACAGGTCCACACATCCTTCTCAGTATCTTGCGTTCAAGTATTCTGAGAAAGTGTTTACCATTATTATTCAGTGTCCACGTTTCACAGCCAATTCTCTACTTAACATCTTGGATTTCATTACCTATATAAAATTGCCATCCGCCATCTTCAGAAAATATCTTTAATTGCTAACACCAGAATTGATTTCCAAAAAATTAGCAGTAATTAGAATTGAAGATCGAGAAAATAAAGAAGAATTCGAGAAAGGAGTAAGGAAAGGATGCAGTCTGTCGTCAATGCTGTTTAACTTATATAATAGAACAGGCGATGAAGAAAGCTAAAACAGAATATGGAAAATGAATCATACTGCAAGAAGACGAAATAAAAACCTGAGGTTTGCCGACTATATTGTAGTATAGGGGAAACCATAATAAATGGCATGAACGTGGCCCTGGAGGAAAGGTATTACATGACGATTAATACTGGGGAAACGAAGGTAATGAAGTGTAGTATGGGAAACAGTGGAATAACAAAGGCTGTTTGATTGGAAAGGGATGTTTTGAAGTAAGTTAGGGAATTTACTACTTGGGCCGCATAATAACTAGAGTAGGATAACACAGACATGGAAGGCTATCACAAAAAAAAAGAATTTACTTAAGGGTAATATAAGTGTGAATACTAGGAAATTATTACTAAAAATGTTCGTATGGAGTGTGGCGTTATAAGGGTACGAGTTGCAGAAAGGAAAAGAATAGAAGCCTTAGAAATGTGATGCTGAAGGACAATGAGATGGGTGAATAGAATCATTTACGAGGAAGCTGTAAGCAGAATAGGGGAAGAGCGAATAATATTGAGGACGTTGACTAAGAGAACGGATATTAATAGGCCATGTTTTAAGACATGAAGGTCTTGTAAAATTAGCATTAGAGGGAAGTGTGTGGGGTAAGAACTGAAATTTCAGACCATGGATGGACGTGCTAAGAATGAGGGATGTGGTAGTTATGTGGAAATGAAAAGGCTTGCATCAAACCAGTCACAGGACTGAATACCACAACACCAGAGAATAATCTGTGACTGACATAATTAAAATGTATACAATCTTAACTTCCACATGGCTGTAATATGACCCTGCTAATGTTGTATATAAAATCGAAAAGGAAAAATCAACTCAGAAGCATTCGAAATATATGTTCATAATGGCCTGAAAATATGAAATTCCTTGAACAAAATAAATTACATTTTTAACTAATTTTCCTATATTTCACAGTCCTGAGTAACGCTCGTCATGAAAAGCTTCTTTAAAGAAACCACGTTGCAGAGAGTAGACTTCAAACTTGTTTTGCATTATTTCAATTACGCTATATTATCTAATGTATATTATTTAGTTTATAAGGTGATTGAATCACTTGGGAGTAGTTACGTAATACTTCCCTTGCATATGGTAAGTTATACATTTCTATAATTATAATAACACACATACTTGATATTTATTATTTTGTTTAAGGTGGTTGAAGGTTTAGTGTTACTTAATACTTCTAAAAGACGCATGGCTACTACTTAAAGTACTTTTTCGGCCATCGAAGTAAATATCAACCGTTTGCTTCCATTAAACCAAGCAGTTTTAATTCAATATATTCTAAACCTATTTTAAATGGAGAAGCTGGTAGGAAAAAGAAGACGCATGGCAAATGAGCGACTGGATAGATTCAGGGCTAGACAATCTCTGAATAGGATTTAACGGAGGATCCGATAGAAGGAAGAAGACGCATTATTTTTGGGTTAACAGGCTACATGAGGGTGATCCTGCAACAAGCAACTCCCCTTTAATAGCATAGGAAGGGAATTGAAAAGGGGGGATGTGGAAGGTAGAGCAAGGTAACCAGGCTATAGGCTATAGTTTAAGGATCCTACCCGGTGTTTCACATAAAGAGGTCCAGGGAAAACCCTGGAAAGCCTGCATCAGGGAGGCCGGGCATAGGGTACTATTCTCACGCCCTTCCGAATGACGGGAGACGAGTTTTATGTGGGGTCGCAGCATTCCCTTCTCCGTGTCTCCACAAGTTTTAGGAGGCAGTTGGTCGACTGATCCAATGGGATCAGGGGGCAACTCTTGCCGTACGCCCAAGGTCTTCGACCTCAGTACATATTCCTCCAAAAATAGGTGCAGGTGCCTTGGCATGTGATAACTTTTGAAAAAAAAAAGAGTACAAGGCGTAGCCAGGTGTGCCCCACAGTCACTCTGGAGAGAAATTCATGCAAAAGAAAACTCCCACAAGAAATCCTTCTTGACGCATGTTATTTTTTTGGGTTAACAGACTACATGAGAGTGATCCTGAAACAGGTAACTCCCCTTTAATAGCATAGGAAGGGAATTGAAAAGGGGGGATGCGGAAGGTGGAGCAAGGTAGCCAAACAAACTGCGAGTTATAAGATGCTCTAAGATTTTCCTAAACCATGCACCAAGAGATTAGTGACGTATGAAATGCTGTAGTGAGCTAATGTAAATAAATTCCCCGGCGTCGCCGGGCAACCATCTAGTTCTATCAAAACAGCTCTATTATCAATCATTACCTGTAGATTACACCAAATATGGTTTACTCATACCATCTTCCCACGTGTCATGTCTGCTGTTTACTTTATTCACGCTAAACTTGCTTATCTTGCGACAACAAACAAGTCCGTACTTTAATTGAAGGCCAACGTTTATCAAATCACTACAATAATTATTTCATGGAAGGTGTTTACTTTCAGTAACATAAATACAGATAATACCCGATCTACCATTTCTTTGATTGGTTGTGTTTGATTTCCACCACCATTTTCTCTAAGCTTCTCAAAGAGAAAAGCAACGGGGATATATAGTTTCCAAGATCACTGCGGGAAAGACAGAAGAAGATTTTGCACAGCCCTCTCGAGTCCAACTCCATCCAATGTGCGTCGGTCTGGGACGTGGACGAGGCACCGCCAATTAGGCTTCTGGGTCTCCGGAGGATAGACGCACGATATATGGATATGCAGATGATATTGTGATTATAGGAAGGAATATCGAAGCTCTGAAAGTGTTATATGAAACTATAAAGACGGAAGGCCTGAAAATAAGTATAAATAAAAACAATATATCTGAAAATGCATGCAAATCAAATAAGACGAAATACACACAATTTAGAAATAGGCAACACCAAATTTGAAAATTTTAAGGACTTTAATTATTTGGGAGTGATTATAAATGTAGATAATAAAGAAATACGTAATATTTAATGATAGGAAATGGAATAAGTTTATTTAAATCAAACCTTGATGTTACATATGGTGCCGAGACGTGACCCTCAAAGTTGCAACTAATCAGACGAGGTTTATCCGTGGGCCACGGCACGTGAGAGGGAATCGGTAGGTAAGATCCAACGGGAATGTGCAAGAATTAACCAGAGGGGAGAATATTTTAAGTCACATAAAAGCGGTGAGAATAAGATGGCCAGGCCATGTGCAAAGAATGAACGAAGAGGGACTACAAAATAAGATCTTAAAAGCAAAAATGGGAGATGTTCGACGGAACATGGCTTGATGATATTGAACATAATCTTAGAAACAGGGGCGTACGAAATTGGAAATTCAGGGTCCAGGAGAGTGTAGGACAATCGTAAGCGAAGCCAAAGTCCACTTCAAAGGACCGTATAGCTGGTGATGATGATAATTGAAAAGGTGAGGGGGGTATGGAATGCAGAGAAAGGTTCACTACGGAACCAGCGTGACTATTAATTACCATCAATCCACTAGAAGTTAGAGAGAGAGAGAGAGAGGAAGTGAGCGAAGGGAGAGAACGAGAAGGGAGGGAGCGAAGAAAGAGAGAAGGGAGAGAGAGAAGGAAGAGAGAGAAGGAGGAGAGAGAGAAGGGCGAGAGAGTAGGGAGAGAGAAGAGAGAGAGCGAAGAGAGAGGAGGTGAGCAAAGGGAGAGAACGAGAAGGGAGGGAGCGAAGAACGAGAGAAAGGAGAGAGAGAAGGAAGAGAGAGAGCGAAGAGAGAGGAAGTGAGCGAAGGGAGAGAACGAGAAGGGAGAGAACGAGAAGGGAGGGAGCGAAGAAAGAGAGAAAGGAGAGAGAGAAGGAAGAGAGAGAAGGAGGAGAGAGAGAAGGGCGAGAGAGAAGGGAGAGAGAAGAGAGAGAGAAGAGAGAGAGCGAAGAGAGAGAGAAGGCGGAGAAAGAAGGGAGAGAACGAGAAGGGAGGGAGCGAAGAAAGAGAGAAAGGAGAGAGAGAAGTAAGAGAGAGAGAGCGAAGAGAGAGGAAGTGAGCGAAGGGAGAGAACGAGAAGGGAGAGAACGAGAAGAGAGGGAGCGAAGAAAGAGAGAAAAGAGAGAGAGAAGGAAGAGAGAGAAGGAGGAGAGAGAGAAGGGCGAGAGAGAAGGGAGAGCGAAGAGAGAGAGAGAAGGCGGAGAAAGAAGGGAGACAAAGAGAAGGGAGAGAGAGAAAAGGGAGAATAGCCTACGGGCAACCTTTCACTTTATCTGTAAATACAAATAAATTCAGAGTGAGTTTCCTAATAATATTTATTTTACTAGCAATATTTTTTATCATTATAATTAATCACCGCAGAAGAAATTAGAAACGAAGGATTTACCACACGTAGATCTACAGTACGGTGTTTTTATTTTATGGGCTTGTTGGTTTGTACGTGAGTTCTCCTTTTTCGTCCACCATGGGACGATAAGATCCTAATTGGGGAAGGTCTGGATGTACGAGTCTCGGTGCAAGTGTGTTTAATTGTTCCGCGGGAAGATAATTACCGCGTACTACAAGATGGGGATTAGCCTCGCCGTAACGAGCCAACGTGTACTCACTCACTTATCGACGGCGAAAACAAAGAAAAAGAAGAAGGAAAAACGACGATTACAGTTTCTCTCTCCAACAACGGAAGTTACACTCGTTTATTGAGACGTTCTGATCTATATAGTAAGTCTTATGTTGTCCGAGCCGAACCATCTTTGAAGAAGAAAAATTGAACCCCTAATAGTGACGTCAGTGGCCTTCCATATTGAATATGACACGCAGAAACACACGCATAAACAACTGTGGTGTTATATTGTTACACCGACAACATTATTATAACAAGGAATTGTTAAATAAAAAGAATATATTTAATTTTAATAGAATAAATTTAATTGTGATGATTTAAATACGTTAGTAAAATATTAAAATAAAATTATTTACAATTAAATATAACTCCATTTAATATTTTTAAAACATAAATAAATTTACGGAAATGAATTGAAACTTGGCCTAGCTCGGTACAGCAAAAAGAATCTCTTTACCTTCTGAAATGGCTGGACACTTTTGTAGTTATTATTGTTCCTAAGCTCTTGAGGAAGGCTGCCACATAAAATTATCCCGGGATGGTGAAAAGAAACTTGAAATGACTTTTTTTCTACAATGAAAATTTAACTTTCAATACGTCTTCAGATAGAGCCATAGTCGTCCATAAAATCATTTCAAAAAAGCGGGATTTTCAAAGCTTACGAAAATTAAAAACAGGAGAATTTGTGCCCAGTACCAAAATTATGTAATTAATTTTGTAGTTGCCTAGAGAAGAAGAAGAAATAAATATGACATAATCAACGGTTATTATATTTAAACTTTTTAGAAATTAAACACAAATAATGGCTGAACTGAAATAATTTAATTCGAATACGTTTTATCCGCCAACTTTTGGGACCTCATCAGGTCTTTAATTAAAATATAACAAAAAATTTCATATTGCTCTTTACATTTAAAAAGATTCTAACATATTTGGTATTGTTTTATAGACTTTATTTTTATATATTGAGTTGAGCATCATCGTCACTCAGGAGAAATACCGGCGAAAAAAAAAGCCTCTGGGAGGTTCTTCTCACCGGTATTTCTCCTGAGAGTGATGATGAGGCTCGACTTCTGGGATGCCTCGTTGCCTCTCTAATTTCAAGATTCTCACATGCTGAAGCGCCTTCATCTCTATTGGGAGGTGTATGTACTGGGGTCGAAAACACTGGACATAAGCTAAGAGTTGTCCACTGATCCCATTGGATCAGTCGGCCGGCAGCCATCTAAAAACTTGTGGAGACACTGAGAAGGGAATGCTGCGACCCCACAGCAAACGCGTCTCCCTACTTCTCTTTCAGCTGATTTTTAAACGATAGCCCGGGGACCTTAGTCAACTCCTTGGCTACCTTTTTCTAACTTCCACATCCACCCTGTTCATCATTCTCTTCCCGTGTTATTAAAAGGGAGTTGCTCGTATCATCAGTAAGTATCGTACACATCACGTCATAAACTCCGCTGGGTTACTCCAATATTCCTTTAGAAAAAGAGACGAATAATTTTTAATGGAATATTCCTGTAGCCTTCTATTATAACTTGTTTTCTTTTCATCGGTATTAATATTTTTTTTCCCACTGTTTCTTCCTAAGACATAGTTGTGGGGCAGATCCCACCATTGAGGTTATCTTGGCAGTGTTGTTACTTGATTTAAGTTTCGTCACTATTGAGTATGGAGGAGAAGATAACGCCGCATCACTTTGCAACGCCCAGGAAATGTTGGACAATCGCCGAGATTAAGGTTTTATTTACAGCCTAATTTGTTGAAAGAACCGTTGACATACTCTTTTGGTCAACAGAATAGCCTCTTGAAGCTGTCTGTGATTTTCTCAATCACTGCTGGAATTCGGTAAAGATGGCGTCATAACGTGACACGTGAATGCGTGCTAAAGTTGGTACGCGTGGAATGATCACGGTAATTGTGTACTCATACGTCGGACTATTTACTACCAGAGAAGTGTGGTTAAGTTATTATTTATCAATGCTAAATCAAATCAGGCCTCTATTCAGAATAATTAAATAGAATAAATTTGCGAACAATTACCGAGTTTCTATTGAACTAAACCGACGTTTCGTCACCATATTTGGTACTTTCTCATATTCTTCCTTCTCCTTGCGTCTGCAGCCTATTCAAGGGCCTTGGCCTACTGGGTTCGACTGCGGACTGTCATTTTAGGTGCCACATTCCGAATTTGGATTATCACGCGGTCAGAGCATCGATTCTCCAGCAGTTTTAATCCCAGTCTCCGTGACCCTGACGTCAGAAACATCCAAGCCCCGTGGAAGGATCCGAATCAGGGTCCTCTGGGTTGTGGGGCAGCGACCGTGACGTTAAATTTGGTTAATAAATGTATAAATATCTTCAATTGACTGCCTACAAGGTAATTAAATAAAAACATTGTCTGTAATCGGTCGTAAATGTCACGATCATCATCATTGGCGCTACAACCCTTGCCTGAGAAATGCCATGCCATTGGTTCCTACCTTCCAATTCATCTCCTTCCACACGATCCAACCATCTGGTCTTTGGTCGTCCAACTTTCCTTCTTCCTACTGGATTTCCCGTTTTACTGGGTTATTTGGATCCATCCGGGCCACATGGCCCCTAAAATCCTTCTTAAAGAAGCAAAAGAGAAATTAAAGTGGATTATTTATTTACAACATATTTGAGGTTTTTCAAATATGTAAGGTACAAATATTAATTCATATGGAACAGTAAAGAAAGTGTGCAGTTTCCGTATTGCGTGTAGGATGCTAAGTTATATCAACATATTTCTGAAATAAATCTTACAAATATATGATTTTCTATTCCCAAATGTTGAAGGAGTGGGGATGACGTCACGTTCCCAGCGATGCTGTTGCCTCTCTTTGGGGGAAATAGTGAAATAGCAAAGGCTGCTAGATTGTGAAGGGATATTTAGAAAGACGTTAAATGGGAGGAAGGTTATAAAAAGAGTAGGATAGCACGGGCACGAAAGAGGAATTTATTTACGACTAATGCAAGTGTGAATAGAGAGTGTGGTGTTATATGGCTGCGAAACGTGGACGGTAGGAGTTGCGGAAAGGAAAAGAATCAATGCCTTTGTAACGTGGTACTGTAGAAGAAGGAGATGGGTAGATAGAGTATCTCAAGAGGAACTTTAAGCAGAATTGGGGGAAGAGCGAACAATACGGAGGACTTTGACAAAGACAAGCGATAGATTAATAGGCCACGCTTTAGGCCTGACGGTCTTGTGAAATTAGTATTAGAGTGAAGTGAACAGGAGAATATAATAAACGACAAATTTTTGGATAATAAATGTGTTGGTCCGATTATTTATTTCAGAAACCACGAAAAAATGGCATCAACGTGGTCCTGTAGAAAGAGTACAATATGAGGATTAATAGAGAGAATTCTAAGGCGATGGGGTGTAATATGAGAAAGAGTCGAATAACAAAGGGTGCTAGATTGGGAAGGGATATTTTGAATGTAGTTAAGGAATTCTGCTACTTGGGAAGCGTAATAACTAGGGATGGTAGAAGTATAGTAGACATAAAGAGTAGGATAGCACAGGCGAGGAAGGCTTTCGCGAAAAAGAGGAATTTATTTACGGGTAATATAAGTGAGAATATTACTAAATCGTTGCTAAAAATGTTGGTATGGAGTGTGGCGTTATGTGGGGGCGAAACGTGGACGATAGGAGTTGTGAAAGGGAAAACAATTGAAGCCTTTGAAATGTTGTGTTATAGGCGAATGCTGAAAATCACATGGGTGTATAGGGTAACTGAGCAGGAAGTTATAAACCGAATAGGGGAAGAGAGAACAATATGGAGGATGTTGATCAACATGAGGGTCTTGTAAAATTAACATTTGGGGGAAGTGTGTGTGGGGTAAGAACAGAAGAGGGAGGCGAAGGATAGAATAAGCTAAGCAGATTAAGGAGGATGTGGGGTGTAGTAGTTATGTGGAAATGGAAAGGCTTGCGCAGAATAGGTTAGCATGGATCAGAACAACAACAACAGTGATTATTATTTTTGTTGAACACACAGCACTGTCAGCTTGCTTATAATCTGAAATATAACCTATTTATTTAATCTGGCAACCAAATTGAATATTCATTTAGGAACGAATGATTGCATATTCTGTTAGTGTTTTAAGCTTTCCATAATGAAAGTGAACAGATGAAATGAACCTTTAATGGTTCAGAAACGTAAAGGAGCATAGAATTCAGTTTGGCCCATGTTGTAATTAGTGAGAGGTTTCTCCGCTAGGAGCCCATCCCTGCGCCTCGGGCTCTAAAATCTCTTCCCTGATGTTAAAGAAAAAACATTTGTTGGTAACATTACCATTACTGTTGAGGAAGTTGCGCGTTTAATGAAGCGTTAGGTTGTGCAGGCATGAGGAATAAGGTCAGAAATCAGCTCCATATTTGCTAAGGACTGCGGTGAAAGGAAAACACGAACCGCGATGGAATAACCCGATGAAGGGGAAAAAGGAAGACTTTACATAATTTGCGAAAGGGGACCAGCGGTCGGGTAACAATGTGAAAGTTCTGGGTGACTTCGTGCACGCCAACAATTAGCGGCAAGCGTTAACACCTTGCACAGGACCACAACGCCCTTGTTTTACAGGAGGTCAGACAAGTCTGGTCGCGCCTCCCCAATCAATAATTCTCAGTTAAAGGAGTATCTAACTTCCTTAAATTCATAGACTTGACGCATCTACACCTGTTTTAGGACGTTGTATGTGATGTGGTCGAAGACCCTGGGCATACGGTAAGAACTGTCCACTGGATCCGTCGGCCAACAGCCTCATAAAAATTGTAGAGGCAGGGAGAAGGAAATGCTGCGACCCCACACATTCGGAAGGGCGTGAGAATAGAACTCCATATCCCAACCTACCTGATGCAGGTTTTTCATGCATCCATTTTAGGTGAAACACCGGGTAGGTTCCTTAAACTATAGACCGGAGGCCTTGGCTACGTTGCTCTTCATTCCACATCCCCCCTCCCCCAACCTTTAAAGTCCCTTCCTATGCTATTAAAGATGAACTACCTGTTTCAGGATAACCCTCAAGTAGCCTGTTACCCAATAAATAAATAAAGAAAATTTTGGTCGTAGATGCCTGTTGGGAGTTTTCTCTCACAGGTATTTCTCCGCAGATTAATAGAGCGGCTCACCTCTGAGCTTGCCTCGTACTATCTCTGTTTTTTTTTCAAGTTTATCACATGCCGAGGTACCTTAATCTATTTTAGGAGGTGTATGTACTGGGACCGAAGACCTTGAACAAACAGTAAGAGTTGTCCGCTGATCCCATTGGATCAGTCGGCCAGCTGACTCCTAAAACTGCTGGAGACACGGAGAAGGGAATGCTGCGATCCCACAGAAAGCTCGTCTCCCGTCATTAGGAAGAGAAAAAGGACTGTACCCAATAGTCCAATCTAACGGATGCAGGTTTTCTATGGTTTTCCCTGCATCTCTTTAGGTGAAACACCGGGTAGGATCCTTAAACAATAATCCGGGGGTCCTAGTCAACACTTGCCTACCTTGATCTACCTTCCACGTCCCCTCTTTTCAATTACCTTCCTATGCTATTAAAGAGGAGTTCCCTGTTTCAGCCTCACCCTCATGTAGCCTGTTAAACCAAAAAAACAAAACAAATAAAACATAGAACTCATATTAATTTATTGTAATATTGTTTGTAGTAAGCCTGAGGAAGTCTCAAAATGGAGATGAAACGTCGATTTTGTTAATAAATAGTTATATATTTAATTTATGACTGTAAATAATTCTAAAAAACAACTCTTAGGTTAAATAATAGCTAACAAGGGAAATTGCAGACTATTTTAAAGTTCGGACGAAAAAGTCTGATTTCTGAAAGGAATGCTATTTTATGATAACAGAACTCCCTTATTGCACGTATTACCTGTATCAGTATTGCCAACGTTTTATTTACAGCATAAACTCACGGCTGATACATCTCTAGTTCCTCCATACTAGTGGAATATCTTTCCCTAATTGAGAATTTGGTTTCTGAACTGAGAAATACGACATTCAGTGTTTTAATTTACCGTATTTTCTTACCTCTTACTCTAATGGAAAACAGAGTTACATTATCTGACTGTTTTAAATTCATAAATGGTAAAAAATGATTATAAGACGGAAGAATTGATGAATTTATTGTCATGAGTTAATCGCACGACGTTTCGTCCCTTAGTTTGAAACCTAGTCCGATGTTTTAAAGGGACGAGAAATTTTACTAGGAGATGTTTTGGGGAAGAGGTTGAAAATGATTTATTTTAAACACCAGACGAGGTCGCAAACTATTTCATTAAAGACAAGTAAATACGATAGTAGCAGTGATTCAGTCTAAATTAATTTATAAAATATTTCAGTAAATTTAGATAAAGACGGTGTTTGGAGTGGAAAAGTCCAAATAAATGTATAAACTTTTTAACTAAACGTAAGTAAATACGGTGATTAGAGTGAGCCAGTCTAAATAAAATTGTTAACTTTTTAATTAACTAATTTTTTATGGCAATTAAATATATAATAAATGATTTAATGAGCCTCTTTGTCAGTATTTTAATAATTTAAATATTAGGACGTTTCGATTCTCATTTGAGGCATTCTTCCGGTAAAAAATTTGCTGTACATGGATCTTCACTCCATGACTCCTTCGGCCGAAATCGCTAATGTACAGGTAAATGTTTACGTGAAGAAGTCTCAAATGAGAGACGAAAGGTCGTAATATTTCAATTATAAAAATACTGACAAAGAGGCTGATTAAATAATATATTATGTAAACTATTTAATTAAATATAAGTACATACAATGATTGGAGTATACTATAAATGAATGTATGAACTATTTTATTGACGTGAACCAGTCTAAATAAAAGCATCACAAGCCACGGCTACTCTTTTAAGATCGTCTCCCTCCAAAGATTCTCCACCTTTTTCCCTTCTCGCATCTGGAGACAATTTTCTCTTCCTCCTTAACCACGTGGACCAAACGTTTATAAAGTAAACACAAAGACAGCCTATACGTCAGTAATTAATTTTATTACTATTTAACTAATCCAATTACGACGTTTCGTCTCCCTTTTGAGACTTCGTCAGGCATAAAATTTATCAATTCATGATGTTCACTTCGTGACGACTTCCTTGGCCGAAATGATTCGCGGGACACCAAATTCCTCTAATGTAAACACTTCGTACATTTATATAATCATATGGGCCGAGGGAGAACGTCACGGAGTGAAGATCAAGAGTTGATAAAATTTTATGCCCGACGAAGGGGGACGAAACGTCGTATTTGGTTTTACCAAATACTAATAAAATTAATTACAATAAATAAAAAACAACGGCCAATAAGTCAGCATATAAATTTATCACTAATTATTCAAAAGTGCCTTTTCTTCTCCATTTTGAGACTTCCTCGGGCGTAAAATTTAGCAATTCATCATGTTCACTCCTTGACTCTCTCAGCCGAAAAGATTGTTGAATTTACATGTGAAGAATTTGGTGTTGCTCATGGACCATCTGCAGCCTCTGACGGTTACTGCCGAAATGATAAGCGATTTCATTTACGTAAACCACGTGGATGAACCGTTTTAAGCCTATTTAATAAGAAAAGAAATCAAACGGTTCTGAAAATTTTTTTCGTTCGTTATTGAACTTGTGAATGTGTGTGAACCAATAAATATTCACTGCATTATATAATAATAATATAAGGGAACAGAGTTTCAGCTAGTACGAAACTATTGACTAAGTCAAAGAGTGATTAAGGCTGGTGACGTACGACGTCAATCACACAGATGTATTAGTGTGCACTAATTTGAAAAATAGCTCACGAAACGTTGAATAAACTGCATTTATCTGAAAAACCTGTCACCGGCCATTACGTTAATCGTTTCGATAATCTGTGACGTATCGGCTATTTTTATCTCCTGGCTGCTCAATACTGAATGAAATGGCACAGTCATGGTTATTTTTGAAGCGTCGGGAATGGCTCTAAGTAATCAATAATGATGTCATTTCTCTTTCATTTCATTTTAAAATTATATATAGGTATGAACATATTAAGTGGGCTTCCTCCAACTCTGTCCGAGACGGGTGAGTTGTGTTGGCTTGCGTTCCCTCGCATCTGAAGTCATCGGAAGGACGTGGGACGAGTAGCGAGAGGCTGACCTGCATCACATCTACACACCTGGGCTACCTTACATCCATATAAAAAGTTAAACTACTTTTAAAAGTATGAACTACTGTATTTATTTACCTTTAATTAAACAGTCTTTCTGATGACATATTCCCAGTATTAAGGGAGTAAGAAGAAGACTTGGAAAACACAATAAATGGCATGAACGGAGTCCTGGAGAAAGAGTTCAATATGAGGATTAATAGAGGGAAAACCAAGGTAATGGAGTGTATTATGGGAAACAGTGGAATAAGAAAGGTGTTAGATTGGGAAGGGATATTTTGAAGGAATTTAAGGAATTCTGCAACTTGGGAAGCTTAATAACTAGAGCAGGATAGCACAGACTGTATTCTGAAGAAGTTTTGGATAACTCTGTCTCAATATTTTGTTCATGTCCTAATAATTAATAAATAACAAAAATTATTAACGTCTTCACATTTAAAGTATTTAATTACAGAAAGAAAATACAGTCAATTAATTACTGACAATATTTTGTATATTAATTTTTTGTTATTTCATTTTATTTACTTTATTTAATATAATATTTTAGTTTAATAGGTCCATGCACCACAATAAATAAACACCGTACGCTTTGCCGACAATATTTTTGTATTAGGGGAGTCAGAAGAAGACTTGGAAACCATAATAAATGGCATGAACGGAGTTCTGGAGAAAGAGTTCAATATGAGGATTAATAGAGGGAAAACCAAGGTAATGGAGTGTAGTATGGGGAACTTTCTAGTCTCAGTAAACATTTTATTGTAATGTATATGTATTACAGTGGCTACGCAAAAGTCTTAAATCATGACTGACAGAGTTACTTTAATCATACTTTAATCATTGTACAGCGTTATTTACACAAGTGTCTCCCTTCAGTCGATTACACTTCACCCATAAAATTAAAATTAGAAGCTGAATTTTAATATTTGACTGGTTCCGGGGCAGGGTTGTGCAGTATCTGCCGAGTAACTGGAAGTCTAATCTATCGTTCAATCCCATTACAACATGGTCCAACCAGGAAAAGCAATCTCCTTATCTAATCCGTTCCACCGAACTCGTAAAATTTCAATATGATGTTCAGTGAATTTTCGACGATATAAAGGAATTTTTACATCATTTCGTTTCGTCTTTCGAAATCAAGACAGGCAATTTGTGGAACGTGTAATTTCTATTCGTGTACATCGTACAAATAATTAATTCAGTTTTAAATATCATTAATTAATATCAATTTACAACAAGTAAATCCCAGTTGATTATTGTCATTAAATTTGAGAAAATAACGGCTAAATTATTGATTGGCCACCTCAAACAGTATCTATAATGGTTCGAAGAAAGTTATAACGGAATATCGAAAAGGAATCAAACTGCAAGGAGAAGAAACAAAAACCCTATGATTTTCCTATGATATTGTAGAATTAGGAGAGTCAAAAGAAGATTTGGAAACCATAATAATTGACATGAACGTGGTCCTGGAGGAAGAGTTCAACATGAGGATTAATATAGGGAAAACTCAATGTGGTGGAGTGTAGGATGTCAAACAATGGAATAACAAAGGATGTTAGATTAGAAAGGGATATATTTTGAAGGAAGTTAAGGAATTCTGCTACTTTAGCAGCATAATAACAAGAGTAGGATAGCACAGGCAAGGAAGACTTTCGCAAAGAAAAAGGAATTTAATTACATGTTAATATGTGTATGAATATTAGGAAATCATTGCTAAAAATTTTGGTATGGGGGTGTGGCGTTATATGGGTACCAAACGAACGGTAGTAGTTGCAGACAGGGAAAGAATACAGGCCTTTGAAGTTTGGTGCTATAGAAGGTCGAGATGGGTGGATAGAATCACTAACGAAGATGTTCTTAGTAGAATTAGGGAAGAGAGAACAATATGGAGGACGCTGAGCAAGAGAAGGGATAGATTAATAGGCCATGTTTTGAGACATGAGGGGATTGTAAAATTAGCATTACAGGGAATTCTGTTCGGTAAGAAGGGACGAAGGAAGAAAAGGATGGAATACGCTAAGAAGTAGGGACCTTGTGGTATTTATGAGGAAATGAAAAGGCATGCGTAAGATAGTTAGCATTGAGAGTTGAGTTAGACCAGTCTTATGACTGGATACAACAAGCAACAACAACAATGGATCGAAGAAGCAATAGGAACAATGGGTCTACCGCACGAGTAAAATGTCAATTTTATTAGACGAGAATAAAAAAAGAGGAGGATCGATGTGGAGAATTATCTCTCGAGAGACACTTGGCCAGAGGATGAAACACTACGCGAAGAAAATATTAAATGTCCAAATATTTAACTGTGTACTGAAGGTAATTCCTTCCGAGTTAAAATTAGGAGGTGTGGTACATTTATGACGACAGCGAAGTATCAAACCATCGAGCATCTGGGCTGCCGTGAAGATTTGTCATCAGGAACTGGATCTTTATCCAGTCAGCAGGAGCGAATCCACGGGACAAGAAACTATATCTTACAGTATTGAGAAGGACCTTCATAACGTAATATACAAGCTTTTTTCCCGTAAATCTTGGTTGCCCGTCGCAATAATCTGCCCACATCGCTTATTCATTACCCGCGTAGGGAAACAGATACTTAAAGATAGGCATAAAACATTCAAATCTTTATTAAACAAAGCGAAAGGCTTTATACATTTAGATACACAAATATTTGCGTGTGATACAGATACTGGTGACATACTGCGTTGTGAAGCGACTGGTTCATGCTGTCCGTGTCTTGAGCACGTTTGAAATTAATTGTATGTATTCATTGATCTTCACGGATTATTTACAGAAAAAGTTTCACCATAGTTCTTTAATTTTCATATTTATTAATTCGGTTAATATATATCTCAGTCTGATTTATGTTGTACGGTCAAAGTATTACTCTCCACTCTCCACTTTTAGTTGTGTGATAGGAAAGTGCAGTTAACATAGCAGAGTTACAAACAATGGTTTCCAATTTAATGTAATGACGCCTCTTGTGTGGTCAAAAGAGATCTAAGGGAGTTAATAATAAATTTCTTAGGTAAGCATAGCCATTGATCACGTAAGCATTGTAAAATAAATACAGAAATGTATTTTAAATTTGTACAACATGGACACAAGGTTTTTTTTACTTCTCGCCGTTGCTATGGCAATACCAGCGATATTGCCCGTCTCTGCTCTCTATGATCTGTGACGATAAATTCCAAGGAATGTCAGCTACAGAAGTATAAAATTTCTTTTCTATGTAGGACGCTTTCGTAGCCCACAGAGTTTGAAATAAATTTCTTTTTAAGGAAGAGTGATCAGTATCGTGAAATTACCGATTAATGATCGATACACGATTCTCGATTCATTTTATTAAATACGCGTCGGGCATATTTGAAAGTCTACAAATGAAGAAAAAAAAAACTATATCGTGGAAACGGCCGATTAAAACGGAGCACGACTTGTGACGTGTACTCACGTCTCGGCTGAAGTCCTTGGTTCACTTTCTTTCCGAACAAGGATCGAAACGGCGCTCTCGATTTCAGAAAAGGGAGGGAGCTCGTCTTACGGTTTTCCCATCCTAAAGAGATAGATCTAACAGGAGTTCCCATGTAAGTCAGTGCGGTTATTCATCTTACTTATGTACTTGATTGGTAGAAAAGACGGAAATCAAACGGGACGAAATAAAATTAAACACAGAATAGGAAATACTTCGACGTTTCGTCACCTCATTTGGGTATCTTTGACGAAGAAAATATGCATAAAACCCCAAACTTGACAGGCTACAAGGGCGGCCTCGTCCGCGAAATGTGCAGCAAAAATTCAAAATTTAATATAACGCGAGGAAATACCCAAAATATTGTGACGAAACATCGATTCAAATTTATCTGACACTAATAAATCAATGAATATAACTGTAAATCATTGAGTGTTAATTTAGTAGCGTCTCTCAAGAGGACGTAATACAAATCGTGTAGACATTTCTAGAGAGTATTGATGGACAGATCGATTGTTTTTGTTGAGTCATTTAGGGACGTTTTACTCATTCCTTTAAAACTACACTTTGTCTTTATTTATATATGACTTCTCTTGGTCAAAGCCCTCCAAATTGTCCTATCTTCCCCTACTCTTCTTAGAACTCCCAGGTTAGCTATTCCAACCACCCATCTCGTTTTTCTATAGCATTACATTTCAAAGGCTTCTATTAGTTTCCTTTCTCCAACTCCTACCGTCCATGTTTCGCACCCAATATAACGCCACACTCCATACCACGATTTTTAGTAACAATTTCATAATATTCACACTTATATTACCCGTAAGTAAATTCCTCTTCCTTGCTGTCCTAATCTAGTTCTTATCACGTCCAAGTAGCACAATAACTCAACTTCCTTCAAATTATCCCTTCCCAATCTAACAGACTTTGTTATTCCACTACTTCTCGTACTACACCTCTTCTCCTTGATTTTCCCTCTATTAATCATCATGTAGTATTCTTCCTCCAGTACCACGTTTATTCCATTTATTATGTTTTCCAAGTCTTCTTCTGACTCTCCTAGTACTACAATATCGTCGGCAAACCGCAGGGTTCTTATTTCTATATTCCGTTTTAACTTTCTTCATCGCCTGTTTTATATTGTAATATACTTTTTTGTGTATAAAAACATTTATTAATTTAAAGTACAAATATGATCAATTTTAATATTTTTGTTTATTAATTTAAGTGAAGACACGGGCTTAATCTCAGGGGATTTTGGGTCTCGCAAGAGATGGAGAATGCAGTAGCTGAAAATAGAAAGAAAAATCATTGAATGTTATTTATCCAGAGCAATGAGCAAGTTTCACAATTTTTTTTATCGCTTACCCGCAATTACTGGGCCAACAAACATCCACCTCTCGAATGTTTGTGCGTCTCTCTGGCGTCTTGCAGGATTTGATCACGTCTGCTCACGTCTGTCCACTCGCCTGCCTTCTGGGGTCGAGCCACGTCCTCTCCTCTCCTTGTTTCACTTCTGCTCGGTCCACGTCCGTTCTCTGCTCCACTCGCCTGCCTTCTGCCCTCTGGTTCACTCGCCTGCCTTCTGCCCTCTGGACCACGTCCTCTCCTCTCCTCCACTCGCTTGTCTTCTGGGGTCTGGACCACATCCTCTCCTCTCCTCCACTCGCCTGTCTTCTGGGGTCTGGTCGCGAGCCACCCATCGGCTTCCCTTTTAAACCTTCCGATGGGAATTCCCCTATTTCACAACATTTTGGGGTTCCCCGCCCTCATTTTTTTAACTCGTTCGGTGGGGTTTTCCCGCGGGGGTTCACCATCGTCATTTTTTATACACGCTCGGTGGACCTCCCCCGCGGGGAATCACCATCTTTCGGCCGAGTAGCCATTGTTGTTGGCCGAACTGCGCCTCATAACGCCACAACCTTACAAAATCCGCCTTTTTATCACAATATATATAAGTTAAACAGCTTGGGCGACTATTTCCTATACTACACTTCATCACCTTAACCCTCATGTTCAACGCTTCCTCCAGGATCATGTTCATGCCGTTTATTATGGTTTCCAAGTCTTGTTCTCACCACCCTAATACTACAATATCATCAGCAAACCTTTCGGTTTTTATTTCTTCTCCTTTCAGTTCGATTCCCTTCTCCACATTCCTTTTTAACTTCCGTCATCGCCTGTTGTATATATCAGTTAAAGAGCATGGCATTTTTGGCTCACTACTTTCGTGACTCGTTGCTTTCTTTTCCAGCCCTAAAATTCTAATTACTGCAGACTGTCTTCTGTAGAGGTTATGAATCACTCTTGTTTCTCGATATTTTATTCCTGCCCTCTTCAAAACCCTTTATCAAAGGTTTTTTTAATAAATCTACAAATGCCATGAACGTAGACCTCTATTTTCTTATCGTGTTTTATAAAATTAGACGCTAAACTGATCTTCTCCTAACTCTCATTCTTTGACGTTTCATCCTCCTATATACTGTTTTCGTTATTTTCGAGATATTAAACTTATTGTCCTCTGTTGTTCGCATCTATTAGCCTGTCTCCTTCGGTATAGGGCATAAATATGTTTTTACTTACAGTTTCGCAAACTATTTCACGATTATTTTAGCAACGATTAAGACTCCGTATTATGAAAGGGGTTAAGCTTGTGAGTTTAAAACTTTATTACGAGTGTCATTAGTTGTTGGAGAGTTCCTCTCATAACCCCACGACTCAAACAATTTTTCTATACGACTCTACGAATCGAGTAGTGAGCCGCAACACTTCTTACTGAGTCGCTTGGTTCTTTTATAAGAATCGACTGTCTGAATCGATTCTCGGTTCTTTTGCCCAGCGCTACTGGAGCCACGTTTGCAGGTTTAACGTGACTATTTAAGGGCATCTGTTTTAGGGACGTGTCGAGTGCCTGTTAGCGCAAGATGTTGGTGACGCAAACTAACTCGAGGCAAGGCTGAGATAAGGGAGATGTTGTCTCCTCCTGTATCGTCGGTACCGCCTCCTCGTGGCGGTATTCCCTAAGGTACAAGAGGCCTAATCTCGATAAACAAGTGCGTAACTTGCGTGTTTCTCTGAAATGTTCCGTAACGTCGTATCGATAAAGACCTTTACAAAAAAAAATTCTGACATGGTTTCAAAGTGACCCCTTCATATCTTATAACACATACAGCTACAAAATTAAAATTTCCGATGTGAAGTAGTCATGATAAACCGAAAAATCGTTACAAAAATGTTGAGAGCCGTGTGAAATCTTCTCGGGAAATCAGTCGGGTGTTTTTATGGTAACTGACTACATCAGGCAGCCAATATTCACGCCCTTCCGCATGACAGGAGATGAGCTTGCTTTGAGATCGCAGCATTCCGTTCTCTGTGTCTCCAACAGTTTTAGGAGGCAGCTGGCCGACTGATCCGATGGGTTTAGCGGACAACTCTTACCATACGACCCTAGTACATACACTTCCTAGAAAAGATGAAGGTGCCTCGGCACGTGAGGGAGAGTACGTGGCATTCCCGACGCAAGGTGCTAATGGTCACGTAATGTTCGAGGCATTATCATTCCTTTATATGGAATCTTCATGAGAGAGATACAAGTGACATAGGATTTATATAAAGTTGTTAATATATATATATATATATATACATATAAGTTCAAAGGTTTTTCCACGCCGACTTCCTGTGGCCTAGTGGCTAGCGTCGCTACCTCACAACACATGGTTCGAATCCGGCCGTGTGCTTGGATGTTTGTGACTTCACGGTCGGGAAGATCGGGATTAAGACTGATGGACAATCTATACTCTGACCAAGTGCTACTCGAGATTCGGAATGTGTCATGCAAGATGACAATCCGCAGTCGACTCGGTAGGCCCAGGCCCCAATGGGCTGTAGAGCCACGGAGGAAGGAATATATTGTGATAAAAAAGGCGGATTTCGTGATATTGTGGCGTTATGAGGCGCAGTTCGGCCAACAACAATGGCTAGTCGGCTGAAAGATGGTGATTCCCCGCGGGAGAGTCCCGCCGAGCGTGTGTAAAAAAATGAGGGCGGGGAACCCCGAAATTTTGTGAAATAGGGGAATTCCCGTCGGAAGATTTAAAAGGGGAAGCCGATGGGTGGCTCGCCCCCAGAAGGCAGGCGAGTGGAGCAGAGGACAGACTTGGTCCAAGCAAACCCCCAGAAGGCAGGCGAGTGGAGCAGAGGACGGACGAGAGCAGACGTGTCCAGACGTGATCAAATCCTGCAATACGCCAGAGAGACGCGCAAACATTCGAGAGGTGGATGTTTGTTGACCCAGTAATTGTGGGTAAGTTATAAAAAAATTGTGAAACTTGCTCATTGCTCTGATTAAATAATATTTAATGATTTTTCTTTCTATTTTCAGCTACTGCATACTCCATCTCTCGAGTGACTCAAAATCCCCTGAGATTAAGCCCGTGTATTCACTTTAAATTAATAAATGAAAAATTTTAAAATTCATCATAATTTGTTCTATTAATTAATTAATGTTTTATACCCAAAAAAGTATATTACAATATATATATATATATATATATAAGGAAGTTTTAAAGGATGAGGCAAAGCGTCACAACGAATTTACTGACACTTAAGGCTGTCTGAATTCAGTAAATTTATTCCACAGTTAATTAGGCTTAAAATCCACGATACGCGTTAGAATTGTAATGGATGCTAAGCGGTAGTTTATCTGTAAGAGCTGTAAAATTGATAGGGAAGGTAAGGACTGAAGAGCAGTGAGGTAGGAAGGGAACCACTTCTACTACTAAGAAAGGAGAGTTGCAAGATATTCGCCGAGGATCTGCAAGTCTGTCACAAGTCCTGTTAAGGAACCGCTTCACTCACTGCAGACAGTTACTCTGGCCTCGTGGATTAGGCAATGATAAATGTCACCTGACTTAGGAACGTGACGTATTTTAAAATAGCCAGTGGAAAGAGAAAGGGGCGGGGACAAAAAAACATTTCAGAAGTCGAGGAATGAGTAACTTGAAGTACGTGTACCTTGATAACGCACGCTTGTGAGGAACATTGGTGCAGTGACAGGGAGAGGAGAAGGCGACAGAAAAGGGCTTCTTCAGGGTCGTTCACTTACAGAGAATCAAAATAACCATGGAAATATTTTAGCAACGTTTCTGCCCGCAGTCAAGGGAAAAGTAGAACTCGATGATTCGGTGTTACCTTCTTTTTCTTTTTATGAAGACGGACTACGACTACGAAGCACTACTAATAACGTAGTAAGGCGATTTTAAAAAGGGAAAGGGCGAGGAAGGCAGCAAAGAGTTCACTTGGGACCGCGGACTGTAGTTGAAGGGTCCTACCCAGAATTCCCAGGGGTTAATGTCAAAGACGTCCCGCGTGGTCGATTCCTGGGTGTGTTTTCACGTTCCCTGACTGAGAAAACAAGACTAAAAGGAACATGAGGAACCTAAATTAGAAAGTCACTGTTGACCGTAGTTGTTGGTGCGACTGTAAAAACATTTATTAAAAAGGAATAATGCAGGACCATATCCTGTTTGTGCCATGTTCTTTCCATGACGTAAGACCTTTCCGATTCCGTACCGTCTGCAGTTTTCGGCCTACATATATACAAACAGCTGGGCTGCCTTTGTACGCGTCAGTGCCAGGATAAGACAAGATAAGACCTAAAAGGTCCTTACTTTTGTTTCTTCGATATGGATTCTCGGAGCGGGAAATGGTCGTAGGTATGCAGTGGGGTTTGGAGAGCATTCCCTTTTCCATGCCTCGACCAGGTTACGGGGCAACTGTCGCACAACTTTCATCGTATGCTCTAAGTCTCAAACCTTTCAGAACAGACTCACATTTCTTCAATACCAAAGATAGAAGAAGGCATAACCAACGGAAGACATCTTTTTATCAGGGTGAAAAACAACAAGAGGGTGATGAACTCAATGGAAACTTCATTATAATAGCATAGAAAGGTGATGCTCTGCTGTTATTTAACCAGGGGCCTTTGCATCAGGTTGGTCGGGCTCTTGGCTAACTGTCTCACGCCATTTCGTCAATGACAGGAGAGGAGTTTGCTGTGGACTCGCAGCATTCCCTTCTCCGTGTCGCGACAACTTTTACCGTATCCGCGAGGTCTGCGACCCCGGAAAATACACCTCTCAAAGTTGGTCGAGGTGTCTCGGCAGAGCGGGAAACTTAAAAACTGGAGAGGAAGGCAGCAACAGCTTATTCCTCTCATTCCCGTCACGAATTGAAGAAGGAGAAAATAAAAGAAGAAGGAGAAGGGGAAAGAAACAAAGAAGGAGAAGGACGAGTGAAGGAGGAGGAGGAGCAGGAGAAGAAGGCGGGGGAGGAGAAGAAGAAGAAGGAAGGTGAAGAGTGAGAGGAAGGAAAAGAAGAACAAAGAAGAAGGAGAAATAGAAGGAGGAGGAGATGAATAAGAATAAGAATAAAAATAAGAATAAGGATAGGAATAAGAATAAGAATAAGAGTAAGAGTAAGGGTAAGAATAAGAATAAGAATAAGAATAAGAGTAAGAGTTAGAGTAAGAATAAGAGTGAGTAAGAATAAGAATAAGAAAAAGAATAAGAATACGAATAAGAAAAAGAATAAGAATACGAATAAGAATACGAATAAGAATAGGAACAACAATAGGAACAACAATAGGAACAAGAATAAGAACAAGAATAAGAAAAAGAATAAGAACAAGAACAAAAACAAGAATAAGAAAAAGAATAAGAACAAGAACAAAAACAAGAAGAAGAATAACAAGAGCAAGAAGAAAAATAAGGAGAAAAAGGTGAAGGAGGAGAAGAATAAGAATACGAGGGAGACAGTTGCCCCGTTTTTTACGTTATGTAGAACTTTTAAAGATTCCGCACTTTGCACGCGTCACCAACGAGGACGTTGAAGATTTAAACATCTGACCGGGAAGGATTAATAACCCGTTTTCTTTCTCCACAAATTTCACTTTTAAAAACTGGCGTAACTTGTCTCGTGGACAGGAAAAATCCGGCTGGACGAAATTTTAATCGAAATCTGTTGAATGAAACTCTTTTCATCTTCCTTGATGCATAGGTATAAATGTAGTTTCTCGTGATATATTTTTAAAGATGAGCGAAACTAATAACCGAGCGAGCATCAGATTAGAGTGGAGAGGATGGAGCAAGGTGAAAGGTGCTGCAGGTCCAGTGCTTGCGAGGTTTCGACAACGAAATCTGCTCCACATAACCATAGTTGACACGCATACTAAGTACTGCAACGACTCCTTCTTGTCAACAGTCCTCAACTTGCATGACGTCAGTCACGCTGTCAGGTCCTTACTACATTTAGTTCCGCTTTTAATTACCAACGATATTATCTTGACCGTCGTCACTAAGGAAAGCCTCACAGTGCGTCGCTCAGAAAAGTTGGTGAATCTCCTCATTCCTTAATATGGCAACCTGAGGAACAGGTTTACAGTATCAGTACCACGGGCCTGTTGGAATTAAAATATTGTAAAAAAGGGTCTCCATTTTGCTACAATAAGAAACGACGAAGCTCTAAACAGAGTAGGGGAAAAGCGAACGATATAGATTAATAGGCCACGTTTTTAAAACACGAGGGTCTTGTAAAATTAGCATTAGAGGGAAGTGTGTGGGGTAAGAACAGGAGAGGGAGGCCAAGGATAGAATACGCTAAGTAGATCAGGGAGGATGTAGATTGTGCTAGTTACATGGATGGTTGCATCAGACCATTCTTAGAACTCAATACCATAACAACAACAACAATGAAGAGGTCAAAGTTGAGTTCATTTCATTGACAGAATCTCTACTTCAGCCATTTTAGTTTGAGTGACTGACTATTTCGGCCAAGGCTGATTTTATTTCCGCAGGAGTCTGTAAGCTACTTGTGTTACAGTTGGGTGTAACAGAGAGGAACGTAGAAAGCCTCATATCCATGAATCTTGTTTAAAGGTCAGTCCCTTTACGACTCTAATCAATTAACGAGTTTTACAAGAGGCTGAAGAATTCCACGAAGCCTGTTGAGATGGACGATACTCATCTGGCGAAAATTGCAACTCGCCATTTCTAAGAAAAACCTCCACTATAAGAACCTCCGGCTCAGCTGCAGGGCTATCTAATTTTATTTTCTATTTATTTATTTATGAAAGCAACTGCTTCAGCGGAGTGTGAAATGTTTCTTCCTTCTTCTTCTTTTTTCTTTCTTTTTTTAAAATTAAGAATTATATAATCACTATCACTTGGTCGCGTCGTTAGAAGTTGTGGAGTGATAATTATAGGTTTGTGGAGTAAGTAAGTGCTATGAATATGAAAAATCCTCTCGACTTTCACGAGCTTCCATGACCTTACGTAAAATCCATTACATATTAAGATGATATTTATTTGATAAATATTAATCTGTATCGGGAATTATGCTGTGTAGAGAAACAACCTGACAAAAGTGCTTTTATTTAAGGAAGTAGAAATACTTCAAATGAAGTTCAGCAAATCATATAGTCAATTTTTAGTAGAAAGATAGGAATGGAAAAATGTTGACCGGATCAGGGACTCGAACCCAGGACCTCCCGGTCGACATTTTTCCATTCCTATCTTTCTACTTGTACTTTAAATTCTTTTTTCCATGAACCTTATTTCAACGAATTACTCCCAGTACGAAAACTTTTTATGTTTTAAAAAAAATAACCTGTAACCTAAACTTTTTGTTTCAAACAACTTGGTAGTTTTATTCTGATGACTACGTTGTAATAATATTGGCTAGACACTAAAACCTCTGTATTAGTGAGTGAGAAATTTTAATTATGTGTAACGTTGATTATTCACTGAAATTTTTCTCCTGAAAGTATATTATTATCAGACTTCGCAATTCGTCAAAAATACACCAACCGAACTCAAAAACACAAACACACACATGTAACCAAGTTTATCGAAAATTCTCACTTCTGCAATACCTGCAATAAATCTATTACATGAAATGATTAAGAAAATCATATCTATTGTTCGTATCGGGCAAATTTAATTTTTGGGAAAATAACCCTACGTATTTAAAAAAACATATTTCATCCTGTATTTAATAAAATATTTATATATGTATATATTTGTCTCAAATCTTCCATGCATTGTTTTATCGATCGTGAGATTGTCTGTCTGTAAGCGTTAACGCTATTGATAAAAGATTCTCGATTTATCAACCGGGCGAAGTTCTTTGATTGACGTCATTTTTATTTTTCAAATATGGCTTATTTTTCCATATTCAGTACGTGAATCGTTACGTGACGTCACAAATTGTTGCGAAATACGTATATATTGATTTAAAGAATGTAACTCCTTCCTTGTTCCCGGTTTCTCACTCCACCAGTGTTTTTTCCCCGGATTTTGACACCTTTAAATATGTATTTAGAATTAGATACGTACAAAAATATCCACATTTTTTATTTATCTTTATGTGCTGTAGTATTGAGTCCTAAGACTGATCTGCTGTTCCTCTCCATACTAAGCTGTTCTGTGCAACCCTTTTCATTTCCACTTCCTCCCCACATCCGCTCATTTTATTCCATCATTGACCTCCCTGTTCTGTTCTTACCTCACACACTTACCTCTAATTCAAATTTTACAAAAGACCCTCATGTCTCAAAACGTGGAATATTAATCTATCCCTTCTCTACGTCAAAATTCTCCATATTGTTTCCTCTTCACCTAATCTGGTTAGTTACTCTATTCACCCATCTCATTCTTCTACAGCAAGACATTTCATAAACTTCTCTTCTTTTCCTTTCTGGTCCTCCTATCATCCACGCTTCCATACAAACATTTTTAGTTAGCATTAGCTGTAAGAAAATTCCTCTTTGCTACCTGTACCATTCTTTTTCAGATCAAAACCTACACTTCAAAATTGTTCCTTAGTGTGATTTGTATTTTCTTTTTGTAATTGTATTTGTGTTTTCCTTATATATGGCAGCCACCGGGCAAACTCCAATAGCAGCTAAGTAAATAAGTAATAATAATAATAATTCTACTATATTAATTATGCTGCGTAACTTTCTTTATAATATTCCTTAACAGGCTTTGTTATTCCACTGTTTTCCATACTGCAGTATTTTTTCACTTTACTAATCCTGAGGTTGTACTCTTCCTCCAGCACCACGTTCATGCCATTTATTATTGTTTTGCAAGTCTTTTTCCGACTACCCTAATACTACAACATCATCATAAACCCTTAGGGTTTTTTTGTTCGCCTTCCAGTATGATTCCTCTTCCATATCCCTATTTAACTTTATTCTTAGCCTGTGGCAATATGGGCCGTTTCCGGACAGCTCGATATTGGAATTTAATAACTTTTACGGCGCCAGATATTTTTTTTGTCATAAAACACCAGAAGATTCCATTTAGAGTTTCATTAATATATTCAGAGGACGAAAATTATAAATTAAACAGGGCGTGGTCACTCATTCTTTCTTATTTTACGTAACACGAATTTCCTCCACAATAACCCACTGACGACTGACTGCCTGTCTGCTTCCGCTTACATCAGCCAATCGACAATGCCTCCCCCACAACAATGCGTCCCGGGGCATTATTGCACGCCACTCGTCCAACAAGTAGCAATTCGCAAGATACAAAACCTAGCTTGTATTGCTTTTGTCTGGGACTGTAGCTTAACATGTTACAATATATATATTTGCGGTACTAAATATTGAAGTACGTTAAGTTTAGTTTCATTAATAAATATTCTGGATCTTTCGTAATATCTGTGGGCGGCCGCTTGTTGTGAAGAATCTCTGACAGATATTCATTATAGAGAACAAAGAAAATGTGGTCGGATCGCGGGTCGGTGTGGCGGTGAGAATATGAAGATAAGTGATTTAGTTACTGACGCTGGTGGTACACGTAACTAAAAAATTTAATCAGTTAAGATCCCCGCTACTTAATGATATGTAACAATATACATTTATCTTCTCATGAATTGCTGGTTAGAAACTATTTATAAAAATCATCGCAGTATTCGAATTCAAAGAAGTAATTTATAGATAATGTCGTGAAAAGATGGTTTGAATTATCAGTAGACTGCTTAAGCTACGAAAAGAACGGTAGTTCAAACTGTGAATGTGCAGGGATTATCAAAACATTAAGTTTCACAGTTCCAGTTAAATCCTTGAGCCTCTATCACGTTGTTTATCATCTGCGTAACTGTTAATCATATCTTGCGCTGGATTGCATATCAGTTTCCCAAACATGTATTTGTTTTGAAGCAGGTTGACCTTCCAGAGTACTCCTCCCTATCCTTACTCTCTAAGTATCCTCTGACTGAAAGAGTATCTTAGTTCCTTTGCCTCAGTTCCCAGTATTGGCAGCCAAACAACACAATTTTACCTCATTTTCGCCTACGTTTAAAAACACTATTTGAATAGTCACGTTTCAAGTTCCCCCCTCTTTAATAAAAAACCGTAAATTGGTCATTTCATACCAAAGTGGTCTAATCAACTTGTCCAAGATTTTAGAGCGTAATGCCCACTAAAATGGAAGCAAATCTCCCTTTTTGAGTCTGCTTTATTACAAAATTGAAGCAAATAGGAACCTCCAGATTTTTATTTCCACAGAACGTTATTTTCACTAAATGAGAAAAACAAAATTTTGTTGGATTCAACTTATGTTCATCTCCCAAAAATCATAGTTGTGAAGTGTCGGATAAAATCTGAAGTGAAAAATTTAGTCGACTATCAAAACAGCTTTTAACTTTGTAAACAATAACGAAAGTTGTGCGTCACTTTGGCAGAAATACCAATACACCAGACTTTAAAAAATTAAATAATTTAGAGAATACTTAATTGCTATTCCCGCTAAAATGGTTACTGTTAAAAGTACTTTAAGGACATATCAAAAACACTGACATAGGAGGATGGAACGAAAATAGAATTCGAGTTAGGAGAAGATCAATTTGGTTTAGGAAGAATGGAGAAACAAGAGAATTAGTATTTACTTTACGTCTAATTTTAGAAAACAGGATAAGAAAAAACAGGCTGACGTTCATGGCATTTGTAGATTTAGAAAACGTCTATCATAATGTGAACTGGAAAATACTATTAAGGGTTTTGAAGAGGACAGGAATAAAACATCGAGAAAGAAGGATGCATTCTGTCGCCCATTCTCTTTAACTAATATACAGAACAGGCGATGAGGAAAGTTAAAACTGAATATGGAAAAGAAATCATACTGCAAGGAGAAGAAATAAAAACTCTACACTTTCCCGCTAATATCGTAGAATTAGAGGAGTCAGAAGAAGACTTGGAAACTATAATAAATGGCATGAACGTGATCCTGGAGGGAATAGATTAATAGAGGAAAAACCAATCTGATGAAGTGTAGATTGGGAAAAATGGAATAACAAAGGCTGTTAGGTTGGAGAGGAATATTTTGACGGAAGTTATGAAATTTTGCTACTTGGGCAGCATAATAACTGGAGTAGGATAGCAGAGGCACGGAAGAGGAACTTACTTACGGCTAATATAAGTATGAAGATTAGGAAATCATTGCTAAAAATGTTTGAATGGAGTGTGGTGTTATATGGATGAAAACGTGTATGGTAGGAGCTGCAGAAAGGAAAATAAAATAGAACCCTTACTGACACCAATCGCAGTTCCCAATCCGCGCTAACTTAGTATTAAGAATTCATGAAATATCATATAACGCACAACAGTAAATAAAAGGGACTAGGTTTATTTCCATAGGAGAATTAATTTAGGAAGACTACACGCTCTTCGACTGTTTGATTACCTATACAAACCATCTGTTCCAAAGGAAGTGGCGCTTTATTGAGCTGTATTTCCGGAGTTCAAGGCAGATATTGTAACATGTAAAGTTACGACCCCAGCCGACTGGTGGTACAGGCGGCCAGGCGCAATTGTTGTGGGAAAGGTAAGCTGAACTTTCAGCGTACACTTGATAAGGCGTTACAAATTGGCCGACTCTGCGCGAGAACTTGCATACCTGCGATTGGTGGATGATGCCACATGACCGTGATTCTGCAGGTTGGCGCAAGCCAGTAGGAAAACCTGCGCTGGAGGACGGATGTGTTGCGGCAAGCGAATTTCTTCGTGGCCACGTGTGTGTGTGCGAGTCGAGGCTTATGACGGCTAGCAAGTAATTCGCGAATAAGTGGTGCTAGGCCTAGATTAGAATCGTGATTAGTAATGAGTAGTAGTTGTTGATGTTTGTGATGTAAAGACGAATGATAGAGAAATTGATTAGATTGACCACGCCCTGTTTAGATGATCTAACTCATGTTTTGATTTTAAGTAAGCTGATTTGTTTGAACTTTTGGTGTTTTTCTGTGGGAAAAAATACCTGGCGCCCTATATTATTCCTTGGCCGATGAGTAAATACAATAACGACGTTGACCTGAGCGCCCAGAGGAACGAACTTACGTTTCAATTTATATATATATATATATTAAGTGGCTGAGAATTTCATCAGGAAATCTTATCATAACGGTATCTTATGTCGTTGTGTTTTTCTGTTGCGATATTGCCTTCCATTACGGAGTGATCACACGTTTAAGAGCGACGGCGTCGGCCATTAACTACATCCCCGCCGAGCATACTTTCGTTTGGAACGGCCAGTCAATTAAAATTGATATTCCACGACGGTTTGACGAGGACGAATGACATAACGACAGGAGTCTGGGCATGTCGGACTTTGAAATAAAACCAAGTGGAAGCGTTCCATCGTGTAATTACTGGAGCCGTCGTTCTCCTACATAACACTCACCACTACATACCTCGTCGTATTAAGAACGCCCTTTTTTTGACTATCATTTTTTCCTTTCCGCACGAAAAAAAGAAGAAGTGGCAAACACACACACAATCACTCTCCGTTTGGAGATTGAATTTCTCTTCACGAGATAAAAATTAATGAACGGTGCCATTCTGTTTAGAGCGGCGGTCTAATAATATTAATTTGAAGAGCGTCAGGAAGCGTGGCTAATTGAACTTAATTACAGGTTTCCAAAGTAGAGTCGCCTTCCTGTTTCGCCAGTGTTACCAAATACGTCAGAGAATCAATAAATTACTCGGAAAGGTCTGCGTGATATGTGATGGTTGTTTAAACCTGCTCTTAAGTCATTCCGTGGAGATTTTCCCTTTGGCTCTTCATAAAGTGACATTTAATTTGGTTCTGTGTGCAATAACTTACGCAATTAATTCAGCATTACTTATTTATCCTTACATTTTAATCGTAGAAAAAGGAAAAATTATTGTCATGTTCTCTCAACGCCAGCCAGAGTTTGTTGTGTTTTTCTTTGGAGGAAGTGTTTAATGATTGCTGGAAGTCGAGCGACCTCTTCCTGTTGGTTATTGTCATAGTGCACATTTGTTTATTCAGCTTAATTTATTCATTTTTTATATCTTCATCAAGTTTAATGTGCAACGTCGATTTAATTGTAATTATTTCAATATTCAAAATTTTATCTTGGGAATAATTTATGTGCGGTTTGAACAAGCAGGAGAAACAGGTAGAATTCCAAGACGGATCTTCCGGGTTAATATTAGCATAGTTTTTTGAATCGACCCCATCCTTGAGGGGAGCCGTAGTAAAGAAGAGAGATGGGAGTGGAACTGGAAGAAATTTTGGGAAAGGAGAAAAAATTTATTATTCTCCTTGACTCCCGCAGTTGAAAACATTATTGAATTTCTCATGTAGCCTGTTAGCAATGCCCGACCTACCTGATGCAGGATTTCTAGGGGTTTCCCTGCATCTCTTTAGGTGAAACACCGGGTAGGATCCTTAAACCATAGCCCGGGGCCCTAGTCAACCCTTGGCTACCTTGCTCTACCTTCCGCATCCCCCTTTTCAATTCCCTTCCTATGCTATTAAAGGGGAGTTGCCTGTTTCAGGATCACTCTCATGTAGCTTGTTAACCAAAAAAAAACTCATTGTTACCCATCATTTCGCCCGTAACTGTCGCTGGAGATGGTCCATGTGCGACACCAAATATGATGTATTGCTAAATTTGTAGGTTTGTAACCATATTATTTATATATAAATTCAAAATCGTAACATGAGCTCTTTCGCGGATGATAGGTGCATGTGGGAGTTTTTCTCGCAGGCATCCCCCCCAGAGTGACTGTGGGGCTCACCTGATTATGTCGGGGATGCCTCGTACTCTCTCTGTTCTTTTTATCAAAGTTCTCACATGACGAATCACCTTCACCTATTTTAGGAGGTGTATGTACTGGGGTCGAAGATCTTGGGCATAATGCAAGAGTTGTCCGCTGATCCCTAAAACTTTTCGTGACACGGAGAAGGGAATGCTGCGTCCCCACAGCAGACTCGTCTCCCTTCATTCGGAAGGGCGTGAGAATAGTACCCAATGCCCGACTTACCTGATGCAGGTTTTCTAGGGTTTTCCCTGCATCTCTATAGGTGAAACATCGGGTTGGATGCTTAAACCACAGCCCGGGGGCCCTACTCAACCCTTCGCTACCTTGCTCTACCTTTTGCATCCCCTCTTTTCAATTCCCTTCCTATGCTATTTAAGGGGAGTTGCCTGTTTCAGGATCACCCTCAAGTAGCCTGTTAACCAAAAAAACAACAAAAAAAACCATAGAACTCAGAATTAATATATTGTAATATTATGTTTGTAGAAACCTGAAGAAGTCTCAAAATGGAGATGAAACGTCGATTTTGTTAATAAATAGTTATATATTTAATTTATGACTGTAAATAATTCTAAAAAACAACTCTTGGGTTAAATAATAGCTAACAAGGGAAATTGCAGACTATTTTAGAGTTCGGACGAAAAAGTCTGATTTCTGAAAGGAATGCTATTTTATGATAACAGAACTCCCTTATTGCACGCATTTCCTGTATCAGTATTGCCAACGTTTTATTTACAGCTGAAAACTCACGGCTGATAGATCTCTAGTTCCTCCATACTAGTGGAATATCTTTCCCTCGTCGGTATTAGTCGCCTATTCGTCATCTCGTCTTATCAAATCCCAAATACATTCCACAATACAATCTCGAGGTCACGTAATCAATTTCAAGCATGGATCAACAGCATCAGAGTATCTGCTCTTGGAAACGCCATACATGTTAGCAACGTCATGGGTAAATTACATTAAACAATTTATTATGGTTGTGACGGCAATGAGAAACCTTCTCTGCACATAACCTCAACTGTATTTGCCGATCCCACATCCAATATAATTATCTGCGTATTTCCTTCTCACAAACCCTTGAGTCGAACATGTCATGTTTATTTGTTTCAAGTTTTCAAAATCGTAAAATCAATTACGTAAAAATTTTGACGCATCGGCTCGCCATCACACCTCAAGCGAGATTAATATTTACCACTCTCGCTCACTTCATCAGTCCTACGACGTGTCTGGAGCAATCCTTCATGCTAACCTAACCAGCGCAAGCCTTTCCATTTTACATAGCTATCACGTCCCACATCCTCCCTAATCTGTTTTCCGTATTCCATTCTTGGCCTCCCTCTACAGTTCTTACCCCAGGCACTTCCCTCTAATGCTAATTTTAAAAGATCCTAATGTCTCAAGATGTGGCCTATCAATCTATCCCTTCTCTTGGTCAACGTCCTCCGTATTGTTCGCCCTTCTCTTACTCTGCTTACAACTGCCTGGTTAGTTACTCTATCCACCCATCTCATTCTCCTACAGCTCATCATTTCAAAGACTTCTATTGTTTTCCTTTCTGCAACTCCTATCGTTCCACATAACGCCACACTCCATACAAACATTTTTGATAATGATCTCCTAATATTCACACTTATATTACCTGTACGTTAATTCCTCTTTTTTTACGAAAGCCTTCCTTGCCTGTTTTATCCTAATCTAGTTATTTTACTTCCCAAGGAGCACAATTCTTAAATTCCTTCAAAATATCCCTTCCCAATTTGTTATTCTACTATTTTACATACTACATTCCATTACCTTGTTTTGCCATCTATTAATACTCATATTGAACTCGTTCATTCCATTTATTATGTTTTCCTAGTCTTCATCTGTCTCCCCTAATACCGCAATATCATCTGAAAACCTGAGGGTTTTTATTTCTTCTCCTTTCACTTGGATTCATTTTTAATTTTTTTCATCGCCTGTTCTATATATAAGAACATGAGCGACAGACTGTATCCTTGCTTACTCCTTTCTTGATTTCTGCTTTCTTTTGTTGCCCTTTGATTCAGATTACTGCTGACTGTCTTCTGTAGGGGATAAACCTTCTTCCTCGATATTTTATTCCTATCCCCTTCAAAATACTTAGTCGTGTGTTCCAGTTTACGAAGATTTTTTTTTCTAAATGTACAAATGCCATGAACGTTGGCTTGTTTTTTTACTTATCTTGTCTTATAAATATAGTGTTATCACCTTATACAAAGATAAAACACATTAATCCAACGGCAACTTCTACATAAAGGAATTACAAGGTAAGCACTTTTAAAGAACTCTGAAAGAGTATTTAGTAAAAATAAGGTAACAAGTAAGTAACAGGAGTGGTGATATAAGTGTGAATATTAGGAAATAATTGCTAAAAATGTTCGTATGGAGCGTGGCGTTATACGGGTGCGAAACGTGGACGGTAGGAGTTGCAGAAGTATAGAAGCCTTTGAAATGTGGTGCTATATGGGTGGATAGAATTACTAACCAGGACGTTATAAGCATAATAGTGGGAGAGAGAACAATATAGAGGACGTTGACCAAGAAGAGGGATAAATTAATAGGCCACTTTTTAAGACACGAGGGTCTTGTAAAATCAGCATGAGAGGAAAGTGTGTGGGGTAAGAACAGAAGAGGGAGGTAGGATGGAATACGCTAAGCAGATTAGGGAGGATGTGGCAGTTACGTAGAATTGAAAGGAATTGCGGAAGGTAGTTTAGCATGGAGGATTGCATCAGGCTAGTCTCAGGGCTGAATACCACAACAAAAACAACTACAGAAATTGATTAATTTATACACCTATAGTCGTTCAACATTTTGGACAAAACTTCGATCGGAGTTTAAATTTATATTTTTATACTGGTGATTTGTTTATTGGTAAATTAATGTACGTCATATAATTAATTTATTGAACCTACCAAATTATTTTCCCAGCCATTGTTCGTACCATGTGTTACATGAGATGTGAGATAAACGACAGACACCCTCTGCCTCTGTGCTACAGTTTATTGGACCGGCCGTTGCGCATGCTCAGAGGAGAAAGCCCTTACAAAATGTCCCCGAGGCCTGCTAATTTCTTTTGTTGTGCAGAGCCGGCCGAATTCTACGAAGAGTGCCGCCATTGTGCGCGTGGATTCTTGTGAACGTGTTTGCTCCAACAAAGAGACCTCCGACAGACTCTCTTTCTCACGGGACCATTAGCGCAAACTGTCGCAGAGTTGGTGAAACCGAAGGAGTACCCGCGGGCAAACAAATGTGTACATTACCTCTGAAAAGTTACGGCGAAAAATTCGTACGTAATAATTGAAACTATAAATATCATCTAGACAAAGGCTGTATTTGTCAGCAGAGAATACTACTGATATGATAGAGTTGGCGGATATATTTTTTTCTTTAATGGAGTGCATGAAACTCACTGAAGTTGTATCAAGTAGCAGTACACCTAAGATGATAAACATCCAACATGTAAGATTCTCTTTGAATACGCAGTCACAAAGACGCCGTTGGCGGCTGCAAAGAGAGTACGTAAGGCAAGATTATTATCGTTGGTGGCCGTCGGTAAACCAGTCTTGGAAGAATTATGTTTAAAACTTCAACTAAGCTTTATATTTACTTGAGTAATAAATGTTGTGTTATAGAAGGCTTAGGAAATCGTTGCTAAAAGTGTGGCTTTATATGGGTGCGAAACGTGGACAATAGGAGTTGGGGAAATGAAAAGAATAGAAGCCTTTAAAATGTGATGCTACAGGAGAATCAGATGGGTGGATAGAATCACTAACGAGGAAGCTATAAACAGAATAGGGGAACAGCGAAAAATATGGAGGATGTTGACTAATGGAAGGAATAGATTAGTAGGCTACGTTTTGAGACGCCACGTTCTTGTAAAATTAGCATTAGAGGGAAGTTTGTGGGGTAAGAACAGAAGAGGGAGGCGAAGGATCGAATACGCTAACAAGATTAGGGAGGATATGGGATAAGCTAGTTATATGGAATTGAAAAGGCTTGCGAAAGATAGGTTAACATGGAGGGTTTCATCAGAACTGTCTGAGGACTGAATACCACAATAACAGAAAACTTATTATTTAAGTTATTCTAGTCAGCAACACGTAAATGTCTATTGCACAAAGACCGTAACAGGAACCTTGTATTATGACTACAATGAAAAGACATCTTTGCCTAGTACGTGGAAGAAGAAATTACCATCTTTGTGCATAAATAATTATCATCGCTGGGAAGCGCCCTGTTTGTTTGTAAATTGGAAATATTATTATTATTGGCTAAAGCTTAATTGGAAGAGATTTAAAAGGACATTGATGATTTAAGGAGAGATCTTCACGAGGAATTTAGTTGAATGGAGATGATTCTGAATTAAGACTAGTGTACTGTTGTTTTCATATATCGGCAAAGAACTTTGATCCGCGCGCTCGTGTGTTGTGATGTAAAAAGGTTTGTAAATGATAATAAGGAGGAAGGGGTTCATTATTTAAAATTATTTACAAATTTATTTGTGATTTTTAAAAAATAATAATAATTTTATTTACGTAAAAACAATTTCTTTACTGTATCCTACGCACTATATATATTTGTTAAATTTCAAAGGGGTTTCTCAGGGTTAATTATTGGAGTAACAACGTGCAGTAGAGATTTCACGCTCGTGACGAACCTGTTTCTTCTTCTCAGCAATTCCGGAATTCCTGCTTAGTAGTTTATCCACTCTCGCACTTGCAGGTCGGGTTGTGGATTTGCCTTCTGTCGACGGACGAAGACCATGGTCCGGCGATTGAGGAAAGTTCTGGCCTTCCTTGCTCGCTCATCCTAAGTAGACGTGCAAACAGAATAACGCCGAATATCGTACAGAGATGAAAGAAAATAAAAGTACTTCTCTTTGACCTGAACATTGTCACTAATGTCAGGGTTCATATCGAATATGAGATTCTTATTATGATATAAGGATGGAATATGAATACAGTTATACGGGATATTATATTTTCCCTCCATAAATACTTTCGAAGGACATATTCGGTAGGCACGTTGAATTTTAATGTAAGATTTCTCTCCGAATGACAATGACAACTTTCTCTTATTGTTTCTGGATCCCAGCCAAATATTGGCTTCGATTAGCGAAGAAATTGTAACTGTAATACATGTCTGTTTTAAAATTAGTAGATGTACAAATGGAAGAAGCGTTTTGTCAGGTGTTAACAGTTTTACATCAATTACAAGTCAGTTATTATCCTGCCAAAGTAACTTCTTTCAAAATATCCCTTCCAAATATAACCACCTTTGCTATCCAATTACTTCCCATACTACATTCCATTACCTAATCGTCTTTCTCCAGGACCACGTTCAAGCCATCTCCTTCTGACTCCCCTAATACCACAATATCGTCAGGAAAAACGTAGGGTTTGTATTTATTCTTCTTGCAGTTTTCTTCCTTTTCCATAGTCCATTTTAACTTTCTTCGTCACCTATTCAACATATATGCATGTGCGACAGACTGCATCCTTGTCTTAACGTCTAATAAGACTTATAACTCGCAGTTGGTTTTCACGCCGACTTTCGGTCAGCAATCCAAAGGATTTATAAATATATTTATATAAATATCTTCTGAACTCCGCAAGATATCGAAATGAAATACACAAAAAATTTAAGATAAAATTCCTGTTTCAATTCCTATAAAATTTTGCATTGAAAATCGTTAAGCCATTTTGGAGCGTTAACAGAACAAGAGTATGCGCAACCCGCACTCACTTTTTGAAGATTTGAATGCGCGTGTTCCACGAAACTTTTCCCGTAGAATGTTTAATATTTAAATCATCTCAATATCTTCTGCAATATATATAGAAATGAAACATGCACTAATGTTTAAGGTAAAAGTACCCGTTTTTAAACACTCAATTTTTCATTGAAATCCATTGAAAAGTTTCGGAGTGTATACGAGACAGACAGACACTTCAATTTTATTTATTGGTATAGATTTCTTTATACTTCATACTTTTATTAGCCGTAACTAAATTACTCTTTTATACGAAAACCTTTCTTGCCCGTCCTATTTATTATGCTGCCCAAGTAATTTCCTTAAATATATAACTTCCCAATCTAACAGCTTTTTTTATTCCACTGTATCCCCTACTCTACTCCTTCATCTTGGTTTTTCCTCTATTAATCCTCGTGTTATATTCTTTCTCTATTTATTATGAACTCAGAATTAATATATTGTAATATTATGTTTGTAGTAAGCCGAAGAAGTCTCAAAATGGATGTGAAAGTCGCATTTGTTAATAAACAGTTATGTATTTAATGCTGACTTATTTAACCGTTTTTATTTATTGTAAATTTTAATTACTTTTGCTATTTCTCACCGTAACACTTTTGCCTACATTCCCGCCTATTTTTTTCCCCGTTCTTATTCGCCTTAGTCTGGCGCCTGCCTGAGGTTTCGGAACCCATCTCTTCTGACACCTTTACCATCGACCTGAAAATTCGAATTCGATCGCGGACGGTTCTGTCAATCATCTTGACGACGGACGCGACGGCAAGCCGCCCTAACGCGCGCGCGCGTGTGTGTGTGTATGTGTGTGCAAGTGAAATGAGGAAGACCGACCGCGAGTGCGGATGCGAAATATACGAGAATCTGTGCGGAGAAAGCCTGGGCGTGGTCCATTGAAAAGAGGTTCAGCTGCTGCTAATGCGATGCAGAACACTTCCGACAATGCCATGGAGGTGGAGGAGGAGGAGGGCAGAACTGGTCCTCGCTTGGGACCACTTAGCAGTCGCGATAACTTTAAATGTTTGCACATGGCGGAACGCGCCAACTAATATCCTCTGCGAGATAAATCCCTGCGCCGACGCTGACAGCCATTTTGCACAAGTTAACTTTTACTTGAAAGGCCGTTCTGTTGTTGCAGCTGGCTTCACTCACATTAATGACTTGTTTCTGTTTTTCAACTCATTCCGTCTTAATCGTACTTTCGACATCCTCATTACAGCTCCTTCCTCCCCAATATACCTTCTGCCACCGGGTCCGATGCACTAAACGACTCCTTTTCTCAAGACTACAACCAATTTTTTTTCCATTTCCATAATCACCTAAAAACCTCTCCACTCCAACATCCTGTCTGTTATTACTAAACATCTTAATCTTTCAGTATTTATTTCACTCATTTACTTTATTGTCTTCTTCTTGTCTTAATTTTCTTACTATTTCACTTTTGAACATTCTCTTTTAACTTTCTTCGTATGTTAAAGAGCTTGGACGACAGACTGCATCCGTGACTTACTCCTTCCTTGATTTCTGCGTTATTTTCTTTCCCTTCATTTCTAATTACTACAAACTATCTTCTGTAGAGGCTATGGATAACTCTTCTGCCCCGATATATTGTTCCTGTCCTAATAATTAATAACTAATAAAAATTACAAACATCTTCATATTTAAAGTATTTAAATTACAGAAAAAATACATTCAGTAAACTATTGGTAAAGTATATACTACGTCACTAATTTACCGACTGAATTTTGTATACTACTAGTTTGTAATTTCATTTTAAATTATCTACTTAATTTAATATAATATTTGAGTTTAATAGGTTTAATATGCACGACAATAAATAAAAACCTTACGCTTTGCCGACGATATTGTAGAACTAGAGGAGTCAGAAGAAGACTTGGAAACCGTAATAAATGGCATGAACGTCGATCTGGAGGAAGAGTTCAATGTGAGGATTAATAGAGGGAAAACCAGGGTGATGAAGTGTAGTATGGGAAACAGTGGAATGACAACGGCTGTTAAATTGGGAAGGGATATTTTGACGGAAGTTAAGGAATTCTGCCACTTGGGAAGCGTAATAACTAGAGTAGGATAGCACAGGCAAGGAAGGCTTTCGCGAATAAGTGGAATTTACTTACGGGTAATATAAAAGTGAATATTAGGAAATCGTTGCTAAAAGTGTTCGTATGGAGCGTGGCGTTATATGGGTGCGAAAGATGGAGGATAAGAGTTGGGGAAACTAAAATAATAGAAGCCTTTGAAATGTGGTGTTATAGGCGAATGCTGAAAATCAGATGGGTGAATAGATTCACAAACGAGGCAGTTCTTAACAGAATAGGGGGAAAGCTAACAATATGGAGGACGTTGACTAAGAGAAGGGATAGATTAATAGGCCACGTTTTAAGACATGACGTCTTGTAAAATTAGCATAAGAAGGAAGTATGTGGGGTAAAAACAGAAAAGGGAGGAGAAGGATGGAATACGCTAAGCAAATTAGGGAGGATTGGTTTGTGCTAGTTGTAAGGAAATGAAAATATTTTAATATAAATGTATATATATATAAATCCTTGATGCGGGTTGCCTATACTCAATCGATGTATGCTACGAAGTAGTCCATCCATTGATGAAATAATATTCGCGCCGTTATTAACCTATTGTTGGTAGAGAGATAACTGAATGAGACATAATAAACTTCTTTGGATCGTCGGTAGGATGTATACGTAAGTTAATTTTATTTGTCGAGTCAGGTATATTTTAATATTTAGCAATTGCTCTTTTTTGTTTTGGGAATGGGGGGATTAACAGGCTACATGAGGGTGATCCTAAAACAGGCAACTCCCCTTTAATAGCATAGAAAAGAGGGGATGTGGAAGGTAAAGCAAAGTAGCCAAAGGTTAACTAGGGCCCCCGGGCTATAATTTAAGGATCCAACCCGGTGTTTCACCTAAAGAGATGCAGGGAAAACCGTAGAAAACCTGCAGCAGATAAGTCAGGCATTGGGTAGTATTCTCACGCCCTTCCGAATGACGGGAGAAGAGTTTGCTGTGATGTCGCAGCATTCCCTTCTCCACGCATTTGGCTCCAAAACGTCTGATAGCGGGACCTGTTCAAAACGAACTGCGAGTTATAAGGTTTTCCTTGAAGCGATCATAAATAGATGATACCGTACTTTTTATATAGTCAATTAATTCAACTTTACTAAAATTCTGTACCTGTTTTAGGGCAAAAAGGAAACAGCTATTTCAACGTGAAAGAAGTCGCGGGGGTTAGCTAGTTTATAAAAAAAATAATAATCGTAGCTATAACTTGAGACTTTCATCTTAACACGTGAAGGAATCAATTTAGCAGGGGGCGAAACGTGCCGAGCAAATTACTTGGTTAACGATTTAGAAACATGAGTACGGTATTAATACATAATACATCACATTGCCGGGTTTCTCCTCCGGAGCAAGAGGTCATCAATCTCGAGCCTATGCTTTCCTGCTCGTAAAAGAACATTCCGGTTTCTTGTTACCGCCAATGTAGATCTTATATGGGAATTCACATAACCCAGGCAGTAGCTCGTTGGATAACACACGGCGTCATTGCCTGCCATTTGCATTTCACCTAAACAGACTATGCGGTCATTAATCAGTCCAACACATTACTGCAAGGAAGGATTAATCCAAGTCTGGATAACCGACGCGCAGTGTTCCAACATTACAAAATATACACAATTATTGGGTTACCACTTCTTAAGATCACCTATATGTAAATTAATTTGAATAATTAGATTTTAGTCTGCGGAAAAAAACTAGAATTTGTTCTGGACAAAATGATATATGTACTGTATGCGAAATAAATGGTATGAACGGAGTCCTGGAGAAAGAGTTCAATATGAGGATTACTACAGGGAAAAACAAGGTAATGGAGTGTAGTTTGGGAAACAGTGGAATAACAAAGGGTGTTAGATTGGGAAGGGATATTTCTGCTACTTGGGAAGCTAAATAACTAGAGTAGGATAACACAGACATGGAAGGCTATCACAAAAAAGAATTTACTTAAAGGTAATATAAGTGTGAATACTAGAAAATTATTGTTAAAAATATTCGTATGGAGTGTGGCGTTATATGGGTAGGAGTTGCAGAAAGGAAAAGAATAGAAGGCTTATAAATGTGATGTTGAAGGACAATGAGATGGGTGAATAGAATCACTTACGAGGAAGCTGTAAGCAGAATAGGGGAAGAGCGAATAATATTGAGGACGTAGACTAAGAGAACGGATACATTAATATAACATTATACATCATAGTATAGTAGACAAAGAGTAGGATAGTATAGACAAGGAAGGCTTTCGCGAAAAAGCGGAATTTACTTACGGTTAAAATAAGTCTGAATATTAGGAAATCGTTGCTAAAAATGTCCGTATGGAGTGTGGCGTTATATGGGTGCGAAACGTGGAAGATAGGAGTTGGGGAAAGGAAAAGAATAGAAGCCTTTGAAATGTGGTGTTAGAAGCGAATGCTGAATATCAGTCGGGTGAATAGAATCACAAACGAGGAAGTTCTTAACAGAATAGGGGAAAAGTGAACAATATGGAGGACGTTGACTAAGGGTAGGGATAGATTAATAGGCAATGTTTTAAGAGATGAGGGTCTTGTAAAACATTTTTAAGGCACTAGGATATTGTAAAATTAGCATTAGATGGAAGTGTGTGGGGTAAGAAGAGAAGAGGGAAGACAAGGATAGAATACGCTAAGCAGATTAGGTGTGTTGTGGATTGAGCTAAATATGGGAAATGAAAAGGCTTGCGCAGGATAGTTCCATTAGACCTGTCTAAGGACTGAATTGCACAACAACAGAGTGCGTCGTAGGATGTGTGAAGAAGAAGTCATCTGTATCGTTTACCTTATTACATTAGCATAGTTTGCAGATTTACCTGGTATTTTAATCTGGTCAGCTTTTAGAACTGGACACTGAACAGGACTTGCAAACTTTTAGGGACTCGCGTACTTAATCTCTTAGTGCATGAAGATTAAAAATTAATTTTATACTGGATTTGTTTGAAAAGATTATATATGAATTAATCCTATAAATTGTTCCCACAAATATTTGCTTCCCCTAATGTGCCTCGCAACAAATTCCGTCACATTTCATACCAAATGAACCTCGTGAGAGTTTTCTGTTTTCTTACTGTCCAACCGCCTCATGAAGTACGATATGTACATGATAATTTTCTCCATTGACTAATCACCCTTGTGATGCGTAAGTGGCGTTTCCTGTTGGCTCAACTTTTTACCCGTCTGGAGTTAAAAATAAGAAGCTGCATCTCCCGTCCAAAGTTGGTGGTGCGTCGTCACGTGTGGAATGTGCGCTAACATTTCCTCTTCGTCGTCGGGCGCTTTTTTGCGCGTCCCTTCGTCTGCAGGCACATCACATTCCTTCCTACATCGCATCGGAACATGTCTTACGCAGCAGTCTTACAAATTTCACATACAACGATCAACTTCCCGTCGCTTCAGAGCGTCTGTTTTTTATTCTGCTTTTAAGTACAAATTTCCGTCCTCGGAATCGGGACTCGTTTTCACTTTCGTTCCTCTTCTGTAACTACATTAATTTATTAAGTGCAACAGGTCCCTCTATCATACGTTTCAGACCCACGTTCCTCCTTTTTAATTCCCTTCCTATGCTATTAAAGGGGAGTTGCCCGTTTCAGGATCACCAGCATGTAGCCTGTTAACCCCCAAAAATAAAAAATAAAAATGTGGGTGTAGCAATTACAAGAGGTGCCTGTGGGAGTATCGTAGGTATTTTCCCCCGGGTGACTGTGGGGCTCACCTGATTATGTCGGGAATGCCTCGTACACTCTCTGGTTTTTTTATCCAAGTTTTCACATGCCGAGACACCTTCACCTATTTTAGGTTTACGCACTGGGGACCTTGAACTTATGGCAATAGTTGTTCGCTGATCCCATGGATCAGTCGGCCAACTGCCTTCTTTAAACTTGTGTAGATATGGAGAAGGGAATGCTGCGACCCCACAGAAGACTCGTCTCCCGTCATTCGGAAGGGCGTGAGGATAGTACCCAATTCCCGACCTACCTGATGCAGGTTTTCTAGGGTTTTCCCTGCATCTCTTTAGGCGAAACACTGGGCAGTATCCTTAAACCATAGCCCGGGGGCTCTAGTCAACACTTGGCTACCTTGCTCTACCTTCCGCATCCCCCCTTTTCAATTCCTTTCCTATGCTGTTTCAGGATCACCCTCATATAGCCTGTTAAGCCAAAAGAAAATAAAATAAAATTGAGGAGTGACTGCGGAGCTCACCTGATTACGTCGGGAATGCCTCCTACTGTCTCTGTTTTTTTTTCAAAATTCTCACATGCCGAGATACCTTCGCCTATTTTGGGAGTTTGATGTACTGGGGTCGAAGACCTTGAGCACAAGAAAAGAGTTGTCCAGTGATCTCATTGGATCAGTAGGCCAACTGCCTCCTACAACTGGCGGAGACATGGAGAATGGAATGCTGGAACCCCACAGAAAACTCGTCGGCATCATTCGGAAGGGCGTGAGAATAGTACCCAACAGCCCGACCTACCTGATACAGGTTTTCTAGGGGTTTACATGCATATTCTTAAGCTACAGCCCGGGAGTTCTATCCCCTCATTTTAATTGCCTTACTATGCTATTCAAGAGGAGATGCCAGCTTCTGGATCACCCTCGTGTAGTCTGTTACCCAAAAACAAAAAAACCTAGTCATCTTTGGGCTACCTTCCTCTTCTTTCCGCATATACCATTTTCAATTCCGTTCTTAAACAATTAAATGAGAGTTACTAGTTTTTGGATGAACTGTATGTAGCGTGTTCCCCCTCCCACCCTCCTAAAATTGATAGAATATATAAATTAGTTTTATTATATTAAAGGAAAACAAAGAGATACAAAAGTAATACAAATTTTTCTGGTACAATATTTAAACTAATAAGTGACATGGTAAATTAAAGCTGGGTGGTAATTTAATTTAATGGCATATAAACAAAATTTTGTAGCATAAACATTATCTAATTTTTTACCTGTGACTGTCCATAATATAGTCGTATAAATCCTCCTATTAGTCCTCGTACACGTTGTAATAACATCTGGGATGATCATGATCAGAAAATAACTTATACTTGTCTAGTTGTATAGTAGATGGCTTCTTCTTGAAAGTAAATCTGTTATTGAAGCGCTGATTACTATTTCCGGCCCTCCTTTCTCTTCTAAAATAAAATAAAAAATTATCCTCTATAGAGAATTATTAGTATTAACTGATTTCCGATTGAATCCCTTATGAAGTCTGGATTCTTTTTTAACTGTTATCATTTATATAATTTAGTGGTTATATCATGTATATATTGATTTACAAAAAAGTGTCATGAAATTTAATATTAACTTCATTTAAAAAAATGTTAAATTAATTGAGCTTCATAAATTGGACGTCAATTATTTTAAATTAATTGTTTCATTTCCAGTATAAATCTAAAAAGATTTTGCCTTCCAAATAACCACAAATTTATAGTAATTAAAGGAAAAAGAAGGTGACAAGTATAAATGGATGGTCTCTGATGTTAATAGTCGCTTTACGTAATGTTTAGTACGTTCAATCCTTGACACTAAACATAAGCGGAATCTCTAATGGAAGCGTAAATTGTCACGTCGAGTGAACGGAACCAGAAATGTTAAGGCCAGGTGGAACTTTCTGCTTCAACTTGGATATGTAGGCTAATGTAAAAGGGATCTGATGCAAGCAAGGAGGAGTTTCTTTTAGAATGTTGACTGTCCATTTGAGATTTTAATCGTACGGTATACTGATGTGCTCTCGAAACAATTCCAGAGGGTCACTACAATCCCGAGACTGCAGTTGGAGTGCCACAGGGATGAATCATTGGCCCGCTGTAATAACTTTACTCTTCTAATTTCCCTCCTGAGATAATAAATCCATAAAATATCTTTGGTATTACGGTAATATATTAATATAATACCCACTGATTCCATTTTAAGTCACCTTCAGGTCAACATTCATAAGTGCTTATTCAGCAGTTTCACTTTCAAATTTTAGAAAAGCACGTTTATTTACCTTTGTGCCATTATTTAATTATAATTTTTAAGGTAGACGAAAACCTGAAATATTTTCCATTATTAACCAATTTCTTCCAGTCTGCTTTTTCCATTGCAATTCTGTTTCAGTTTCTTATTTCCATAGCTCCTGTACCTTCTTCCACAACATAGCTCCATATTTTTCTCGGTTTTGCCCTCAATCGTCTCTCTCCCCTAATTTCCATAACAAGGCCATTTTCTCCCAACCATCCATAACATTATCTGACTATTCACAATATATAATTCTATTTTTGTACTATAGGAGTCGATCGAGCTCAATATTTATACTAATTCTTCAATTATCTTTAAAACTTCCAGCCTTATTGCTTATTTTATTGATTGTAATATTAAAAAATGAAAAATAACTATAATTATGATAATATTTATACTTCCAGGAAACTGGTTTTAATTATTAAATCATCAGTCTGTGTAGATTGGCTTCTTGTGGAGGTTAGTAACGGAATTTTATTGGTAAAAATTCAGAAAGTTGGATGCAAGCGCAATTATGTTATACATGAAATTCCTTCGCTGAAGTGAGAGCGGCGGAAGAGAAAAAGAGTAAGGTGTAATTTTCCCACGTAAGTAACGAATGCTAATTAAATTGAGGAAATACTCGATATTTTTCCGATGGAAAATTAATGTACAAAGGGCGAGAGAAATTTGAGCTATATTGAGGAAATTTCTACTCAAGAAGTCAAGGAGATGACAGAAAATCCATTCAGGGGTTCAAGTTTCTTCTCACATCATCCGTATATAAGAAATAATTTAAAAGATAAAGACACTAAAATCCGAATATTTTCATTATAATCGGGCAATGGTGCCAACAGAAAAATGATAAAAACACTTATCTTATAGACGTAACGACTAGAAGCTGAAGAACAACCGCAATTTTATCCGGTAGCATTTACTTGGGGGAGTGGGGAAGGGATCACATAACTTTATTTTCTCATAGTGACAGACTTAATTAACCCTGTCTTGCATGATTTAATTTAAATCTTTTTTATTTGAATTTTATTTCCTTTCCCAAAATGATTCTTTTCAAGTTCTGCGATGAAGTCCAAATACATGTCCAGGAATCCTTCCTTCGCTATATTAAAAAAAAGAGTGACTTGCCACTTGGCGTCAGAATACTTTATTATAGTTTAAATTGGTGCGACATTATTTGTTTTGTCTGACGTACTTCTTTGCGAATGGTAGAGTGAAAGTCAAACGTTGGAACAGAAAAGTTTTTGGTCTTTATATTGTTTTCCTTTCGATGAAACAGAATTGTAATTTACGTTGTAAAACAAAAAATCTGGTTAATTTACAAAAAATTGTGTATCATCAATTGCTGAGTATCACTCACGAAGAGAACCCTGAGATTAGAGTCGCATGCGGAAGATAAGCTAATGAAGCTAAGTATTTTATTTATGTTGCATATAAAATATTGGCGCCCAACGTGGGGTTCACGAACCCACGAAACTGAGATTAAGAGTCTCGTGCTCTACCGATATTCTGACTCAACATTTGTCATCAATCTAGTGTAGTCATCTCGAGACCTTACCCTGGAAATTACGGTCGGGGAGAGAGATGCGGGGAGTGCGGGGAGTGTTGGGCTGGAAATATTTGTCCTCGTAATTTGTGCAAAAATACTAACATTTGCAATTCTTGCACGTAATAAATATTTGTGAGGAAACAGCGCACGCATTTCACAAGTTCCAGTATTACCTTTTACGAACGGTCGTTGCCTTCCAGGGAAATTACCAGTTCTCTTGTGGTCTGAACTGCGTTTATGAGCTACTGGACGTATACAAGCTTTTGGATTTCTCGTGAACCTCACGAAGGGTTGTCTTTTTTGACACACATACCCCTTACTTCTTCTGCACCAGCAGTTTTATCATACCTGGTCACGGAAATGAGAAGGTTCATCAATTATGTTAGGTTGAGATGTGTTAGAAAAACGACGACTAAATTTACGTCTCGGGGTTCCTCTTTTTAACAATCCTGGGAGGATATTGCGTCAAAGTTTTTAGAAGTAAATTATTTCAGCAGAGGTGATCATAATTGTAAAATTGGGCAGGGCAGCTTTAAAACTGAATAATTTACCTGCAGAAGTTTTTGAAACATTCCCTCCCAATAGCAATGTTTTTCAGGGAAGAATTAGGAAGTGTAAGTGATTGTGAAGTGCAAATGTAGTTAAGTGTAGTGCGACGAGAAAAAATCCATCTGAACAATGGGTACTTTTAATCTTTTTTCTTTAAGATTTATATTATTATTTGTAACTATCCTTATTTTAAGCCACCGAGTGTCATTCAATTGCAGTATCAATAAATTCATTCATTCATTCATATTTTTAAATGGCCACGACGTTCGGGACTTGGAACAAATAGCAGCGTTGCTCCCTTTATTGATCTAATTCATTTCCATTGACTCCATTTTTTCGATGAAATCGCAGTAATAGATCACAGGCGTTTACCACTTCTCTTAGAAATGACTAAAATACCGTTTTGGATTTCCGAAATCAACGCTGCAATCAACCAAACGTAATTGACATAATTCAGTTTTTTTATTAATAGGTTGAATAGACAGTTAAGAAGTGAAGTAGGCAAAAATCAGTCCTTCATACGACAGCAGCGCCTAAACAGGTCAAATCAAACTAATCTGTCAGTCCCTGAGAATTTTCTACCTCGGCTGTCCTTGTCGCTGCATGTTGATAATAATACCCACTAAATGACAGTAATGGGCATTTTACAATTGTTAATATTCATATCGAAATGAAAGATACACGAAAAGTTAAGTTTAAACTCCTGTTTTAATCCCTTAAAATCCGGGTAAGCCATTTCGGAGCCTATCCGTGACAAACTTTCAGACAGACAAATAGACACTTCAATTTTATTATTGCTAAATTACTTTATATGAGTTATGCACTGCATCTATGATCGTAACAAACAGGAATAAGAATGAAGTGTCAAGTTGTTACTTAAATAACCCATTCGTTCTATACTCAGTCCTTACGTATTGCGTTATTGTTTATTATTATACGTATTATATATAATTTGACCCTCGAATCTCTTATTAATCTCTTATTAATGTTTAATGTTCTACAACTTTTGAATTCGTTAGTTCGGCAGTAACATGGAAGTAATTATGTTTTTTTTAAAAAAAAGCATAATCATGTGTGTCAACACGTAAAAGCTTGTGACGTCATCTACCATTGAAACTGCGGACGCTGGGAAATAATTGCATTCACGCAAGATGGCGGCTGCTACACTGTTTGCTGTTTGGTTATGTCCAAACTTGCCCAATAATACCTTCGAATAAATAATGGAGAAAACATCGAAGTGCGGAAAAGAAAAGTAAGGCAAGGTTTTAATCCATATAATTTAACATCTTTGTAATATTATTACAGCATAATTTTAGCACAATAGAATAACATTATTTACCTGAGGCTGATAGATGCGAACAGCACAGGACAGTTTGTATCTCATGCGTGAAAATTTTTACCGATAATAGTACATAGAAGAATGGAGAACGTCGTATAGAATGCGAGTTAGAAGAAGGCCAGTTTGGTTTTAGGAAGAATGTAGAGAAAAGAGAAGCATTATTGACTTTGCGTATAATTTTAGAAAATAGGATAATGAAAAAAAGCTTACGTTCATTGCATTTTTATATTTATAAAATTCATTCGATAATGTTAACTAGAACACACTATTAGGGGTTTTGAAGAGGACAGGATTAAAATATCGAGAAAGACGGCTTATACATAAACCTCTACAAAATTCAGTCAGCAGTAATTAGAAGACAAGGGCGAGAAAAGAAAGCAGAAATCAAGAAAGGAGTAAGACAAGGATGCAGTCTGTCGCCCATGGTATTTAACCTATATATAGAGCAGGCGATGAGGAAATGAAACCCTAAGGTTTTTTGATGATACTCAAGTATTAGGAGGGTCAGAAAAAGAGTTGGAAAACATTATAAATAGCATGAACATGCTCCTTGAGGAAGAATACAACGTGTGAATTAATAGAGGGAAAAACAAGAAGATGGAGTGTAGCATACGGAACAGTGGAATAAGAAAGGGTGTTAGATTGAAAAGGGATATTTTGAAGGAATTTAATGAATTCTGCTACTTGGAATGTATAATAACTAGAGATAGTAGAAGTATGACCGACACAAAGAGTAGGATAGGACAGGCAAGGAAGGCATCGCTAAAAAAAGAGGAGTTTACTTACGGCTAATATAAGTATGTATTTTAGGAAATCATGAAAAATGTTCGTGTGGAGTGTGGCGTTACATGGAAGTTGCAGACTGGAAAAAAGTAGTAGCTTTCGAAATGTGCTGCTATAGGAGAATGCTTAAAATTAGATAGGTCGATAGTGTAATTAATCAAGAAGTTCTAAGCAGAATATGGGAAGAGAATAATTTAGAGGATGTTGACAAAGAGAAGGGACAGTTTAATAGGTTTCGTTTTGAGACATGAGGTTTCTTGTAAAATTAGCATTAGAGGGAAGTGTGTGGGTAAGAATTCAAAGGATGGAGTTTACTAAGTATATTAGGGAGGATGTGGAGCTATGTAGTAATGAAAAAGCTTGCGCAGTTTCGAGTCCTATTCAACGCAACCATTTTTTATTTGCTTACTTTATTTTCCTTTCATTTCTAGTATTTTCTGTCTAGAGAATGTTCTGTTTCCGTAAGGTTTCATGAGTGTATAAAATGTACTGGACCCCGAAGCGGCTGAAGTTTTTCGCAGTACGAGACTTGGTGTCATATAACCTCTAGGAGTGTGTTTTTCTATACTTCAGGATCTTTTAGAAACGTGACAATATTCAATATAAACCTACATTCAACAGTAATTAGTACACGACGTTTCGTTACTTAATTAGGAACCTCGTCTGGTGTCATCAAAACTGAAATAAGGATATTAAACTAAAGTAAAGGATTATGTAAGTATGAAAATCGGAAGAGGACAACGGATGACCTGAGAACTGTCAGTGTTAATATGAACAAAATAATGAAACTGTACACACAACTCGTGCGGAAATTCTGTGATATTAATTGGAGCAGAAAAAATGAACCGTTACGATTCAATGAAAAAGAGAAAAAAATTTTCGCATTCCCCAAAAGAAATATTTCAATCGTACTCGACCTACATTAACACTGAGACGAAGTCATCAAGCCTATACAGTGTTGAAAACCTGTTTAAATTATCTCGGATCAGCGTCTGGAGGTGACCAGTTTCACTTACAGGAGGCTCAGAGTGATTTGTAACTAATTAAGTTTCTAATTTAATTCAACTATTTTGTTTCGTATTTGTCGGATGTAACGTACAAGGAATTTCTACTCTACCGTACTGTAGTCAGCTTAAATAGAGAGCAAACTTCACATTTGTCTTGAAGTAAGGCGTACCTGGCTTTTAAATCAAGTTGGGTTGCCTTCAATAATTTTACTTTTACGAACGGCGTGTGATGGTATTTCGAGACAATATTTCCATTTCTCCTTGTTCTTCTTCCTTCGGTCTGCAGCCCATTCAGGGCCTAGCCCTACCGGGTTCGACTGCGGGCTGTCACCTTACATGACACATTTCGAACGTGGAGTGACACGTGATTAGTCAGCGGATTGATTCTTCCAGCAGTCTTAAACCCGGTCTCGGTGACCATGACGTCACAAACATTCATGCCCACGCCAGGGTTCGAACCGGGAACGTCTGTGTTATGAGGCAGCGACGCTAACCGCTAGACCATACTCTAATCAAGTTTCTAATATTAATGTGATGTTAGCAACTGTCTCACCTCGTTTATCGGGATCTTTCCACTCATCGGCACGTATTAATTGGACTTTCACGTGATTTCGTTAAATCTTGAAAACACGTTATTTTAATTTATGCTGGTAACACAAAATGGCTGAAATATTAAGCCAATACCCTCTGACAGCGCGGCAAAGATGCCATTCTTGCCAACGATTACTACATACACTGACGATCCCTTTGGGCACATTTGAATTACATCAAACTCGCACAAATCCTGAAATATTAATCCAACATTAGAGATTGCTTACAGGTGGTAAACAAAAATATATATTCTAAAGGAAAAGATGCGTCACGCGATCGCTCGGTCCACCGTGACGTTCCTGCCCTACGAATCTCTGACTGTCGTCGGCCGTTTTAGTATTTAAATGGTAGAGGGAAGTGTTGAGCTACCCTGTGACGTAGGAGGAGAGGTTGAAGGGGAGCCGTGGTGAGGCGGTAGCTGGACAGCGAAATACCAGGTCTTCTCGTCTTGGTCACCGGTCGTGAAAGGTCGTCTGCAGCCCCGCCTTAGTTTTATTTGTAACGTTAAACTTTAAATGTTTTCTTTAATTTTAATAAAATTTTGTTAATTTTTGTTACGTGTTTGTGTGTTTTCGATTATCCCAGCCTACCCGAAAGGTCAACACGAACCATCTTTACTACGACGAAGGAAATAAGTTTCGTTTCAATATGAAGCACGAAACTCATATTGTCGGATGTACCAGTAAATTCTCTCGCATCACAGATGTCCCCGTTTCGAATCGTGGCAAAGGTAGCGACCCAGTGTGCGTTGTTTTCCAAACCGTGAACCCTCCTACCAATAATTCAGTTCCTCTAACGGTAGGAAGTCGCTATTGACCATTAATGCGACTTTAAAGATGTAAATAATAAAGAAAAATAACTGCTGCTCGAATAATGTTTCGCAGAAGAGTTGATGAATGCCATTAATCGATTAGAGACTCAAGAGAAAATAGGGGTCTATTTGTCATAAAATGGGGGACTAAACAAAAATTTTTGTTGCGCTTTCCACCATGGTCTCAGGAATGACGCAACGCTGAGGTGAAAACAAAAGGGAAACTTGCTTGCACCTTTCCAGCCAACAGGCTCGAACATTTTAAGATGAACTCAGCTGTAAGTTTCCCTTGTGGCACTGGACCAAAAGACCGTTCCTCGAACTTTGGTTTACTTTTTCCTTTTATCTAAATTTAATTGACAAACTCATCAACTGCTAACGGTCATTAGTGACCTTCATACGAATCGGAGAGTTCTCTTTCACATGTGGGCGATTCACGGTAGGGAAACAAACATCCATGCCCTCGCCAGGATTCGAACCCGGGACCCCTGTGATGTGAGACTGAGATTTTTCACCACTACTGGGAGTCAGCGTGGATATTTTATACGACGTTATTGTTGATATTTAAGTTCTACCCGGTGGTTACGTCTTCATTTCTTCTGATGTTACATGCGTCGCACAATGCGTTCTCCATTGTTCAACTCTCCTCTCCGAACGTCTTGAAATCCTCAACCAACGACTCCCAATAAATTCTTTTTCTTCCTCAATCTTCCCCACGCCACCAACTATCAAACAAAACAAATATTAGAAATTTGTTTTACCCTCTCTCCTCCACTTACTATTTAAAGAATTGCGCGTGACAACTTCGAAAACCCATTATAAATTAACAACATTTTAAATAAATACAGAGAATGACCAAAAGTCGGGAATAGAAGAAGTTTAATTCAAAACAGGACGTTTCGTCCCCCAACTTTCGTGACCTCTTCAGTTATTTATTTAATAATTTAACAGTAATTTCTTGTTGCTACCACCACAACCAGGGCCGAAAAAAGTTAAAGAACAGAGAAGGTATTGAAAGTTGCGAACGAAACGTATTATTTTGAATCAAAATTTTCTATTCTGACGTTTGGCCATTCACTTTTTTTATCTACAATATTGGATCAAAATAATTTCGTTATTTTACTAATAAAAATTTCCTTAATCACATATATTTTATGACAATTGAGCAAATATTTGAATTGGACACCGATCTCGATTTTTTTCTGCGTTAATTTTATGTAACGGGGTCAACGTGATTCAAGCGTTTTTGATTTTCATATGGTCTTTATGAGAAATTTCGGGAGTGTTTTGACTTTCTTAGGGTACGACAATTATTTTAGCCACCTCGGGGCGCGGGGAGTATGTTTCACTCTCATATGATACGGGGAATATTTTTAAATATGCTAGGATCTCTTGGAATAGCGAGATTATTTCAGACTTTAATAACTTTCCGAAAGTATATTTGAGTCTTATCTACTTTCTTATGGGGATCAGGAGTATTTTTCACTTCTGTTAAAGGTACCATTTTAGACGTTTCTTTAAAGAAACTAATATATATATATCCCGCCTATTATAGTGAAATTAAAATTCCGTCAGCTTAGATAGGGCAGAGGTCGTGAAAATTGTTGATGATAAAAAATATATTCCTCTTGTTTACCAAGAAACTAGTGTTTTTTTAATATGGTACTGGACTAATATCCATAAATACTCGGACAACTCCGGGTATCCTAATAGTAAGACAAATTTGTGTTCACGTTTCAAGTTACGTACTTTGGAAAAGACAATGTCTTAGTCTCCTTAGAACTTCCTCTACTCACCCATCTGATTTTCAGCATTCTCCTATAGGCTTCTATTCTTTTCCTTTCTGCAACTCCTACCATCCACGTTTCGCACCTATTTAACGCCACACTCTATTAGATCATTTTTAGGACTGATTTCCTAATATTCATACCCATATTAGCTGTAAGTAAATACCTCTTCCTTGCATATGCTTTCCTACTCCAGTTATTATGCTGCCCAAGTATCAGAACTCCTCAACTTCCTTCAAAACAACCTTTGTTATTACACTATTGCTATGTTGTATTCTCCCTGCAGGATTACACGAATTTATACCAATAAGTAAAATTGAAATGTCTGCCTGTCTATCTGTCTGTCCGTATGTTTGTCTCGAATAGGCTCCGAAAGGATTGAATGAAAATTTTAGGGTTTTAAAAAAAGGAGATTTAATTTAAAAATTGGTGCATATTTAATTTAGATATATTGGAGAATATGTGAATAAAAATAAAAATATTAATTCGACGGGAAGGTTTCTTGTAATTTCCGCGGCGTGAAAACCAACTGCGAGTTATAAGTCCTGTATAATTCATCCCACTTACTATCTGATGTTGCAGCAGGTTGAGGAAAAAATGAGAACTTCTTTGGATCGTCGATACGATGTATACATAAATTGGTTTTATTTCTTGCGTCAGGAAAATTTTTTATTTAGTAATTGCTAATATGAAAATAAAAAGGAAACTATCGAGTTTTCGTGTAATGCGAGTCGCTGTGTTTCATTATGACCTTTAATATGCGATTTATCTAAAAATGTAACCAGTAAGTGGGGAATATTTTTTATTCTTTTAGAATACTGACAGCATATTTATTCCTGCTATTGTATCGGGGGTATTTTGGACTCTCTCGAGATACTGGGAGCATATTTGAGGTTCATATTGCGACGTTTTTGATGTCGGTTTAGTAATGTGTTGACCAAGAATTAAATAATGTACCGGGATAGTAAAATTAAATACCCGGGCAACGCCGGGATCAAAGCTAGTATGTAATAAAAAGCTTCTGTCTGTTGAAAGTCGTTTTCATTAATTATTTTAATATTACAATATAGAATTTTCATAAGGTAGCCAAGCGCTGCGGGAGTTTCTCGTAGACGCTTCAGCCCAGAGTGACTGCGGGGCTTACCTGATCATGTCGGGGATGCCTCGCACTCTCTCTGGGTATTTTTTATCAAAGTTCTCATATGCCGAGACACCTTCACCTATTTTAGGAGGTATATGTACTGTGGTCATAGACCTTGGGCATATGGCAAGAGTTGTCCGCTGATCCCATTGGATCAGTCGGCCAATTGCCTCCTGAAATTGGTGGAGACACGGAGAAGGTAATGCTGCGTCCCCACAGCAAACTCGTCTCCCGTCATTCGGAAGGGCGTGAGAATAGTACCCAATGCCCGACCTACCTGATGCAGGTTTTCTAGGGTTTTCCCTGCATCTCTTTAGGTGAAACACCGGGTAGGATCCTTAAACCATAGCCCGGGGGCCCTAGTTAACCCTTGGCTACCTTGCTCTACCTTCTGCATCCCCCCTTTTCAATTCCCTTCCTATGCTATTAAAGGGGAGTTGCCTGTTTCAGGATCACCCTCATGTAGCCTGTTACCCCCCCCCCCCAAAAAGAATTTTCATATTTCTTTATTTCCACATTATGTTGCAATTAAAAGTATGTCTGATGGATGCAGGTTATTCGTTGTTCTTCTGTACGGCCTAGGGAATTCTAAGGTCGACGCGCCTTTTGTCTCCTTACCGTGGTTCCGTCATCCTCTGGGCCGTTTACTATTTTGCGTACCTAACAACATAGACATGCTGGTCATGTATTGCTCTCTTAGGTAACTAATTCATCTTGAGTTGGAAGTTATTTTTCAGGTTTTTGTATATTCCCGTCCTTAGCACCGACTTTTGGGAGTTCTCACTGACCTTAAAAATACTGTTATCTAACTTTTTTGAGGACCCTGATGATGCAAGTTGGGGGTCCCACACCGTAAAGTATCCCTGCCCCCATCGCCGACGAGACACTCCCAAAGGTCAGCCAGCGAAAGTGATCTGCGCGGAGTGAGTGAGGTTCGCTACTGGGCTGGGGGAATCGCAGTGAAAGTAGTGCAGGGAGGGGTTGGCCAGCCTACCTACCTACCTATATATACTCGCCACCGCCACCGCCAGGGCATCAGTTGTCATCCTCAGGATCCTCAATCAAGCAACATGAGGACGACTGTACTGGTGAGTGCACGCACTACATTTAATTTCAACTTCGCAAATTTCAAAGTTGAAGTTTCACTCAAATTTAATTATATTTCAACCCCTCTACCTGGGGTTAGGTTGTATTTAGAACAGTAACTTCAGAAAATTCATATATCATTCACAAATATATGTTTTCAGTTAATAATTATTTAATAAATACTTTTATCATGGTTTGAAGCTTTTATTATAGCAGCAAGTCTAGAAATCTTTAATTCACATGCCAATTTATCACAATCGCAAATTATTAGATTACCTAATGTCTTAAAAATTTCTCCCATCGTAAGGATTATCAAAATACTTTCCACTTTCACCTATGTTAAGATTGTTACGTTTTTGTTACTTAAAGCCACTTTTACATATCTGTTACCCATTTAAATTGTAAGTCTGTCTTTTTCATTTAATTTTAATTAAATGAAAAGCATGCTTCTTGTATTATAACGGAATATTCTGTCTGCGAAATTATAGTTTTTTTGTCTAGTTACCGCAAATATGGACGAAACGCATTAAATGAACGTTAATTTATTATCAAAATACTTTCCACTTTCACCTATGTTACAAATTTTTAAGATTGTTACGTTTTTGTTACTTAAAGCCACTTTTACATATCTGTTATCCATTTAAATTGTAAGTCTGTCTTCTTCATTTAATTTTAATTAAATGAAAAGTATGCTTCTTATATTATAACGGAATATTCTGTCTTCGAAATTATAGTTTTTTTTGTCTAGTTACCGCAAATATGGACGAACAAGTCGGCAATATTTTTTATTCATTTAAAACTGGAGAGGTTTCATTTCTATTCCATTTAAGGCTACGAGTACTTAGTTCTTGAAAAGGTTATGTTAGTAAATTTGTAACTTATTTGAAACGAAATCGCCACAGTTCAGTTATAATGGCTCTAAGAAATACAAGGCGTATTATACGTCATATGTAAAATTATATTTCGTCATTATCTACGGGTTGTATATTAATTATTATTTTATTACATTACTTACAACTGCCGCCAGTAATCCACGGACTTATTGCTTATCACACTAAAGAACAATCGCTAAACAACCCGCGCGCAGATCTTCTTTTTTCTCTCCAAAGATTCTCTTACGCAACCAGCCTCAGATGTTCCATAAACTTCCGCAGTTAACACATTTATTTTTATGAAAACATTAATAATTAAATCAGTAAAGATATCAATAAAATAGTTGGTAACCAAACTTTTTAACTAGCGACAGATTCCGTCATCTGTGATTTTAAATAATCTGTGTACAACATATAATAGGTTCGTATTACAAGAAAAGGTTCGAGTGGAGCGTAAGACACAGAAAACGCTTCGTTGACACACGTCGTCATGTCAATTACCATTCGGCTTTTATCAAGTCTTTCATCTATAGTAGTTCTCACGTATAATCGTTAACGTAATCTTTATTCGATTTAAAGCCCTCGAGTTTTATCTACCGACGACACGTTTATCTTTTCTGGTTAAAGCTGCATTGGAATTGTTTTATGGAGCGTTACAGACACAACCGGGTAACAAACTCGACAGCCAACCCCCAAGTTATAATAAATAAAATTGAGAAGTAATCAACCGTATAGTTGAGGTGAAATTCTAAGGTCAACTGACCGAATAAACGTCCACAGATCATTTTAATTGAAATTAGGAGACCGGGACACAATATCGTTACCTTTATAAGCGGCTGCAGATTTCGGTGACAATTAGACGTTCCTTCCTTCCTCTTTGCCTCTACAGCCCATTGAGGGCCTGGGCCTGCCGGGTCGACTGCGTACTGTCATCTTACATGACACATTCCGAATTTCGAGTGACACGTGGTCTCCAAGAGTCTTAATCCCGGTCTTCGCCACCATGACGACACAAAAATCCAAGCCCATGGCAGGATTTGCACCCGGGGTTGTGAGGCAGCGACGCTAACCACTACACCACAGGAAGTCGGCAACAATTAGACGTTATTTAATTGAGTTTATAATCGCACCAACCGATGAGGTCATTAGCGACTTGCTCTAATTTTCGTTTTCTCTGTCGCCGGAGCCGAGTCCGAGTCCGCCGGAAATAAAATCTATTATCCCATGTTTCTTTGAGCCATCGCCTGCTCTATGTCGTCTCCCGTGAAGTTTTCCCTCCATTCCAAGATTGTGTGCTCCTGCTCAGTCTAATAAAGATGAAGGGACTTATTAAAACACTATCTCCAATGTTTCAGGTATGCCTTCTTCTGACGACGAACGTCTGGGCTGGTGAGGCCGAGACTAAGAAACAGGACAAACGGGGCATCCTCTCCGGCATTGGAGATTATGGAGGCATTGGCCTGTCTTCCGGTGGATACGGACTTTCCGGCGGCAGCATTGGCTTGTCTTCAGGAGGTTACGGTCTCTCCGGTGGCAGCATCGGCCTTTCATCGGGAGGCTACGGTGGTAGCATCGGCCTTTCATCGGGAGGCTACGGACTTTCCGGTGGTAGCATCGGTCTTTCATCGGGAGGCTACGGGCTTTCCGGTGGTAGCATCGGCCTGGCTTCCGGTGGTTTAGGCCTCTCCGGTGGCAGCATCGGCCTGGCTTCTGGCGGTTTAGGCCTGGCTTCTGGCGGCGGCATCGGCGGCGTCGGCCTGGGTCTTGGCGGCGGTGGCGGCGGCGTCGGCCTCGGCCTCGGCTCTGCAGGTCTGTCGCAGACCGTAGTGCAGACAGTGCAGGTGCCGCAGCCCGTGCCCGTGCCCGTGCCCCAGCCGGTGCCCGTCCGCGTCGACAGACCCGTGGCCGTGCCCGTGCCTCAGCCGTACCCCGTCAGCGTGCCCCAGCCGTACCCCGTGAGGGTGCCCCACCCCGTGCCAGTGCAAGTGCCCCGACCCTACCCCGTGGCCGTGCCCCGTCCCGTGCCCGTCCGTGTTGACAGGCCCGTACCCGTGCCCGTGCCCCAGCCCTACCCCGTGAGGGTTCCCCACCCCGTGCCAGTCTCCGTACCCCAGCCCTACCCCGTCAGAGTCCCTCACCCCGTCCCCGTCCCCGTGCCCCACCCCGTACCTGTTCCCTCCGCCCCCATCGGCATCGCCTCTGGTGACCTGTTGTCTTCCGGCATCGGATCTGCTGGACTCGTCTCCTCCGGCATCGGATCTGCTGGACTCATCTCCTCCGGAATCGTCGGCGGTGGACTCGGATCAGCTGGACTCATCTCCTCCGGCGGACTCGGATCAGCTGGACTCATCTCCTCCGGCGGACTCGGATCAGCTGGACTCATCTCCTCCGGTGGACTCGGGCTCGGCTCCGGCGCCATCCTGTCCTCCGGAGCTCTCTTGTCCTCCGGCGGCTACGGCTACGGTGGATCCGGCCTCGAATCCGGACTCATCTCCTCCGGACTGAAGGGCTCCTACGTTCCTAGCATCTCCGGTGGCATCAGCGGGGGCGTCTACTCCTCCGGCATCTCCAGCATTGGCGGAGGCTACGGCTACGGATCTGGTGGCTACGGATCTGGCGGCTACGGATCTGGCGGCTACGGATCTGGCGGCTACAAATCATACATCAAGGGCTAAGAATCTCACCTGAAACCCTGATCACCAGTCACGGAAAACAACTCTGATCACCGTTTTCAATAAGTCAGACTGGCATCGTCATTTGCGTCTTTCATAATTTTAGAATTTATAGCTCATACTTCTTCTTGAATCCTTTTTTTATACAAATCAGCTTTATAAATACATTTTTTATACTTTGTAAATATGAATATGTAAAAAATAAAATGTTAAAAATAGTTACTGGTCTAATAATTATTATATTTAAAGGGATAAAACCTTGTGATCACTATTATTACAAATGATTGTTAAAGAATTACGTCACAGCCCGTGACCGATAATCAACAAATACGCTCGTATCATCTAGAGATTCCTGCTGAGATGTTGGGGTTGAGAGACGTCTGCAGTGTCTACTTGCTATTAGTATATTTTCTTTTTCGGCTGCTCAGCATGGAGGCACATCCTAAGTATAAGAATACTTCCTTTATTTTTGTAAATAACTCCAACTCAATCAACTGCTTTATTCCGATATTTCTTAAGCCCATTACAGTAACATATACTCAATAAACAGAAACAAAGATTGAACAACACTTAAATACTCTATAATCATCGAATATCTCTTCCCGTAAATTTGAACGGTCTAACATGTTTAATACGATTCATTAAAACCTTTAATCTTAGTGAGAGTTACATCGTTGTTGTACACCTTTATTTATTTCAATATCCCGCTCTTACGTTTACTTTGTCTTTTACCAATCAGCAACCGTTGAACATATAAAGGAATGAATTGAGTGATAAAATATTTGATCAATTCGGAGTGATCCTTTCAACATAAGGGCAAAGCCCTTGGCTAATGGAAAAGGACTAATGCGGGAATATGTTTCAGGATTTAAATTCAGTACTGATCAAGGGTAACTACTCTTTTTTTAAAATTATTAGAATAAATAAGCAGTAAAGGAGTTTTAAAAATGCGTAGTTCTACCTCTTTTTGCATGTAACTCCTAGAATTCTTCAAATTTATTTCAGTTCTAGTAGCTTAACTTTATGTGAGTGCACATTGTAATTAGTAAGGAAAGATGAATCTGTCAAATTTTATTTCTTTTATATTACAGTCCGTACATAGTCTTACAAATATTGACCTGACTAAGGTCGAAACGGACAATTAAAACATATAATTAATTAATTCAATTTAACGGCGACATGTTTCTACCGGGATATAGACCCTACTTCAGGTTAACAAATAATATATTAAAACTTTCAGATGAAACGTACAAAGACATTAGAGGACAGTCTAAAACTATAAAAATATTAAATACCAAATATAAATAGTATCGAGGTTAAAAGACTTCATATCATTGATCAAATCATAATAAATACCGCTCAAGAAATCGGTTACAGTTATTGGTATTATGTTTAATGTGAAACGCATTGGAAAAATATAATATAAAACAAACATGACCATTTAGATTCAAATTAATACAGCTAGCTCACTAGATAACAAAAAGATTCATTAAAAAAGTGATGTGTATTTTACTAATTACAGTTGGTATCACTTATGCTGATAAAAAGAATCATGCTTACCAAAAATAAAATTATTTTAAGGATCTCAAGGCTTGGTAAAGTGAAACTGATCCAAATGTTACTAGAGAATATATTTTCAAAGAGAAAATCCTGGTATTTGATGAAGTACCTTACTATTTTGTCGACGTCTTCTCACAATGAATTAAATCATTACTGAAAATGAAACTTAACTCTTTGTAAATAAAAGCAAATTCTTTTATTACTTTTTTATTTGTTGAATGAAGCCACTCTCGATTGAAGTTATGGCTTAATAAATGCTCTAATTACTTGAACTCAAGTTGCATTTAAAAATAACAAGCTTATCATCTTAGCTTTCCCAGAGATATATGAGCTTGTCAGCGACACTACACTCTCGCCAAAGAGATCTCGCTCCTCTTCTCCTGCCTCAAAATGGCTCTGACTCTAGAATTTTGTATATCAGGAAACACATCACTACGGCCATTACAAGTAATCTGGATTTGTAATTGCTGTCTTTTATCTAAATATTGGTAATTATATCCCAATCAAGAGTTTGGCTGCCGTGAAAAATATTCAATGACTAATAATTTATCACGTGGGAGCTGAGTGTCCCCTTACTTCTGGTAATGACGGCTCTGAATGAAGAAAACCACAATATTCTTACAGTGAAAATTATTTATTTGTCTTAATGTGTCATATAAACCGGAGCTTTAGATATATGCTGAGATAATATTCAACGATATTTTGTTAGTCTTATCACTGAACCATTCATTTTATAGTCCTCTACACATCTGAGTTAAATTATTTCGAATGTTATTTAATTATATTCAGAAAACGTTTGTTGCGGATCAATTCTGTGGAGAACCAACACGACAACTTCACAAGAATTTAACCGAAATGCGGAATCCTACTCTGTGCAAGACTGTTCATTTTAACGTAACTACCACATACCACATCCTCCGTAAACTGCTTACCGTATTCCATATTTCTCCGTCTTCTGTTCACTACCTTCTGAAGTTGATTTTAGTAGACCCTCATGTCTCAAAACGTGGAATATTAATCTATCCCTTCTCTTGGTAAAAATCCTCCATATTGTTCTCTCTTCCCCTATTCTGCCAATTCCTAGTTACCCTATCAGCCCATCACATTCATCCATATATCCTTTCTGCAACTCCTACCATCCATGTTTCGCACCCATATAGCGCCACACTCCATACCAATATTTTTAGTAATGATTTCCTAATATTCATACTTATAATCCACATAATTAAATTCCTTCATTGTATGTGCTATCCTACACTAGTTATTATGCTGCCCAAGTAGTAGAATTAATTAAGTTCCTTCAAAACATCCCTTCCCAATCTAACAGTCTTTGTTATTCCACTTTTTCCCATACTACACTCCAGCACCTTGGTTTTCCCTCTATTAATCCTCTTATTGAATTTTTTCTTCAGGACCACGTTCATGCTATTTGTTATGTTTTCCATGTCTTCTCCTGACTCCCGTAATATCACAATATCATCAACAAACCTTAGGGTTTTTATTTCTTCTCCTTGTAGTTGATTCAATTTCCATATTCATTTTTAACTTTCTTCTTGGCCTGTTCTATATATATATGTTAAAGAGCATGGGCCTCAGACTGTATCCTTTTTCTTAGTCCTTGATTTCTGGAACAAAGCATTGCTTTATTTTTGGTTTATTGGCGTATTGATCTATTGTTTCTTTAGCGACATCGACGCTGTTTAATTTTACAAACACGTAGCTTTTTAGATTGCTTCCAACAGATGACTTTTGGCTATAAATTCTAGTAGCCTTTAGATGGCTGCGGGCGTCGAGTAGAAATTAGATTTTGATTGTAGAGCATAGTATTTTATTCGGTAGCAATTATAATCTTTGTACAGTTTTTAGATGGACCGAATTGTTTCTCTAGATAAGTATGGGCACGCCATTAGGCATACCGTTAGTTTATTTCTTCCTCCGTAGCTGCAGATTCAACTCCTCCCTCCCGTTTCCTGTCTCTGAGGAATCTGGAGACAACTTGCCCGCCTCCCACTACCCCGAACCCAATTTCGCTTCACTTTCTCTGTCTGGGTCCACGAAAGGAGGCACAGCTGCCGCCGCAGCCACATCCCATTGACCTTTCTTCCGAGACAGAGATCGAGACGTAAATTTTAGGATTAGTTACATTCTCGGAGATTTTCACTCTCTCTCTATGTTCCGAGGATTCTAAAGGGCATATCAAGTCCTTCATTCCTAGAAGCAATTCTTTTCTCTCCACACACAAACTATTCATAATTTGAGTTAATATTAATTCTTAAGGCTAAAACGGACAAATATTCATTAAACTTAACTACGTGACTTACCGCATATGGAGCCTCAGAAGGTTAAAAAGAAAAGTATTAAAGCTTAGAGATATAACTACAGAATAAAATGTCGACCCCTGTGGTGTAGTGGCTAACTAGCGTTGCTGCCTCACAACCCAGAGGTCCCGGGTTCGAATCGTGGCATGGGTTTGGATGTTTGTGTCGTCATGGTCGCGAAGACCGGGATTAAGGCTGTTGGAGGATCGATACGCTGACCTCGAGTCACTCCAAAGTCGGAATATGTGATGCAAGATGACAGTCCGCAGTCGACTCGGTAGGTCCAGGCCCTCAATGGGCTGTAGAGCCATGGAGAAAGAAAAAAGAAAGGAAAAAACAGAATAAAATACTATGCTCTATAATCAAAATCGAATCTCTACACGACGCTCGAAGCCTTCTATAGGCTACTAGAATTTATAGCCAATAACCACCTGACATGGAGAAGTGAATGCTGCAAACTCGTCTCCCGTCATTCAGAAGGGTGTGAGAATAGTACCCAATGCCCGACCTACCTGATGCAGGTTTTCTAGGGTTTTTCTTGCATCTCTTTACGTAAAACACCGGGGAGGATCCTTAAACTATAGCCTGGAGGCCCTAGTCAACCCTTGGATACCTTGCTCTACCTTCCACATCCCCCCTTTTCAATTCCCTTCTTATGCTCTGAAAGGAGAGTTGCCTGTTTCAGGATCACCATCATGTAGCCTGTTAACCCCCACCCCCCCAAAAAAACTAAACAATGATTTGTAAAACATCATCGATGTCGCTAACGAACAATAGGCTCATAAGCCAATAAACCGAAAATAAGACAATGCTACGTTCCAGAAAGCCGACGATGTGGCCCATGCTCTTTATATATACAATAGAACATGAAATTAGCTAAAAATGAATATTGGAAGAAAATCAATTGCAAGGAAAAGAAATAATAACCCCACGCTTTGATGATGATATTGTAATATTATTAGAGTCAGAAGAAGACTCAGAAAAAATAACAAATGATACTGGAGGAAGAGTGCAGCATGAGGATGAATACGAGTAAAACAAAGGTAATGGAGTGTAGTATGGGAAATAGCGTAATTAACAAAGGCTGTTAGATTGGGAAGGGATATTTAGTAATTCTGATACTAGAGCAGCATAATAACTGTGCTATCCTACTCTTTATGTCTACTATACTTCTACCATTCCTAGTTATTACGCTTCCCTAGTTGCAGAATTCCTTATCTTCCTTCAAAATATAACTTCCCAATCTAAAACCCTTTGTTATTCCATTGTTTCCAAAAATACACTCCATTCCCTTGGTTTTCCCTCTAACAATCCTCATATTGAACTCTTTAATATTTTACCGAAATTAATTAAGAAAATTGTAATCTCAATAGTCGATTTTATCTGTAGAAAATTTAATTGTTGTTGTTGAGTTTTTGAGTCCTTAGGCTGGACTGATTCAACCCTCCGTGCTAACCTATATTGCGCAAACCTTTTATTTTTCGCATAGTTACCACATCCCACAGCCATCCTAATACGATATCCTCAACCTTCTTTTTCTGTTCTTACCCCACACGCCTCACTCTGTGGATTAGAAAACATAATCTCTTCTTGAATGATGTTTCACAATAAAAACCTTTCCCGTTCGCTCGGTAAAAAAAGGGGATAAGATTAAGAATGTTGATTCATTCCAAGTGGCGTAAATACAACTCAATGATTCAAATTTATAGGTTAACTACATCTCAAATTAGTGTAATAAACTCTGGCATTTTAAATTATTGAAGTTACACAACGACGATAAAACAACGATCTTAGATCGTAAATTTACATGTAAAGGCGCGGAACAACGACAACGCTAAATAAGTAAATGTTTTGGTTCTTTAGCTTACCGTGCTAGGTGATGAGTGCAATAACTCAGCACTTATTCACTTATTGATCATTTACTCAACACACAGTACAAGCAATTCTTTTTGAACCTAAATCAACAGAAGAAGGTCGCTCGGCCTCCAGAGATCTTTATAACGCTTCCAAATATTAAAAACAATCTCTCTTATTATTATCAATGTTATCTGACTTTATTACATTAATAAGTAGTAAATATAAACCGAAGAGTTGGTGTCCATTTTGCGAAACATATCAGAAACATAAATGAGAACATATTAAAACCTAAAAGAACAATTAACAGTTGCAATAAAATAATTCTAAATCTCTTAAGAAATTTCTTATCTTTAAAACCAGAGTCTTTCAAATAAATAATGCCGTATTAATCATATACAACTAAATAAATGAAAATTTTAAATTCTTGAAAATATATAAACTTGAACCAATGACCACTTTTAAATACAATTTAAAAGTTTTGTTCAACTACGTCAAATTTGAGACTTGACCAGATACAAAAGAACCGCCAGAGATACTCATAAATTATCTTCAGGTTTGTTACAACCAACAAAAATAATTCTACACAGGATAAGAATTAAAAGGTTTTCAGACAATTTAATTGTCGTCAGATATTTAACAAATTAATTTATTGCATCGTCATACTTAAAAAAGAAGAAGCTTTCGGGTTAATTGGCCGTCCTCAAATCTGTAAAATTATATACAAATAAATAAATTTGTTAAATATCTGAGGACACTTTAATTGGCTGAAAACGTTATAATTATTAAAGTCCTACTTTATCTTATAAATATAATAAGAATTTTAATTAGGAGAAAATAATTAATAAGGACTTTGAAGGGGACAGGAATAAAATATTGAGAAAGAAGGCTTTTACATAACTTCTACAGAAGACAGTCAGTGATAATTAGAATTGAAGTTAAAGAGCAGAAATCAGGAAAGGACTTGGACATGGATGTAGTCTGTCGCCCATGCTCTTTAACTTATGTAAAGAACAGCTGATGAAGAAAGTTAAAACGGGATATGGAAAAGGAATCATACAGAAAGGAGAAGAAATAAAAACCCTACCGTCCACGTTCCGCATCCATATAACGCCACACTCCATACGAACATTTTTAATCAATATTTCCTAATATCCACACTTATATTACCCATAAGAAAATTCCTCTTTTTAGCGAAAGCCTTATTGCCTGTGCTATCCTACTCTAGTTATTACGCTTCCCAAGTAGAAAAATTCCTGAAGATCCTCCAAAATAACTCTTCCCAATCTAACACCCTTTGCTATTCCACTGTTTTCCATACTACACTCCATTACCGTGGTTTTTCCTTCTATTCATCCTCACGTTGAACTCTTCCTCTAGGACCACGTTAATGCCTATCATTATGGTTTCTTTGTCTTCTTCTGACTCTCCTAATACTAAAATATCATCGGCAAACCTCAGGGGTTTTATTTCTTCTCCTTGCAGAGTGATTCCTTTTACTGAAACTAAAAAAATACGATTTTGCGAGGAAGTTAATTCTAAACACTGAACTCTTTTAACCTGTTTGTAAAACCTTTTACAATTTCATGAAATAAATTTATCCCCAATTTCAGATAAATTTTTTATTTAATTAAAGACGACGTTTCGTCTACATATTAGGGTCTTCTTGAGGTATAATTTCTTCACATTTTAAGTTTATATAAACTAAAGTAAGGCGAATGTATGACATATATAAAGCGGACTACCTACAAGGGCCGTTTAAAAAGAAAAGGGAAAGAAATTAAGCTGTCCTTGAGGGAAGTCCAGTAAAAGACTGCGTACTCTATATTTTAATATAAAATATTGCTATTAATCTTTTTTGAATCATGTAAAATGACTGATAATGGTCATTTAATATGTTTTGTGATGTGAAATTGTGTTTTATGGTGCTGAATCTGCAATTCCTCTTGTACAAGAACAGTATATGAAGCTCGTGTTTCGTTACTCACAGACATCTTTCTTTCCTAATGTCCCTGTTTCACATCTATTGAATACCTTGACATTTGAAGTGAACCGGCAACCTTCTCCTCCGCAGATGACTACTTTCCATTTTGATTCTTTTTTTAAAAAATATTTTTTTTTATCAAATTCTGTTCTTTTCGTGCCGCGGCGCATCGCTGATCATCTGTCCATTCCTTTGTGTCACATTCAATTATATTTTAGTGGTTACTCCAGAGATGAAGACAATGTCTTTCTTTCGATTTCTGGATGGTTGTGGAATAAAAGTTTAAATTTTTTAATGGGTTATATCTAGAACATATCACAATTACTAAATTATAGTTACACATTTTTCCAAAGAGTTTGATTCGTCTCTTGAGCTCAGGGGTTGCCTTGAGTAAAGCAAATTGGTTTAAATTGAAGTGATTTCTTGAAACAATATTCGAAGCAGTGGGAGAGAACGTGAACGAGTCTTAATGTTAAACTTGCTCCTGTAATGTTGCGCAAGGTCCTTTCACTCTACTTGCTTGTTGGAATCCGTCTAAGACTTAATCAGCGCTCAGCGTTAAGTAATAAACGTGTAATAGTGTTAATTATTGCTCGTAGTTAGAGGCTATATACAGCGGCGGGGAAACAATAGTAAAATACGTACCATTTAGGAAAGTGAGTAGTGTGGGTGAGTCATCGACGATGGATGAGTATCGGCCACGTTGTAAAGTAACCTGTAATTATATTGTTGTAGATTTTTACGGACGATACGAGATCATTACTTATAAAAAAAATCAAGTGGATGGAAAGAAAGGTCAGACGAAGAAAGTGAAGCATACGGGGGCCGCAGGAGCAGCAGGGAGGGATGGTGAAAGTGGATCTCCTCTATAAGAACAGCCCCTCCCTGGTGGACGCATCAGTGAAGCTTCCTCAGCATCCGCAACACACACTCACACACGCACCATGAGGACCGCTGCTTGGGTGAGGACCAAAAACCTACCTCTAATTCCTGCTCTTCACGAGTTCTTACATTTCAATACAATTAATGTATTACCTCATAGATGACTATTTTTTTGTCTCTCAAGGTCATCCATGGCCATTTTACTTACTCAATTTTTCTAAAAAAAATAATCTTCCACTTCTTCCGACGATATATGAAAAGTACATGATTAAGTTAGCTTTCATATAGAGAGAACCTTGTTTCTTAGGTGAATATTATTTCAAAAACCTTCAACGCTGTTATTCTTTATAAACATTAACCTTTTACAGTAACAGCAGTATTTTAAACAATGATAAAATACCTAAAAGATACTTGCAAAATTTACAGATGTAACTTCATAAATACTACGTGCACAGATTGTATATATATTTAAAATAAATTCAACTGTGACTGTACCAGGTTACACTCATATGCAACCTATGTAGGTAGATGTACATAAAGTACTTGGCAGATGTTTAAAAGTATTTGTTTAAGAACGCAAAATGTTAATTGATGATTTTTTAAAAATATATTTATTCGTTTTTTTATAGATAAATATGGCTATTTTATCAAATATTTTTGAATAAATGACTGGTGTCATAGGATATAACACAATAATTTTCCATAGATTATCAAAAGATGCAAAATTTCAAGGAAGTGGAAAGAGTCAGAGATATTGCATTGGTTTAGGTATATTATGGAAAATAAATAATAACATAACATACTAATTCTTCTTCTTATTATTATTATTAAACGATTGAAATTGAATTTTACACTACAAAATCGAAAATATTAACTGTAAAAGATTTCAGTAATGTAAGACTACCAATATGCGATACTAACTATTTAGAAAAAATTACCAAGATTCAAGTTTCAAGGATAAATACAATTATTTTCGAAAAACACATTTCCAGTATAAAAGGAATGGCTGGTGATCAATGTTTAATACAACTTGATTGGTGTTTAATTCTTTAATCTTATCTAAATTAATAATAGCTTATTTTAAATACTATGAAGGGGAAAATTAATTGATCAGAGAGAGAGAGAGAGAGAGAGAGAGAGAGAGAGAGAGAGAGAGAGGGGGGAGGGAGAGGGAGAGGTTTATCTGACAGATTATTCTAATTACAGGCTTCGAGGCAAAACTATTTACATGTGGAGCTTTCCTGAAATATAATTTCCATACGACATTAAGTAATAAAAATGTCTATATATTAGATTTTTAGTTTTTGTCTCGCTGTAATTTGCCATAACTCTTACGCTTACATGTTGCTGATATAATTTTCCAGTTAAGTTCATTACCCGGTGAAAGACCTAGGAATTTAGAACTTTCTAATTATTCATTTTTTTACCAGAATGTTTGGTTTGAAACGTAATATTGTGTTTTGTTTATAACAAATCACCGTCAATCCAATACTGCGAAGCAGTTTATGATTATCAATACACATGCATTACCTACAAATACAAATCGCAATAGGGTCATTGATAAATATTAAGATTAATAGTTGCCCTGGAATAGAACCCTGTGGAACTCCAACCATTTTGCACCAACAAAAAATGTTTTTTTCTTAGTTACAAAATTTTATAAAAATTATATTAAAAACAGTAAAAAACTTAAATTAATGTTTTTTCCGAGTAATATTTATAAAAAGAACTCGTAATATTAATTTGTTTAGAAATATTTTAACTGATGATTTTCTAACATTTTACGTTTTCTCAAATTTGCATTTAAAATTTAGAGTCCTCTGGTTAGAAACTTCAGTGGTCAATGTCAACATATTAATTTTGTTGTTATGAAAACTTTATGTAGATACAGAATAATCCGACCATGGTGGTTTATAGAACTTCAAACAGATTCACTTAGCCGGAGGAACACAGGGAAGGAGTAATCAGAAAAAAGTTCACGGATTTCATCCAATCCAGTCGGATTAACTCTCAACAGTTTCCATGAAGCTTGTTGACGGTTTAAATGTAACGACTGGAAGGAGGGTTGAAATAGGTCTCAGGAAAAAACACACTTCTTCTTCAGTATGAGAAAATTGAAAATAGCTAATAGTTAGTGAATGTGAAATATTTCGTGACTATTAACATTAAGGAACGGTTGGAAATTAATTTAAAGTTACTGATATTTGAACTATTACTGTTGAAGGTGTGCGTGGCCGCCCTTCTCATCGTCGGGGGAAGGGCTGAAGACAACGGCACGAAGAAACAAGAAAAGCGGGGTATCCTTTCTGGATCTGGTCTGGGCCTTGGCTCTGCTGGACTCTCTTCAGGACTGTATAGTGCAGGATTGGGAGTTGGCAGTCTGGGAGGCCTTGGATCTGGATATAGTCTCGGTTCAGCTGGAGCTGGATACGGACTTGCATCGGCCGGAGCCGGATATGGTCTTGGTTCAGCTGGAGCTGGATACGGACTTGCATCGGCCGGAGCCGGATATGGTCTTGGTTCAGCTGGAGCTGGATACGGACTTGGTTCAGCTGGTGCTGGATATGGTCTTGGTTCAGTTGGAGCTGGTTACGGACTTAGTTCAGCTGGTGCTGGATATGGTCTGGGTTCAGCTGGAGCTGGATATGGTCTTGCCTCAGCAGGAGCTGCTGGACTCGGCTCCGGTCTGTTGGCCAGTTCCGGGTTGGGATTAGCTTCTGGTATCGGGTCCGGCCTAGCCCTGGGATCAGCTGGTGCAGGACTGGGATTAGGATCAGGGCTCGGGATCTCAGGTGGGGCAGTGCAGAGCGTGGTTCAGGCGGTTCCTGTGCAACAGCCAGTTCCAGTTCCCGTGCCTGTTCCCGTGCAGGTAACCCGCCCCGTTCAAGTGCCTGTTCCTCAGCCCTACCCAGTCTCAGTTCCTCAGCCGTACCCCGTGAGAGTGCCTCACCCCGTTCCCGTTCATGTGCCAAGACCTTACCCAGTCGACGTTCCTCATCCCGTTCCCGTTACCGTCAACAGGCCCGTCGCAGTCCCGGTCCCTCAACCCTACCCCGTCAGAGTTCCTCACCCAGTTCCCGTGAGTGTCCCTCAGCCCTATGAAGTTAGGGTACCGCAACCAGTACCCGTACCCGTTCCCCAACCGGTACCAGTTTCCACGGGCTCAGTTGATCTAGCCTCCAGTTCTGGTCTCATTTCCGGCGCTGTAGGCGCCATCGGTGCCGCAGTATCTCAACCAATAGGCATTTCCGCTGGAGCCATCGACGCAGGTGTAGCTCAACCAATAGGCATTTCCGCTGGAGGTATCGACGCCGGCTCTTCCTCAGGTTTACTCTCCAACGGAATCGACGCAACTGGTCTCCTGACCCACGAAGCTGGTGCTGGTGCTGGCGGAGTCGTATCCTCAGCAGGACTCATCTCCTCAGGCGGTCCAATCTCTGCAGGGATTTCGTCGTTGACCGGCGCTTCCATCAGCGGCCCCATCAAGGGTACCTACGTCCCGAGCGTCGAAGGCGGCTTGTATTCCGGCTCCAGCTACGGCTACGGGCTGAAGGGCATCAAGGGTTAACCAACGGAAGCTTCACTCATGATCAAATTGTCTCATTTAACTGTATCGGACATGTCACCGCACCCTTTGAAATCTGTGATAATCATTTTCATACAATAAAATAAGTTTTTATACTACAAAATCCTGGAATCATTATGGTAATTTTCCTTTTGAATCTCCAGAAATTCGATACAGTATTTTGTTTATTAGACCGTAGACGAAGAAATTATTTGCTAAGAAAATTCTTAGTAGGAAACGTTAATTCAGTTGAAATACAGCCTAAAATTTAGCGATCTGAAAAGACATTATTCTCACAAATAATTTTGTTTCCTTAAGACAACAGTCTGTAAGTAAGTATTCTTATTTTACATTAATACCAAAATAATTGGTATTTGTTTCCAGGTCGCAAGGAACAAGTGCACGGAATTTGGTCTAAATTTCCCCCAAGTGGTCCATTAATACACATAAACAAAATTACACTCAGTCAATTTTGAGTATGTTAGAATATATTTGAAACATATCTTCATGAGCCAAATAGTGTTTAAATTTAACTAACATTTCATTTAAGTATTAATACTTTGTAAGTATATATACACTATATAAAGAAAACAAACAGACTGAACAAATACATTATAATTATGAGGTTAATTTAAACTTATAATATAATACATCTTGAAGATGACAGGAATAAAATTTCAAGAAAGAAGAGTTATCCATAACTTCTACAGAAGGCAGTCAGCAGTAATTAGAATTGAACATCAAGAAAGCAGAAATCAAGAAAGGAGTAGGATAAGGATGCAGTCTATCGCCCATGCTCTTTAACTTATATACAGAAGAGGCGATGAGAAAAGTTATAAACGAATATGGAAAGGGAATCAAACTGCAAGGAGGAAGAGTACAACATGAACATTAATAGAGAGAAAACCAAGTTGTGGGAGTGTAGTGTGGGAAATAGTGGAATAACAAAGAAATGTCTTGGTCACCATAATAACAGGAGTAGGATAGCACGGGCAAGGAAGAAATTTACTTACAGCTAATATGAGTATGGATGTTGGGAAATCGTTACTAAAAATGTTTGTATGGAGCGTGGCGTTATATGGGTGCGAAACGTCGACGGTAGGAGTTGCAGAAAAGAGAAGATTAGGTGCTTCTAAAAGTTGTTAACAGAATACGGGAAGAGCGAACAATATGAAGGACGTTGACCAAGAGAAGGGATAGATTAATAGCCCACGTTTTGAGACATGAGGGTCTTGTAAAATTAGCATTAGATGGAAGTGTGTGGGGTAAGAACAAAAGAATTCTCTAAGCAGATTAGGAACGATGTGGTAGTTACGTAGTAATGAAAAGACTAGCACAGAATAGGTTAGCATGGAGGGTTGCATCAGGTCAGTCTAAGGACTGAATACTACAAGTACTAGAAAAATATTGCATAATGTCCCAATTAATAATTAGCGTGTAGAAATATTACGTAGCTCTTGACAATAAAGCGATTATTCGTATTTATATGAGTGTTAAAATTAACCACTTTAACTAATAATACAATTAATAATCACTTAAATTCTGTTCAGATTTCTCAGCCAAATAATTTCTGAAACTGAAGAGTTTATTTTCCTTTGATTTGTTTCATTTCTTCAGGTAATTAGTTGAAGAGCAAATGATTATTATTGTTATATTTACATAAAAACTGCTTCTGGATCCAAAATAGTTAATACTTAAGTCTTTTATTTTTCGTAACAGGTCAAATTTTTAGTCTCTTACGCTACGGATTGCATGAGTATTGGGTCGTAATTAATGGTAAAACCGAATGGAACCCCAAAATGGTAATGATTTAATAAAAAGTAAATTCTGACGGAGAACGGAATGCTGCGACCCCACAGCAAACTCGTCTCCCGCCATTCGGAAGAACGCGAAACAAGTACCCCAAAGCCCGAAATACCTGGATAAGGTCTTCTAGGGGGTTTCCTGCATCTCTTTATTATGAATCACCCGATAGGATCCTTAAACTATAGCCCCGTACCCTAGTCAATCCTTGAATACCTTTCTCTGTACCTTCCACATTCCCCCTTTCAATTCCCTTTCTATGGTATTAAATGGGATTTGCCCGTTTCTGGTCACCCCCAAATAAAATTGACAGAGATGAGTTAATAAGTGGATAGTGTATCGGTATCATTGTAGTACTATTATTAATATTTTACATAATAATTTACAATATCTGGCGGTTTGGAAATCATTAAATTATTAATTTTTTACATGTTTTTTCCTCGTAAAAACTAGTGTTTGGGCTGATGTAATCGTGTAAGAGTTGTTTACAGGTCGAAAGAAGGATAATAATAATAATAATAATAAATTGTATTTATAATTATTGTTAAATAATAATATTTGGACCAATGGAATACACGGAAGTTGTTTCAGATTCTTAGATTATAATTTTCGAAGAATTTATATGTACTTAAAGAGTTGGATGAAACTTTATTGACTCGTATGGTGTTTATTCCTGGTCGCCAAGGAAATAACAGCTTGAATTGACGTCATACAGCTAGCAGGGTTGAAATTTACCCAAGTTCCTATAGAAAATTGCTGGCGCCCAAATGAATGAATAATAGAAATTTATATAAGGAGATAATCGGTATATAAGAAAGAAATTATATTGAAAAGTTTGTTTATTGATAGAAATGTGAATATTAGGAAATCTTTGCTAAAATTGTTCGTATGGAGTTTGGCGTAATATGGATTGGAAAAGAGGACGATAAGAGTTGGGGAAAGTAAAGGAATAGAAGATTTAATAATGTGGTGTTATAGGCGAATGCTGAAAAATCAGATGGGTGGATAGAATCACAAACGAGGAAGTTCTTAACAGAATATGGGAAAAGAGAACAATATGGGCGTTGATTAAGAGAAGGGATAGATTAATAGGCCACGATTTAAGACACGAGGGTCTTGTAAAATTTGCATTAGAGGGAAGTGTGTGGGGTGAGAACGGAAGAGGGAGCTCAAGGATGGAATGCGGTATGCAGATTAGGGAGGATGTGGGTTGTGCTAGTTATAAGGAAATGAAAAGGCGTGAGCAGGATAGACTACCATGGAGGTTTGCATCAGACCAGTCTTAGGACTGAATACCACAACAACAACAACTTAAAAATCTCAGGAGGGACCACTGGTTACATCATATTATTAATCAATTTTCCTGTGAAACATTTTCTTGGCAATAATCAGTACCCAATTATCACACCAGTGTCTCTAGATTATATTTCTTACTAAATACAAAAGTATACAGACACGGGACTTATTTGAGGGAGAACAAGCATGAAAAAAATAGACTTGGAATGCACCGATTTTATTTTGGACTAGAAAATTAGTCCATATACACATGCAATCAACGTAACAGTCCAAAAAAAATCCATGGGAAGTCAAATAAAAATGAAAAAAAAGACATTTTTAAATTATAACAACTGTAGCTTCAACAACAAAAAATAACAATTTAAGTTTGACCTCAGTGTTTAACTTGGCGTGCATTTGGTTGTCTCTAACTCTTGTAGCCCGAGGAGTAGCTGGACCCAGAGCCGTAGTTGGAGGATCCTGAAGTGTAGCTCGTCGCGGATCCGTAGCCAACTCTGCCGCCTTGCAGTGAACTGGATCCGTAAGAGTTCTTCAGCTGCGACCCTGACGACAAGGAACTCGACTCTGCCTCAGCCGAATATTCCGAAGCGCCTGCCTCCGAAGAGTACCCGGAGGAGATAAAACCACTGCTTTCGATTCTGGATCTTAGCCCCCCTAACGACCCTTCGGAGCCTACCCCGGAAAAAGCGTAGGGTGAAGATCCCAGCTCTGCGTTGTTCTGCTGATGTCCTGCCGCGGAGGCGAGTTCTGCATTACCACCAGCAGCAGCGGCAGCAAGGCCGTAAGATGAAGCCAGACCGCCGCCAGAAACGGCTTGAGGTCCAGCGGAAGCGAACCCGACAGCGGCAGAGGAGAGACCGTTGATGCCCGAGGTGGCGTAGTAAGACGGCTGAGGCACCGCCACGGGTACGGGCACCGGCTGCAGAACCCTGACGGCGTAGGGCTGCGGCACGGGGACAGGGATGGCCACCGCACGAGGAACGTCCACGGGGTAGGGCCTCAGGACCTGGATGGGCACCGGCTGAGGAACCCTCACCGCGATAGGCTGAGGAACGGTCACGGGGTACGGCTGAGGCACCGGCACGGCCACGGGTCTGGAAACCTCCACAGGCACGGCCACGGGCTGAGGAACGGCGATGGTCTTCACCACGTTCTGGGCGATGCCACCCAGGCCGAGGGCGCCACCGAGACCGGAGGCCTGGATCAGACCAATGTTTCCAGCCGACAGTCCGGACAGTCCGGCTGATCCTCCGCCGAGGATCCCATAAGGTGACAGGCCATAACCAGCACCGTACGCGGCTTCTCCGTAAGCCCACCTCTTGTCTTGTTTCGACGACTCTGCTTTGCCGCTCGAACCCACGGCCAACAGCGCCGCCACAAACAGAACCTGAAAAGTGTGAAAAAATAACAAGTCCTGTAATATCATATAAATTTAATAACTTTATTTTTAGATTTTCCCGACTCGTCACAACTGATGACGTCATCACCTTACATAAATAAAACTACCACGAAATCTCATTCTTTCAAGTTCAAAACGTGCTTCTCTTTGTAATAAAATAAATTAGTACATACATTTTATAAACTGCGAGTATTAAAGAAAAATTTTAAGTTTTCACAACGCAGTTCACAAATTTATCGATTAAATAGTGCTTATTATTCCACGTCAGTTTATTTATTTCAATATCTTTTTCCTGATATTTTACTTTCAGACAGAAAGTGGTCCCAAAGACCGCAACAGTCCAGAGATGAAGACTTTCTTTTCAAAGATGGAATATGTCTTCTTTGCGTTATTCAGAAATTTTTGAGTTTGTAACTTAGTCAATCAAATTGCCTTTATTATTCCACATCAATTAATTTAATTGAATATATCTTCATTTGAATAAATGGTCTCCTTCCTTATATTTTACTTGCAGACAGAAAAGAAAACCGTTACAAACTCCGCAGCAGCCTGATCTCCAGAGATGAAAGATCCCTTTCTATAGATGGCGTATCTCTTCGCATTATTCACAAATATTTTATTTGTATTTATTTTACTAGCAGCCAACAAAAATAGTTACAATCGTCGCAGCAGCCTGATGTCCAGAGATGAAGACTTTCTTTTCAAAGATGGAGTATTTCTTCTTTGCGTTATTCACAAATATCATTTGAGTTTACAAATTTAATAGACATCAATTAATTTCCTTCTATTGAATAAATTGTCTTATTACTTAATTTTAGTTGCAGACAGAAAAAAAAAGTTGTTCTAAACACCACAGCATCCTGACCTCCAGAGATAAAAGCTTTCTTTCCAAAGATGGCGTGTAACTGTTCTTAGCATTATTTCTTTACAAATACTTTTAATTTTCGTGGATTAATACTGCAGTACATACATTAAATGGCATGAAATTTATAAATCGTTAGGTAACCTTTACTTCAACAATGTCGTGACAATGGTGGGCGTGACGCCATGTTTTTCAAGACAAAATTATCTTTTTTTTATGGAATCAGTTATCAAGAACTATCATCTTACTATATATTAATTGAAAAGATTCATCGTCATTACATCTTTCAAAAATCAACAAGTGACTGAGTCGTATGGTTATTCAATATACCCCAAAAATAATACATGATCTGTATTTTATGAACATTTTATGTATAGTAAAATTTGAGCAATGAAATATGCAAATTTATATAATAGTGTTAAAATAAAATGAGTTCGAAAGAAAACAGTATTATACATATCTGTTTGTAATAATGGCTGTTGAATTTATATTATAAGTATATAAATGTGGGTTAGTGAGAAGTAAACGATGCGAAGTAATGTTGGATAGGAGACTAAGATTTTGTCATGTTTTTTTTTCTGACAATTAACAGAACCACTAAAGCAATTTATTATCGTGCTCAAATCCTGCGCACTTTTTAGATAACAGAAAGCGGTTAATGAACGTTTCACGAAGGAGCCGAGTCGGAAAGAGATGGAGTGACGAAGGCCTGATTTAGCTAATGAGATAGAATCTGAGGAACACGTCGCTAATCGAAGCCGTAAAGCCACTGCCGTTTTCGCAGAATCCATACAGAATCACTTGAAGAAACCAGTTTCTCGTCGATTCCCCTTTAGGAGAGAAACTCACCAGGGCAGTAGCCTTCATGTCTTCTCGGTGGACCAAGGGACTGTGCATAACGCCGTTTGGTATAACCGCACGTTTTATACCGGAAGGAAAATTCCCCCTCTTTCCTACCGTCCAAAAAAAAATATAGAGTTGTGGCGAACCGGATGTGACCGGAACTGGACTTTCTCTGGTGACCTTTCCGGTCGGTCATCTTCGGGACGGTCAGCGAGCTGCGACAGGTTGGAGTCACTTTTCTGAAAACTACTTTCGTCTTCGACTTGACGGCGGCGAAATTGGCGTAGCACGTGCACGGGAATCTAGTTACTACCCACGTTTTTGCCCGGCGATGCCATCGGGAATTCATTTACAGTCATTTCTTGATTAATGCTTTAGGGAAACCTCATAACTTGCAGTGTGTTGGTGAAATTACGTGTATATAATTCCTTAACCGTATGTTGGGAATGCCTCGCACTCTCTCTGTTTTCTTTATCAAAGTTCTCACATGCCGAGACACCTTCACATATTTTATGAGGTATATGTACTGGGGTCAAAGACCTTGGGCATATGGAAGAGTTGTCCGCTGATCCCATTGCATCAGTCGGCTAACTGCCTCATGAAACTGGTGGAGACATGGAGAAGGGAATGCTGCGACCCCACTGCAATCTCGTCTCCCGTCATTCGGAAGGGCGTGAGAATAGTACCCAATGCCCGACCTACCTGATGCAGGTTTTCTAGGGTTTTCCCTGCATCTCTTTCGGTGAAACACCAGGTAGGATCCTTAAACCTTAGCCCGGGGGCCCTAGTTAACCCTTGGCTACCTTGCTCTACCGTCCGTATCCCCCCTTTTCAATTCCTTTCCTGTGCTATTAAAGGGAAGTTTCCTGTTTCAGGATCACCCTCATGTAGCCTGTTAACCCAAAAATAATCGTTAATCGTACGTCTTCTTCTTTTTACCGGTTCCTCAATCTCAAATATGGTTAGAATCTATTGAATTTAAACTGCTAGCTATAATGAAAGTGAACGGCTGATATTTTATTCGATGGCTCAAAAAGTAATTTATGTAGTAGCTATACTTCCTCTTCAATAAGTTACGCCAATACAAGATCAAGTTTTTATAAACTCAACCACCATAAAGAAAACAATAAATATTAAGTGTTGTGGTGGTAATCAGTCCTTAGACTCATCTGTTCCATGCTAACATAAGTCCTACATCTGGTCTAAAGCGACAATCAAAGCTAACCTATCTTGCGCAAGCCTGTTCATTTCCGCTTAGCTACGAAATCTGACATCCACCTTAATTTGCTTAGACTATTCCATCCTTGGTCTCCCTCTTCAGTTAATTTTCCTCGAATGTATATTTTACAAAACCCTCGTGTCTCAAAATGTAGCTTATTAATTTATCAGTTATGTTGGTCGTCGTCCTCCATATTGTTCGCTAATCCTCGTTAGTGATTCTATCCACCTATCTCATTCTTCTATAGCACCACATTCTATTCTCTTTCTTTCTGCAACCCCTACCGTCCACGTTTCGCACCTATATAACGCCACACTCTATAATATCATTTTTAGCAATGATTTCCTAATATTTATATTTACATTAGTCGTAAGTTTTTTTATTTTTTATTTTTTGCGTAAGCCTTCCTCGCCTGTGCTATCCTATTCTACTTATAATACTGCCAAGTAGCAGAATTACGTAACTTCATTCAAAATATCCCTTAACCACCAAACTTTCACTATTTCCCATACTACATTACATTACCTTGGTTTTCCCTCTACGAATCCTCATATTCAACTCTTCCTCCGGGATCACGTTCTTGCCAATTATAATTTTTTAAGTCTTCTTCTCACTCCCCTAATGCTACAAAATCATCAGCAAACTGTAGGTATTTTTTTTATTTATTCTGCTTGCAGTATGATTCCCTTTTCCATATTCCGTTTCAACTTTCTTCATCCCCTGTTCTATATATAAATGATATATTATAAGAATTTATTTTTAAGGCTTAGCAGACTCGGTGTCATCAGACTGTAGATATAAGGGGAAGGGAGGAATGAGTGTTTTGTAAAGCTTATTAAAGTGGTCTAGTGGTTAGCGTCGCTGTCTCGTACCACAGAGGTCCCAGGGTACGAATCCTTGGATGTTCGCGTTGTTTGATAAACCTCACTTTGATACTTCTACTTGCATATAAGTTTCCCATAATCGCACAAAGTCGCTAAAGGAAAAAAAAGCTCATTAATGCGTAACGTAATAGCAGAGGAAAGCAAAAATTAAGAGCAACCAAGCGTGTGACATGCTGAATCATTCATATCATATCTACATTAATTCCTAGTTCCTAATAAAATATACTTGCGAAACTTTCACGAAAATTGATCACTTTCGCTATCACTCTTAACGTATCCGTATTTTCTCTGGTCCAGAAAAAAAAGGGAAAATGTCTCAAAACCTGCTACAGGTAATTTATTCACAATTTTCTATAGGGCCAATGCAGGAAGGAAGAAAAAAATTACATAAATCAAATATATTTTTATTCCTCGTCGTGATTTCGTCTTAGAATACTCTTGACGATTAACGTAATTACTGATAAGGAGCCAGAATGAGATGAGAGTCTTGATGGTGGTATAATGCAACTTGTAGATAGCTTTCTAGAGTGTTTATTACTTGGAAAAGAGATTAGACACAGATACAGTCCAAGTCTGTCCCAAGGTTTTGCTACGACTTTGTTATGCTCGGGGTTTCCATTTATTTAATCGAAAACAGTTTCCTGAAAAAAAATCATTCTCCTTTAACTTCCCGAATATGACGTCATCAAGGATCTGCAATGATTTACTCGGTTAATCCACTGTCTAAATTGCTCCGTTGGACCGAAAGAGATGCCTGTGGGAGTTTTCTCTCGCAGGTATTTCTCCCCAGTGCTCTTTATGGGGTTTTGAACGTTCCAACCCTTGGCGCTTCACCCTAGAGTGACTGCGGGGCTCACCTTATTATGTCGGGAATGCCTCGCACTCTCACTGTTTTTTTTATCAAAGTTCTCACATGCCGAGACAACTTCACCTATTTTAGGAGGTATATGTACTGGGGTCGAAGACCTTGGGCATATGGCAAGAGTTGTTCGCTGATCCCATTGAAACTGGTGGAGACATGAAGAAGGGAATGCTGCGACCCCACAGCAAACTCGTCTCGCGTCATTCGTAAGGGCGTGAGAATAGTACCCAATGCCCGACCTACCTGATGCAGGTTTTATAGGGTTTTCCCTGGATCACTTTAGGTGAAACACAAGGGTAGGATCCTTAGACCACAGCCCGGGGTCCTAGTCAACCCTTGCCTACCTTAATGTACCTTCCGTATCGTCCCCTTTTCTATTCCCTTCCTATGCTATTAAAGGGGAGTTGCCTGTTTCAGGATCACCCTCATGTAGCCTGTTAACCCAAAAAAAATAACTTGCCCAGGTACCTTCATCTATTTTGCTAAGTGTATGCACTGGACTCGAAGACCTTGAGCAAACGGTCACAGCTGTACGCTGGTCCCATTGTATCAGTCGGCCAGCTGCCCCCTACCCGTCATTCGGAGGGGCGTGTGAATAGTCCCCCATAGCATCTCTTTTAGGTCGAACACCGGGTAGGTTCCTTGAACTTCAGCCCGGGGGCCGTAGTAAACCCTTGGTTGCCTTGCCCTACCTTCCGAATCCCCACTTTTCAATTCCCCCCCCCCCCAAAATGTATCCCTTGATCACTGATAATTTTATTTGTACTTATTACGGCTTTTAGCAAGGACGAAATGTAGATCTGTTTATTCAACAGCGACGTTAGGACTGTTTAGATTTACACTCCAAGATTTTAAACATCGTCATCAAGCCATCTCTTATGACTCCAGCTTTTTCACACACTCGGTAATTTTTCTCCATTATTTATTTCTTTTTTTCTGGGTGTACAAAGAATGTTAAACGTTCATGTCGTGCTTCCAGACCTTCCTTTATTTTTATTATCTTCCATAACCTTAGCTTCTCCAATATTTGTTTAATTTCTTTTCGTATCTTCTTAGTGTGTTCTTAAGCACATTATGACCGTTAAATGTAATCTACAAATCTTGTACAACATATCTTTGTCCCACTTAAATTTACATTTTTTCTCTCTCTTTGTCCTATTCTCAATGTATTGGTACTATAGGATTCAGTAACACAAATAATTTGTGCGGATAACAATCCCATATGTAGTTTAAACAGTATGTTTTGGTATAAGAAGATAAGTGATTATTCAAAGCTTACTTCTTAATGGGGCAGGGATATAGAAATCAAGAAAAATAGGTTCACAGGTAGTTGTCATGGCTGATGTTCCTCCGTCTGGCCATAGCCGACCCAATAAAGATTTAAAGTAGTTTAAAGGCATTTGGAAACAGAAATAAGAAGAATTGTGCTTTATAATGCTTTATGGCCAGTCGGAGAGCTCGTTAAGGATTCCAAATTACAGTGACCAGATCGAGTAGATACAGAGATTTATAATACTGCAGCCGTCAGTCTGGAGCAGTATTGAGTATTCAAATTTATTCGAGATCTCTCCTGCGCAATTTATTTTTATTTACGGCTCATCATCATTTTATGTGATGCCTAATGGCAGGTTCCTGGTGCCTTTAACTACTTGTGTCACTTGCTTTCATCTTTGTCTTTTCGTTGATCCGTAAATGTATCAATCAACGGCTTCTCCCTCTCGTCTTCTTCACGCCTTCCACTGGTGCCTTTAAAGCTTGTTACTCTCATCACATGTTCCAACCATATTTATTTAATTTTCAGGATTTCTTCTACCATAGTTCTTTACCCTCTTATTTCCCTACCCATCTTATCTATTTTTGTCCGTATGCACATGCCTCCATGTTATTTATTCCTCTCTTTTTCATAGTCCTTTTTTTACACCAACAGAATAAAAACACTCCAAACATGTCAATAAACCAATATATTTTTTCAATTTATCGTATTTAAAATTACATTAGACTTTGTTTCTTGCGCGAAGAGCTTGTTTTGCTATTATTGTCCTCTGTTGAGGTTTTCCAAATATCACTAAACCTAGTACCAAAGTTACTGCTTTACTTTCGCGGTTCTTCCTTTCTTCTTTTCTGATGTGTCTCCCTAATTTTTTATTTACTTGCATATCCTTTTTCAATCCAATATTTATTTTAATTTCGTAATCTTACAGTTTCTTTTCTAATCTTCTTAACATGCTATCAATCACCATACAGTTCTTCCTCTCCTCCATCGTTGTGTCCCTCCTTCATTTTAATTTACTTGCATATCCTTTGTCAATCCAATAATTATTTTCATTTCACAATCCTTCAATTTATTTTCCACATAACTACCACATTCCACAAATTCTCCTAATCTGCCCAGCATATCCCATCCTTTCCTTTCCTTTTAACTTCCCTCTAATGCTAATCTTACATCTCTCAAAACGTGGCCTATTAATCTATCCCATTCGTGGTCGAAGTTCTCTTCTTCTATCTTGCTAAAAACTTCTTGGTTGGTTACTCTATTCACTCACCTCATTCTCCTATAGTACCACATTTCAAAAGCTTCTATTATTTTCCTTTCTGCAACTCCTACCGACCACGTTTCACGCTCCATACGAAAATTTTTAAGAATTATTTCCTACTATTCATGCTTATATGAGCCGTAATTAAATTCCTCTTTCTTGCATGTTGTATCCAACTCTAGTTATTATGCTACCCGGGTAGCTTCCTTCAGAATATCCCTTACAAACTAACAGCCTTGCTGATTCCACTTTTTCCCATATTACACTCCAACACCTTGGTTTTATCTCTTTTAATCCTCAAGCTGTACTCTTCCTCCAGGACCGCGTTCATGCCATTTATTATGGTTTCCAGATCTTCCTCTGACTTGAAATGCTATGTAAAAGTGTAGAGCGTGGTATGGGATAAAATTAAAAGCACAATTTAAAGTTAATGGGAATTTTATTTACAAATGAACTTAACTAGGAGAACATTAATGAAGGAAATATTTACATATTTTGGAGGTTCAGCGAAGCAATTTGACCATTTATTATCTCAGGATAATGTGAAGGATTGAAACCTAACAGCGTACCTCCTTTGTAGTGTTGCATCGCTGTGCGAAGAAGCATTGAAATCGATGTTTGATAATCGATTTTATTTAGACCACGAAACCCCATTGGTTGAGGCAACCACGTGGTATTTAAATATTTCGTTGCCTTCGTGGATCTCTATTCCCAAGGGACCGCGTTTACGGAATACCCAGGTCATATTCCTGCGTGCCCACAAGACATCACAGGGGATAAGTGGCGGGTCCAGACCCCGACATGCTGGCGCCGATTCCAGATTTCCGATCCTTGCTAACTATATATTAAGAAATAATAAAATATCAACTCTCGCGCTGCACAAGTAATAATAGAATGACATCCAAAGAAGGAATATTTCTAAATGATGACTTGTTGAAAAAAATTCTAATTAATATACAAGGAATTGCACTGGAAAATAAATAATGGTAAGATGGGGAGAAGAAAATGATTTCAGAGACGGGCACGCGCTATATGAATTTATTATTTAATAGCGCGACATGTATGTATATGTGAAATATTGTTAGTGGAAAATAGCATCTCTGCCTATTTCCGGTTATTTATGAAAGTAAAGGGAAATCTTGTGGGAGTGCGGACGTTAGAAAGATCACTGACGACGGATGTGAGTGACACACACCTTAGCTATATAAGGTCACAGGGCAGGATCTCATCGGCCATGGTTCCAGAAAGAAAGCTCTACGTTGCCGCCGGCAGAAAGTGAGGAACAACCTGAAATTCAACGTTTGCTTCATCGAAAGCGATAGAGACGTAACACCGGAAATTTAAATGACTATGGTCTACACAAAGGAAAATGAAATGTCAAAGATGGTTTCGGGACTCTTTGCGGAATCATATACGGTTTAAAAGGACCCGAAGATCTCGTTGTTTAGCGACAATTATTATTGGCTAAAAATATTTACTATTTAAGCCCTAGCGCTCAACTCCTTACAACCAATCATAATTGGAGATTGCTTTAGACGAAGCTATAATATATATTAAGCGAAGGATCAAGGTATACGTCACAGAGTTTACTATGGAAAATATCGCTTTGATCGTTCAGAGACGGTCAGTTAATAAAACAGAGATTAACTTAGTTTATGCAAAGTCTTTGAAGTTTTGGAACCACAATTTTCTTGTCTCATTAATTTACAAGACATGTTCAGCTACCTACTAACACACACACACATATATAAATAAATAAATAAATAAATATATATATATATATAATTTTTCGTAGTCTGTAACGAATATAAATATTGAGTAGTGGCGATTGAGAAGTAAATCAAAGAGTTTACCAGGTAAATCATCCCATAAGACTTTCTCTCAGAAAAATTTTAACAGTTTAATTTGTAAAATGTAATTAATTATTTATTTTTATTTTGTTTAAAATATATATAATTATAATTCAAATTTTTTAAATGTAAATGGTACATACACAAGGAAACAACTATTGTACTGTTGAAATTGCCACTTTTCTAAGAAATTATTGTAACGTTATAAGACGAAAACGTAATTGAAGATCGTTAATAACTCCCGATTTGATGCAAAAACATTTTTTAAAAATCCCATGAGCCGCTTAAAAGAACGTTATTATATAAAAAATAAGAAAATCAGAGGCGTAGAAAATACCAAAATTAGGTAAACAGAATTAGAACTGTTGAAATAGACTTCTTAAGTAGAAGCTGCAGAGTTTCGAAACAAGAGAAAGTTACAAATTATGAGATAAGAATAAAAATAAAGATAGAGAGCAAAATCAAGGAAGTAATAGAGGGGAACGACGATTGAAATGATATGAACAAGTAAAAGGGATGGGAGTTAAAGAAAGATGGCCCAAGAAAATGTAGAATGGCATCCAGATAAAAAATCGGAATAGGGAAATCTATGAATAAAGACTGGGAGAGAAAAGATCAAATTAATATATTAATGTATATATATATATATATATATATATATATATATATATATATATAGAGAGAGAGAGAGAGAGAGAGAGAGAGAGAGTTGGGGAGGATGCGAGAAACGCACACTAACTATACATATGCATATTAATTACATATTTTCTCTCCCAATCTTCATCCATAGATTGTTCTATTCCGATTATATATATATATATATATATATAATTTAAGAGCACAACGTTTCTGAATCCGTTTCTACTCTCTTCAGGTTCCGGCCCGTCTGAAAGGTTCATGTTGATATTATTAACGTTTCCTCACACAATCGTTGAACTTTTTAAAAAAAATTATTTGTAATATTTTACTTTTATATCCAGCTGTCTTTAAAATTATAAACAAATATGTATTTTTAATTTAATATTAAATAATTACTACCCTTGATATTTAACATAAAAGACGATAAAAATTATTATTTACTTAATGAAATTTAATAAATTAGCGACTAATAACATTTTATTTCATTCGTCTTCTATCCGTCGCCGAGTTTAGAGAAAGAAATAAGCTTATGCAAAGGGTTTATAAGATAGAGTGTAGAGTCTTTGGTTGGGGAAGAAGAGGAATCGCAGGTTATTGTGTTACGGCGATGGTTTTGTTGCGGATAATTGTACATTTTGATTGGTATGTGAAATAAATATTATTTATTCAAAGTACATGAATTGAATGTTGTAATATTGAATCTTCTTATATTGATGAAAAGAAAGCCAGGAAGTTGAGTACAAAATACTTATGATTTGAATTAATATAAGTAACGTTCATAGCCTCAAATATTTGAGAAGATCCATTTCGTTAACGATGGAATATCTCACGTGAAAGATCGATGTAGCGAAGTTTAAGGATAGTAAAGCTTTGGATGATAAAATGATGCATTAGAATTCATATCAGGTTCCCACGTTAGCCTGACCAAACAAGGAACGAGGCTGGAGCTCAACAAGTTATTATTGCTCTGTTTGTAGAATAAATATTAATATTCAAGTAAATGAAAATATACGTGGTTAAGAAATGTCTAATGATAAGCCAAATTTGTTTCGTAAGGGATTTTGAAAGCCAGCTGCATTGTATGCCGTACAGTTGGTACGACTCAGCATTAGTAAAAAGCTCGTGTGACGTCACCGATGACGTGTAAAGGAGGATCCAAACGCATCCTTGAAACGCTAAATTTTGTGTGCACTGGCCAATAGCGTCAGCATAACGGCAATAGCCCAGATATTATATTTTCAGTTATATACTGTCACGTTGATTGAAACAAGTTAATTGATGAAAGTCTGTTACAATCTGAAGTTTCATCACCATATTGGAGACTTACTAAGAGTATTAAATAACTAGAAATTTTAATAATTGTTTTAATGCATTATTTTCTGAAACACATGAAGAAATTACCTGATGAAGTCTCTAATATGATGACGAAACATCGGTTAAATTGCATACAAACTTTATAGTCTGTAATTGGTTGTTGAATGTATTCCATTTAATTATTGTAAAAAACCAACGTAAAATGGTACACTGGTATAATATATACATATTTATTATATTCAACACTAGAAAAATCGCGCAGTGTCGAATAACGAGTAATATGACGTTATATGGGTGCGAAACGTGGACGATAGGAGGTGCAGAAAAGAGAAGATTAGACGCTTTTGAAATGTGGTGCTGTAAGAGATTGAGATGGGTGGATGGAGTTACTAACCAGAAACTTCTAAACAGAATAAGGGAAGAGGACGTTGACCCAGAGAAGGGATAGATTAATAGGCCACGTTTTAAAGCATGAGGGTCTTGTAAAATTAGCATTAGAGGGAAGTGTGTGTGGGGTAAGAAGAAAGGATTGTATTGTTAAGCAGATTAGGGATGGTGTGGTTTGTGCCAGTTATGAGGAAATGAATAGTCTTGCGCAATAATAGGATGGGTTGCAACCATCCAGTATTAGTGCACGGGTCATTTCGTTTGAATTAACATTTAACTCGGCGTAGTTATAAATGAATCGGGTGGAGTGGAAAGTTTCGTTTTCGTTATTACTCAGAGAGAAGTTGAATATCGCCATATTTTATTCTCTTAAGAGAGATACGCACGCATTCCTTCCTATATGTGCGAAACAAGTTTCAAATCGAAAGTAAGGGGAAACTTGGGAGTACTCGGCAATTGCCGTCTCTCATTCCATTAAAATGTAAATGAGACAATGCGATTGATTTATTGCCTCGAGGAAAGATTTATATCAGCTTCTCTGAATTTCTCATCCGACTATTAGAAAATAATATTTTCAATAGGTAATTGTGTGCACTTTACCAAGAAAAGACAGGATGAGGCCAAGCTTAAATAAAATAAAATATTTCAGAATTACCACTACTTATTTATGAATTTCATTAATGTTACTTCGTTTAGTTAATCAGTCAATTTTTAATTGTATAATACATTATATTGAAAACGAGGAACAGCATTAGAATCGCATATATTCAATGTTACTAAACTTCAAATAGGTTTAAAATGTTTCTTTCTTAAATTATTTAATGCAAACCTGGTGTTCTTGTAGTACTGAGTCCTTAGACTGGTCTGAAGTAACTCACCATGTTAACCTATTTTGTGAAAGCTTTTTCACTTCTACGTAACTACCACATCCAACATCTTCCCTCATCCGCTCAGCGTATTCCAACCTTGGCCCCACTCTTATGTTATTACCTCACACACTTCCCTCTAATGATAATTGCCCAAGTAGCAGAATTACTTAACATCCTTCCCAATCTAGCACCCTTTGCTATTCCACTGTTCCGCCTTGGTTTTCTCTAGATTAATCCTCACGTTGAACTCTTTCTCCAGGATCACGTTCATGCCATCTATTATGGTCTTCTTCGGATATCCCTAACACTACAACATCATCGGCAAACAGTAGTATTTTTATTTAATCTTCTTGAAGTTTGATTCCCTTTCCATATTCATTTTTAAATCTCTTCATCGCTTGTTCTATATATAAGTTAAAAAGTATGGGCGACGGACTGCATCCTTTGCTTACTCCTTTCTTGATATCTGCTTTATTTTCTTGCCATTCAATTCCAATTACTGCTGACTGCCTTCTGTGGACGTTATAGATAACTCTTCTTTCTCGATATTTTATTCCTGTCCTCTTCAAAATCCTTAATACTGTTTTCCAGTTAACATCATAAAAAGCTTTTTTCTAAATCTACAAATGTCATGAACGTAGGTCTATTCTTTCTTATTCTGTCTTCAGAAATTTGAAGCAGAGTCAATATTGCTTTTCTTGTCCCTACATTCTTCCTAACACCAAACTGATCTTCTCCTAATTCGCATTCTATTTGTCCTTCCATCCCCTATATACTATTTTCATTAATATTTTGCATGCACGAGATACTGAACTAATTGTCATCTGCTCTTCGCATCTATCAGCTCCAGTCTTCTTCTGTAAGGTTAAAATTATGTTTTTTACTAAAATCTTCTTGTATTCTTGTTTCATAGATTTTGCAAATTATTCTGAACAGCCATATTTTGTTTATCAACTCCGCTGGAATGTTATTAATTCATAGAACTTTACAATTGCTCAGGTCTGTCAAACTCGGACCTTAAAATTTTGTCCCCCAACTCTTCATCATCCACTTCCTCTTCTTCTTTTATTAGTGACTGATCTATAACTTCACTGTGATACAGCTCTTATAGGTATTCCTTCCATCTTTCTGCCGTTTCTTCTTTATCTAGAATTGACTTCCCATCCGCTCTCCTGATTTTTTCTCTCCGAATATTTACTTGATGTTATTATAAGCTGCGTCTATTTTCATTTTCACCGTGTAATATTCAACCGCTTTGCATTCTTCATCTGTCTGTACTGCTCTAACCATTTTCATATCTTGCGTTTTTGTATTTACGTCTTTAATCAATCATCTTTATTATTTCTTGTGTTATGTATGCTTTCCTATTGATCTGAGCTATTCTTCGCACTTTTCTTCGGCAGTTGTAGTCATTTCGTCCTTCGAGGGGTATTTTGAAGGCAATGAAGGAATTCTGCTACTGGGAAGGATAATAGCTAGGCAAGGAAGGTTTTTACAGACGACTGTTGAGTGAAATATTGTGATTGGAGGGGATCGCCGGGCAACCAGTTAGCACATGCATAAAGGAACGTCGGACAGTGTAAATATAATATTTTATACAAATTGTAAAATAATATTAAGTGTCAGCTATAGATGATGCTGTGGACGTAGGCTCCAAAAAATTGTAAACAGGTGACGTCTGTTGCACCTGAAGTAATGAACGAATCAGATGACAAAATAAATTTATAGTTTAATTGAGTTATTAAAATTAATTTTAATATCGCTGGAGATATTAAATTAAAATAATTGTGACATGTTAAGCCAATAAATGCTAGATGCCTGCCCCTTATATTTAGAGATGATTATGACGAAAGTAATAGAGCACAGGATCGAGTAAAGTGATTGAGGTATTAAAATAAAGTATTTAAACTATTTGAAAAAAATTGAGACTCTGTAGGGGTTTGCTTATCTAAACGTTATAGAGTACCATTTATAGCGACCTACCTCAAAGAGAACGGTTGCATCAGAGCTAAGAAATGTGAGGTCAGCGAACTGACCTTGACACTGGAGGAATGGATTCAACCAGTGTGGGTGTGACCACCACAGATGGAGAAAAGGTGCGTATTCAAGTACACGGTGTTTTTCATGAGATTTTCCACATTTTATTAGACTAGCCAACTGTTTCAGTTAATTAGAGTATTCATTTTTATATTTCACTCACTACATCCTGACTCCAGAGTGTAGCTTCCACACGAATCTCAAAGCAACTTGAAGTTGATAAATGCATTGGATATTAACAAACAATGTTAGCAATAACGTTAGTTACACTATTGCAAAGAGAAAAGTTCCTAACGTTTATTGTTACATTGTAACATTATGAAATGCAAGCTGAAAATTAATAAACTCAAGAAAGGAATTAAAACAAAGAGATGGGAATTTGAAAAACTGAAACTACATGAGGTGCTTGAAATTCACAGAAGAAATCAAGAATAGATTCACAGAGAAAGGAGAAAGAAACAATATAGAAGAGTTTGCACTTAATTGCTCTATATTAAAAGTTTCTTTCTGTCAATTTGTAACGGTCAAACACATCCGCTCAGACTTTTGGCGGTGCGGAACCTAAAGAAAGGAGACAGCATTTTTTTGGTTAACAGGCTACATGAGGGTGATCCTGAAACAGGCAACTCCCCTTTAATAGCATAGGAAGGGAATTGAAAAGGGGGGATGCGGAAGGTAGAGCAATGAGTTAGGGCAATAAAAAACCAAAATTTCACGACGCGCCTGCGGTATTTCCCAATTTTGGGGAGATTTGGCGGCATCGGCTGGTGTGTTTTCCCAAGCGTAACCATAAATGTTATAGGTGAATATCTCTTCCTGTCACCTTGGTGATATAGACTAAAGAAGTGGGGAGGAGATTTAAAATAAAGGCGTGCAGAGAGATTTTTGGAAGATGTCGAGGACGGGAACGATTTGGTGAGATTTCGAGAGAGATGGCAAGACAGATTTTGTGAGAGATTTTGAGAGTGATTTCTGGACAGATTATTGTAATTTTTGTGGAGAGATTGTTGGACATATGATGAGCATTATTGGACAGTTAGTCCAAGAGAAGGAGGATAAGCGGAAATTTTCCTGAACCCGGGACAAATGGCGGCGGCGACTCTGACTAAGGAGGATATTGCTACGAGGAAGGAGCTGGGATATTCACTAAGCTGACACGGTACATTACATCTGTAACCCTTTTTGCTGACTTCCTATACTGCCAGGTCCGAGTAGATTATATTCTGATCTATGAGGAGGCCCATAATATACGTCCGTCAGTGTAGAGTTAGAAAATTGTTAGTGTTAAGAATTTAATGTGTATCTTTTTATGTAAATATGTTTGTAGTTTTAATTAAGAAAAAATTTCCGGCATTAAGATTGAAAATATAAAAATTGATGTAAATTTGTCTAGGATCAAGTAAATTGTTTTCTTGTTTTTATTATTAAAGTTCATTTTTAATACATCAATATACCACTTAAATAATTAATATTCTCTCTGCCATCTCAAATTTAACAGTAACTCCTATCGCTTTCAGAAAAAACAATTCCCTTTAATATTTTCAGAGGGACATGTGACATATCCCTGAGTTATTGTCTAAAAGGCAAATGAAAATTTATTATTAAAGCAAGCCACTACACAAGTACGACACGACCAAAAATTTAAACGGGAAAAATTGTCCGTATAATGTGCAGAGAGCAGAGAACCGTGTTCAGCTCCCGAGACAAGGATAAGCCATATTAAGTCTGTGATCGCAATAATACGGGTGAGTGGTCATCATTAAGCAGAGAAGCGAACACGGATCCTCAATTTCGCGAGACCTTGTTCCCGTATCAACGACAGAGGTTGTTGGTGAATATCTGCGTGGACAGGGAAACCGGTTTCTGGCCAGAGTTAATGAACGACGTTTCCATTTCGGCGATCAGCCGGACAGAAAGGCGCTCGTAAAGAAATGTCCCCGGCGAATGATTGGTACTTTCCCCTCAACGCAGAAACCTATTACCGTTGCCGACAACACGCGTTTAATATCCCGGACTCAAATTAAATCATTTGTTAGGGCAACACACTCTTCTGCGAGCCACCTCTTTCTTCTCCCTTTTCATAATTAACACTTGACGGTGTAATTACATCAGATCCAATTTTAATTTGAAAGTTAATGAAATTAATTAAAACGCCGCACAATGACCTCAAATATTCTATTTCCTATTGATGATTGCCTACTGTGTCGTATTTTACTTCAGTCTACACGAACAATTTTTTGTTCACAATAATTAAGATAATAATTCCCGACAAAGTTATAATCAAAAACATAGACAATACAGTCAAATTGTGAGAAAACGATGTTGATGTGGCATTCCGTTCTAAAACTGGTCTGTTGCAATCCTCCATCCTAACCTATCTAGCGCAAGCCTCTTCATTTCCGCATAACTTCCAAACCCTACATTCTTCCTAACTGCTTAGCGTATTACATAAAACGATACTTATATTTAATTTGAAAAATTAAGGAAAAACCTCAGTTCTCTAATTCAAATATTACAAAATTTCATGTTGCTTTTGCAACGTCCGAAACCGAAAACAGTTAGGGGACGAAACGTTTTCAAATTAAATAATTCCGTTTCTGACTTTCGGCCATTGTTTGTATTGTATTTATAATATTAAGTCAGATTATTTAACTACTTTATTTATAATATTTTCCTTTATTTAAGACTTATTAAAATAATTTTCATGCGTTGAGCACATTCAAAATTTTATCCTTTTATATCTCACGAAATAAATATTTTCGTATAATTTTATTACACATACCACGTTAGTAAAATCTGTTTTCTCAGCATTTTTTAGATTCATGATTATTTGTAACAAAGGCAGTGAAGGGAGAAATGTCACTTCCTGATTATTTGATTAATGTGTACTAAATTTTTAATAATATTTAATTTTATTTCTGACAATTTCGCTGCTGTACTGAGTTAAAAAAATTATTGATTAATCCTTTACTGCTAAGGTTCTGTACGATTAGGCGACATTAAAATACACTTCGGGTTCTTACGGCACCTACAGTTTGTCCTGTATCTCCTATATAACGAACCACTCGGAAACATGTATGGGATCCAAGTGCGATAAAGGACAACGTATCAAGGCATCGTTATCACACGGGGCACGGCAGTTCGTCGTCAACAGGAAGCGGTGTTAACAGACCGAACACGGCTTTTATGCGTCGTTAGCAGAGAAATGATTAAATTGACATTTTAAGAATCGTTTGAGCTTTATCGGGCTTGGCGAATTTGCGTAATTTGTTATGGAGTGTTTAAAATTTATAGAAAATTAAATAAGAGTTGACCTGTATAACAGACATTTAAAAAACATTTTGAACACTATCGTTAATTCTTATTTATGTTCTTCAAAGACGGTAATTTATTTTTATGTATAGGAAATTGCTAAATGTTTTCATCTCTTTGTTCATAAGTATGCTCTTCCTATTAATTTTATGGAATTCATAGAACGAAAGGATTGTATTTGGAGGTAGAGTAATAACAGCAGGTGTTTTTTTATATATTTTTATTGAAACTACTGAACTGCAATGAAACATATCTCGAGGAGCAAGTTTCATTGCGTGCGATATATAAAAAATGAATTCTTGAAGGAATAATGGAAATTTTATTTACAGATGTTCTAAGCAGCTGATGGATCGTGCGTTAATGGAGTGACCAAATGAGAAGAGAAGATGTGAAATGAAGTGGTGAGGTTTTTCAGCCCTTGTAGGCAATGCCATGGCCGTAGCCGCCGCCGATGCCGTAGCTGCTGGATCCCAGGCCGTATCCTCCGCTGAGGCCGATGCTGCTGGCTCCCAGGCCGTAGCCGCCGCCGTAGCCTCCGCCGATGCCGCCGCCGATGCCGTAGCTGCCGGCTCCCAGACCGTAGCCGCTGCTCACGCCGACGCTGCTGGCTCCCAGACCGTAACCGCCGCCAAGACCGTATCCGCCGCCAAGGCCGATGCTGCCGGCTCCAAGGCCGATTCCGCTACCGAGGCCGATGCCTCCCAGAGAGCCGGCTCCCAGACCTCCGCCGACGACGACGGGCTGAGCGACGGGGACAGCGACGGGCTGGGAGACGGGGACGGGGACGGGCTGGGGAATGGTGACGGGGATGGGCTGGGGAACTCCGACGGGCACTGGGTGGGGCACGCTAACGGGCACGGGGCGGGGGACGGACACGGGGTAGGGGCGGGGCACGGACACGGGCACTGGGTGAGCCACGGGCACGGCCACGGGGCGGGGCACGGACACGGCCACGGGCTGGGGCACGGGCACGGGCACGGTGCGGGTGACGGTCACGGGCACGGCCTGGGGCACGGGCACGGGCACGGCCTGGTTCACGGTGGTCACGGTGGCGACGGCGCCGCTGCCGAGACCGGCGCCGGCGAGGCCGAGGCCGGAGCCCAGACCGATGCCGGAGCCTAGGCCGATGCCGGAGCCCAGACCGATGCCGGAGCCGAGGCCGATGCCGGATCCGTAGCCGATGCCGCCTCCGTAGCCGATGCTGCCGCCTCCGTAGCCGATGCTGCCGCCTCCCAGACCGATGCTGCCGCCTCCCAGACCGATGCCGGATCCGTAGCCGAGACCTCCTCCATAGCCGTAGCCTCCTCCGTAGCCCAGACCTCCGTCAAGGAGTCCGCTGCCCAAACCCAGGAGACCGCGCTTGTCCTTTGGCTTGGCCTCGGCCTGCTGCTCGGCGGCTACGAGCGCAGACATTGCCAACAAACAAACCTGAAACATATAGCGAGATTAGTAAACATTAGCGCAATGTAGAGAGGACGAAACGATTTCAGTGTTTGGTATTTTTTCTTATTATTCAGTAGCATCAGTGCCCCTATCATTAAAACTAGCCTTTCAAGACTAACTATTAATTTTCTTCTAACAATTCTAAAACTATAAAACTGTATGAATGGAGTACTGTAAGACAAAATCATAGTGATGGTTCGCTACCCACAAATGGCCGACATGCAAAAAGAAGTTGAATCTTTGTTAACGTAATTTTCTTTATGATTCGGATAGTAAAGATCAACGGAGCAGCTATGGCCCTGAACGTGAGAGACACCTGTTCCTAAGCAGTCAACCGGGGCTTTATAAATCAAAGAATTGTTTTATAGCATTTGAAACACAACCACTTATTTCCTTTTTGAAAGGGCGCCTTCACGTGCGTCGTCAGCCCCGCCCTGGAAACTGAAAGAAAGTTGCTCCGGAAGACCAATTAGGCTTTTCGTCTGCCGACAGGTTTTAGATGTGTGTAGTCTAAACTTTCTACAATCGTTCGTAACCGGCATACATTAGGGTCAATGCAAAACACTATTCACGCAAATATAGAAGCACCTTAGATAACCCAATATAGATCGCGGACCATTTGAAACCAGAAGAAGGACTGTACGATGAGACATACTCAACTAATACCTAATATAGAATTTAGTCACTTTAGACGCTTAGTTCACGATAAAATGCACGAATCGACAATAAAAGAGTTTCTGTTAATATGTTTTTAACTCGTTACGTACCGGGAATCCGTTTTGATGAGTGAACTTCCTTTACGCCAGGAAATGTTGACAACTTTTAGAAAAAATTCTAGAGCATCTGTGGGCAACATTATGTTGGCAACAATTTATTTTTTGTGACATTCACGTCAGGAATCTTTGGTTTTGTTACCAACAGTTTGTTGTTCAACATTGTTGAAGACAGAAATGTTGATAACATGTGGTGTAAAGGAGCATTTAGATGTCTTAATGTTAAGAACGGGAAACGTCATGAGATGGGATTGTAACTACGAGATATCAAAATTCTAAATTGTAACCTACTGAATAATAAGCACGTCCAATGTTGACTCGACTATAATTTCAATAAAAAATAATAATAATAATTTGACTTTGGAACTGCATTCCTAGATGTTGCAGTGAAGAACAAGTATGGATAAATAATCGGTAAATAAATTTTTCCTGTTATTACTGTAAGCTAGATACTCCTTTCTGGAGAGTAGAAGTTAATACGGGGCCATTGCGGATCGAGGGCTTCTGTTCTATTCGAGCATTGAAATCACCAGGGAGTTTTACGTCTGCAAAGAAACACCGCGGTCTCGACAGTTGTTCGTTTCTAGTTTAACACAAGGTATGGCCCTTAATAGCAGAAAATTTATTAAATCCCACAGATTTTGTAACTAAATTCTGGGGACCAAGAACACACGGCCAAAGTTGAGTAGATCTAAAATAAAGCTGCAACAGTTTACCAGCAGCACTACTGGACATTTTCCCCACCAAATAAAAGAGATGTCCAACGGTGTATTAAGGGCAATTTGTAATATTTATTAAGAGACTTTTACCGATCTTGCCAAAAAGCAGTGGCAAATAATAAAGTCAGCATAAAAAAGATATAGAACACCAGCGGACATACTGAAAGTGCTAAGTAGTTTGAAAGCTTCAGCAGTCGTTTCTACCCGCTAATCAGAACTAAAAGACTATGGGAACCTTCTTTTCAAAAGACTTGGTTCGGAGTATTTTAAATTCAATCGAGACGGTTGAATGTCTTTACTTTATTTTTACACTCTAAATAAAAACGGTTCTGAACCTTCCACGATTAGTGTGATATGCATGAAGATGATTAAAGAAGAGGAAATTTTTTTGTGTGTGCCAAGAAAACTAAACTGAGCTATTAATTTTTCGTCAGATACAAATAATTTTTTTCTTTAATGAGAGTCGAAAGAAAATATACTTTTGGAGGATGATACGCCCTGCGGAGTCCGTATGGAAACCAAACAGAAATACAAAGGTCTTTAAATACAAAGCATTTAATCTGTTAACGTTAAACGTCCAACAGCATGATCGAACAAAATTAAATTTGATGATAGAAACTCGGATTTGCTTGAGATTCATTTTTCCTAGTCGAGAAAAGGAGTGTAAGTTGAGTGCTTTTTGGTGAATGATCGGATCATCTCAAGCCCGCGGAGCAGAAGATAGATAGAGGTAAAGGTTACTTGAGATGGCGCGTGCTCGTGACGATGACGTGTTTGTACGTGTGTATGAGCGTCCTGTCGACGGCCTGGACGTGCGTCGGGACGCCCAGGACGCGGATCTGGATGCGTCTGTCGGTGTAGACGACCGTGTTGCGCAGTGTGAAGGTGTTGGACGCGTTACTCACCAGAACAGCCCTCATGGTGTCGCTTGAGATGAGAGGATGTGTCCCACGAGAAGCTGTGGAGGTGGACTGATGCCTTGGTCGGCGTGGTCCGGGTCTTTTATACGGCCCCTGCAACCCTCGTCGCCCCTCTCACACTTTCTCTGTCCCTTCGGGTACTTTCTCCGGCGCTGGACATCGGATACGAGCGAATTGGTAGCGGGCAGGTTTGCTGAGAGAGGCGTGTGGCTGTTTTTTTTATTTGGCATGTGACCCTCCGGAGTCGGGAGTGGCACAGAACTGGATATGCGCCGTAATAAGCACTCCTTTTCCTTCCGTTACGTTGCGTCCGCGAATTATCTCCACTCGCAGCCCAGGAGGTCACCTGCATCACACTTGCTTGTCCTTTTATTCCACATACACTCTTTCAACAAATTGCACCTAAATGTCAAAGGTTACAATGGAAGGGAAAGCGACAAAGAGTCGAAATGGAATATAGATCGTTCTATAACGCAATCTTTCATGTATAATTTACATACATTCTAAAATCCACGTTTGCATTCAATATTTGAATTAATGTGACATTTATAACATTAACAGACAATAAAAATACCCAATAAGTCAGTTTTTATTATATTTTATGTAACAGTGTTCTTCTAGAGGTTGAGAACAATAACAATCAAATTTAATAAAGATAAATAATTAACGAACAGAAAAATGGACATTCATAAGTGTAAATAAATAATTGTGTAATAATATGTAAATAATTGTCTCTGTGATCGCTAATAAGCCTCCTTTCTCGGTATTTTATTCCAGTGCTCTTCAAAATCCTTAATAGTGTGACTGCCATTTTATATTTGTTATTTAGTGTTATAAAGTTTTCCCAAAATTATTTAAAATAAGAAGACTCGGCGGAACGGTATATTACAAGATTTGAGTCGGTGCGTCCTTTATAAATAAATTAAAAAAAATAATGTATACAAAAGTTTAGTAGTGTATTAGTCTAAAAATATTCCACTAAATGGCGCTGTTTTTTTAGATTCTATTGCTTCATGTATTGTCTGTAGCTGTAAGGGAAGGTCAAACTCATCATGCAGCTGCAAGAAGTGACATTTCCATTATTTATGCGTGTGAGCGTGTGGTGTTTCTAGTTATTTTATACTTTTTACTCTAGATACGTATTTAAGGACTTTTGGTAGTTAATTGTATCTTATTTTATTTTTTTCTAATAAATATTTGTTACTTGATGTAATGAATTACGCATCATAGATCCTTAATCATGGACTTATGGAAACAACAATGAATCTAATATATATTATTCATCACGTTGGATAAAACGTTTAGTTAAAAAATTTAGGACTTTTTCGAACAAAAAAAATCATAAACAATTTTTTTGGAGTTTTTAATTTACTCATTTCGTTTACGACCGGTCAAGTAGATAAAATTGTCACTTTTGGATTTCATAGTATTTCTAGCAAATATTTTTAGTATCTCGGGAAGCTAAAGTACTACACTCGTATTTAAAAAATTGAAATGTCTTTTCGTAAAAACTCTCACAAAATTCAGAAACTTGTAGCAATCTAGGAAGAAGAGAGAAATTATCTTTGGTGAGCTTGGCGTAACGACGTCTTTGGAAGAGGAGAACTTTGGGGTACGAGCGAAACATCTTGGAGAAGAGAGACTTTAGAAGGAAGAAATACTAAAAATACCTATAGCAAGTCCATTACAGGTTTTTAATTTTAAATTTATATTGCCTGTTTGTACGACTGTGACACAGGATTTATAAATAATAATATATTATCATTTCCCATTCAAGAATTAGTATCATTTGCATAGATAAAGTAGTACCGGATTGTTACAACCTGGTATCAAATGAAGTAGCCTATAATTTTACCTGATTGCATATGGATGTCAAGTTGCAAAAGTGTTTGTGAAACGTGCCGGTTACAGAGATTGGAAGAGTAACCACATTTGCCGAGTGAAACACGCGTGTGAAATGTTAACATTTCTTTTATGAATAGGGTCATTTTTGCGTGAAGTGAGTTCCTTCCATGGATATAGCAAATTCTGAAACGGAATCTACGTTGTTATAAGCTTCCGTAAGGGGGGAAGGAGCCACCGATGGTGAAAAGAGTTAAAAGATGGGAAATAAAAATCAGAATAATATAGAAGAGTAAAAAATAATTGTATTACTTTAGGAATTACGTAAAAATATAGATACATTTTTATATCACAGATAACGTTTTTGTATATTATAACGCATCTGAATATAGTACGAATTTTAATTGTAAATTGAGAAGAATATAAAAAAAATTGTGGCGACATCAGCTTATAGTCTACATCTGAGGAATATGGACAGTCTTGTGACGTCATAAGGAGATGTGGAACACTGAGGGGAAAGGGGTGTAAGAACGACAGACACTTTCGGCTGAAGCTCTGAAGAGAGAAGTTTTTTAGAAAATGACTGATAATTTCGTATCTATGCTAATAGACTAAGAGTCGCGGTCAACGAGAGAAGCATACGCAAGGAAAAACTTCCGATCTTTTTGTTTTAATTCCTTACTTTTAGTTTATTCATTTTCAGTCTGTATTTCATAACCATTGAATCTTTCTTTACATCGAAAGTATTGTGAATCACCTCCAAATACTTTCACACAAAGATACTACCAGCATTTCCACTTACAAACCCTCTTACCAACGATCCTCTACACTCTTCCAGAGATGTCCCTTCTAATCTTCTTTCTCTCCTTAATACTACAAACTTACTGATATAATACTGGAAAAAAACATCAATTATGCGTTTCAATACAAGATGTTCTAATAATTTATATATAAATATATAATATTATATATAAATATATATATATGATTATTAGTTTTTGCCCGGCTCGATGAGTTTGTAAACAAAAAACGCCGATGACGTCATAATTTCGTCACGTATCCGGAATATAATTTCTAATCAGGGTTAAAATGTCGTATCACTATCAACCACATAAACTATTATACTATCAAATAAATAAAGTTTACGTGAAGTTTCACAAATATATTAAACAAGTTTGAATGGTCCAACAGAATCGACACATCAAGCGTTTTTATCCTTGGTGAAGTGACTGTTATTTAATATCCACTGTATAGGTTTACAATCCAAAGTATTTCCATCAATATCTGCCGTTTAAGACTCGTCTCTATTCATACATATTTATTTCAAATCAGGCAAGCTTCGTCACAATATCCGCCATCTCATCTCCAGAGACGACACATAACCTCGCCAAAGGTCTTAGACAAAGATATGTTGTTCCCTCTGTAGTCATACAACTCTGTCCTTTTCAAGCCAGCAGTAAGAGGAGCAGAGAGAATTAAACGGGTTTGATGTTATCGTTTTAACTCGCCCAGACATTTATATTTACCTCAGAACGGGTCTGTAATGGGAGTTATTCATGATGCAGACGGACAACTGGTAATCGTAGTTATTACGGTTGTTTCAGAAGTATGCCAAACTAAATTATCCACGAGTGCGAGTTCTGAATGAAGTATCGATCGCCTCGGAAGGTTTGTCGAGGGAACAGGTTTGCTCAGTGACGGACGTACAAGTTATATTCGACCAGCATGAAACTCAACACTCAACAATTGCTGAAATTATTTACCACAATAAAATATAATTCGAGGATTTAGAATCACGTACCATTTATGATCTTTTGAAGTTGTTGTGTTTTATGAGCCAACAGTCATTAGAATATATATATTATGGTCCAGGAAGGAATATTCTTCAACGAATCGAAAAGCTACAGCGACATTTCTTTACCCCAAAACATCTCAAGGAGGAATCAAGTTACAGTATCAAGAATCCAGCCTCATCCCCCCTTTGTTCACCACAGCCATCTGCAGGTCCAGTTCAACACATCCTATTTGAATGCCCTCAGAACGACTGGTGTAGGAGGAATACTCTGGCAACCCACACCACCAGTAGCGATCCACGACATGCTGGAGTTCTTCACTAATACAGGACTATCCCAACAACCACGGATAATTGGACACTAAAAATATTATATGTACAGTGTATTATGTTACAGTCGTAAATGTCGACGCGGTGTTAAGCAACCCAATCCCAACTCACTACATCCCACAATCAAAATTTACTGTTTTATTACAAATTTGAATATAAGAATTAGGGGAAGTCGGGGGCTGACTGGGACACTTATTGTTTAACAAATTTTTTGTAGAATTATGGAAAATGAAAAATGACTTCATGGAGGTATAAAACATCAGTTTAATATATTATGCACTTAATATAATATTAATATAACTTAAAGCAATGAATTTAGATTTTTGATGAATTATTGAAAAGAAATTTATAAATTTCCCGTTATACCCTACCCCATCCGGGGATGTTTTGTATTATTATTAGTGCAATGAAATAAAATTTAATCTAAGAAAAACCGTAACACCTTTTGTCTTTTCTTTCTCCTATTCAGCGTACGGTCGATGTTTTATCAATTTCCCTTTTCGGAATGAGATTTCTTTTTACAATTGCACATTCTTTGCTAACCCCTTTCCCCTTATCCCGGTCCTTTTCTTTATTACTCTATTATTTAAGGATACAGAATCCTGTAACTCACTTTTATAAGGTGAGTCTGCCAGTTTTTCCCTTTTTTCTTGGGGAACACGTAACATTTTCCCTCATACAGTAAGCTGGTCTCTATTTAAGGTTTTTCACCTAGCCTTAATACAAACAGATTTTAACCGTACCTACTTTACTAATGTTTACCATTAAAGAGTTAAAATCTAGGAGTTTTGTGAATTACCTTATGCCGAAATGTTGCATAAATTATAAAGTCACAGTTGTAAGATGCAAAAAAAGTTCATTCACAAGGTGAATTCAAAACATGGTCCAGGTGTCTGTCAACACTTTTTCCTTGACCAGTTACAATGTTTCACCCATATTTACTAAATTCAAGCGCTAAAAAATCCTTTAAAAATTTAGGGTATCACGTTCTTACCCCCTATCCTCGACTTCCCCTACTAATATTTATAGTTTAAATAAAACACAAATTTCAGAAATAGGAGAATTTATTTTAATTACTGGATTTATAATATTTATATGACGTATATCTTTGGTAGACGAGCAGGAGTCTGTGATTGTCATTCTTAGAGGGAAGACTATTATCTTTGCCTGGAGTATTTTTTGTTGTACGAAGTCGCACGTAGCTCCATATTAAAGGGAAATAAATAAATTAAAATATTGAGTGTAATTACCGTCTTCTTCAGTGAAATATTAAAACATAAATGAAACATTACTCTTTTATGTCCATGCAAACTGTGAGACGTAAGTGCAATATCTGTCCTGATTTAATTAGTTGCGATGGATAAATATAATTTTGAGGTTAGCGGTCAGTTTCCGGAGGATGGGCCACGAAGACTTCATCCAGAGAGTCTAGTGCTGAGTGAAAGGGTCAGTATTACATTGTTACCTTTTTTGGTGAATAAAATTTTATACATAGAATGACTTTTAAATTTAAAAACTTTTTAATAATACAAAATTACATTACGCGCACTGAAAATTATTAAAAATAAATTAATGGATTTTAATTGCCGATGTTACATTTCACTTCATTCTAAAGTTTCCGACTATCAATTTTTTGTTCTTTTCAACTTCAGCCAGTCTCATGGAGAAAGAAATCACGGTTATTAATTTTTTTTCCTTGTTTGCGAGAGGCAGGTAATTTACTAATGAAGCCATCCATCAACCTATTCCAACAACCTCGCTTTCTACCCTGTCCACCAACTTCTTGCCCATTCTATCCATGTTTCACCATCTCACGATTTTCCGTAAGCGGAAAAAAATGCCGAGACTTACAGTTTGAAGAAAAAATTCACTAGCAGAAAATAATTATCATTTCTACACTCAAAGACATTTTTGTCTGGTGTAAAATAAATCAGTCGTCATACCAGGCAAATAATTAATGAAGATTCCAATTAAAGCTTATTCGTTAAGCGTCCCGATAGTCAGAATTACTTTTCTCATCTCCAAGACAAGAGCTGTTGAAAAACAGGCACTCGATTGGAATCCTCAGGGAACCAGAAGAAGAGGGCGCCTTAAGATCACTTGGAGGGGACCAAACAAAGAGGAAATTCGCAGTAAAAAAAGAAAACTTGGAAAAAAGTCAAAGCGTTGTCGAACCGGGGAGGAAGATGGAACTGTTTCACAGATGCCCTATGATCCAGAGGGAGCGACAGGTGTGTGAGGGAGGCCGAGGATGGAATACGCTAAACAGATTAGGGAGGAATTGGCTATTGCAAGATAGGTTAGCATGGAGGGTTGCATAAGACCAGTCTTAGGATAAATAGCACAACAACAACAACAACGTTGTTCATAAAATTTCTTGCAATAATTTCTCTTCCTTCTACATTCAAATTTTTAAATCATTTTTTGGAACGAAACTTGTTTCTTTAATTTTGATAGTGCTGTTATTTAAGGTATGGAAAGAAATTTTAAGAAAAGGTTAATTTATGAATCGTTACATTTAAAATCAAATAAATTTTCTGTTGATAAAAAAAGTCACTTCTCAATTAAATGATGGTTAATTAAATTGTCTTTGATTGTTTAACCTTTTGGTAATTCTATGGTTTGCATGATCTTTGTTGTTACTACTTCTGTCTGTTATAAATATTCACAAGTGCTAAATGAATCGTCTCTTTAGTATAATTTACAAAATTATTTCTTCAAATTTCTTTTTATAATTTTCCTATTATAGGGGTCGTTAATTTTCATATAATTTGTTTTTTTAACAATCTTATTAAAGTTTGTTACTGAATGAAGAAATTTTCAAGTAAATATTCGTTAAATATGGAATGCAAATGAAGAATAATGGGATAAGAATAGTTAACCGCCAAGAACCCTGTGACGTAAATAAATGTAAGATGACGTTTATCATAAAGAGTGAGGTACGCCAAGATTGACTAAAATAGTTTCTAGATATTCCTAAGAGATGGCGCGCGCGTCTCTTCCCGAGGATTAAGTGATGTACATGTTGCACATGATTATATTAGTGAGATGTTACATTAGTCCGTCCTCGCTGTCTCTTGTACACGTTTCAACGTTGATTAATATAATAATTAGTTATTTTCTGTTGTCTCTTGCCACCTCTTGGATTCTATCTTATAATCTTTGATTGCTGAAACGTTATATATGTTTTTGACGTATTCAATCATTAAACTGATCAGATGCAACCCTCCATCTGATCTATCTTATGCAAAACTTTTATTTCCCCATAACTACCACATCCCATATTCTCCCTGATCAGCTTACCGTATTTCATCTTTGGCCTCCCTCTTCAGTCCACTTCCTTCTAATTCTAATTTTACAGGCCCCGCATGTCTCAAAATGGCTCTTGTTCAGAGTCCTCCATATTGGTCTCTCTTATCTTATTATGCTGAGAACTTCGTGGTTAGTTACTCTCATTCTTCTATAGCACCACATGTGCACTACAAATCGTATCGTCCACGTTTCGCACCCATATGACGTCACACTCCATAGAAACTTTATTAGTAATGTTTTTCTAATATTCATACTTACATTATCCGTAAGTAAATTCCTCTTTCTTCCCTGTGCTAATCTGCTTGACCTCCCTCTTCTGTTCTACCCCCAAACACTTCCCCCTAATGCTAATTTTACAAGACCCTCATATCTCAAAACGCAGCCTATTAATTTATCTCTTCTCTTGGTCAACGTCCTCTATATTGTTTGCTCTTTCCTTCATCTGTTTAGAACTTCTTCGTCAGTGATTCTATCCTCCCATTTCATCCTCCTATAGCACCATATTTCAAAGCCTTCTATTCTTTTCCTTTCTGCAGCTCCTATCGTCCACGTTTCGCACCCATATAACGCCACGCTCCATACGAATATATTTAGCAACGACTTCTTAATATTCATACCGTAAGTAAATTCCTCTTTTTTACGAAAGCCTTCCTTGCCTGTGCTGCCCTAATCTAGTTGTTTCCCTGATCAAGTAGCAGATTTCCTTAACTAGCTTCAAAATATCGTTTCCTAATCTAAGAGCCTTTGTTATTCCACCAACACACTCAATTACATTGGTTTTCCGTCTATTAAGTCTTATGTTGTACTTTTCCTCCAGGACCATGTTCATGGCATGTATTATGGTTTCCAAGTATTCTTCTGATTCTTCTAATACCACAATATCATCGACAAACTTTTGGGTTTTTATTCCTTCTCCTTTCTGTATGATTCCTTTTCCATATTCCGCTTTAATATTTGTCATGGCCTGTTCTATATATAAGATAAAGGGCATGGGTGAGATACTGCTTCCTTGTCTTCCTCCTTTCTTGATTTCTGCTTTCTTTTCTTGTCCTTCAATTCTAATTTCTACTAAATGCCTTCTGTAGAGGTTATGGATTTCTCGTCTTTCTCTAATATACACTAAATAATCTGAATAAATTTTCATATTAACCGTGTAAATAATTTTTTTTTCTGTCTGGTTTTCTTATTCAGCTGTTTTGGAGTTAATGGTGTCTGCAAGTAAATGGATATAACATCTTTATGACGGCACGTATTTCGGGTCGTGAAATCCTATTCTGGTTTCCCCACGCGACGAACGAGATCTGATCTCGCCCAACAAGTTGCAAATTTCTCCCATCGTTTATCAAGTTCAATGAGAGGCGGGGAAGGGGAAACGTCGTTCTTCTTCTTCTTCTCTCTTAATCTCCTTCACTGCAGCTGCTGAAGATTCTTTTTTTTTTGCGTGTCTAAATCTCGACTTTTACAAGAAAGTGGATGTTTTCCTGTATCGATGGCGGGCGACGAACCCGGTTCCATCAGACGGGATCGTCTTACTGCTGCTTGCACTTTCCTGCTCTATTAATTAACCCAGATCACGGAGTCGCTTCATGGAACTTGATAAGTTGCTAGTCTTTGGTAAGCTTTGACGAGAGAAAAGTGCCCCTTTTTTGAATAATATACTCTTTCTTAATTTTTATTAATTGGTTATTCCAGTAACGATAAATCAATAATCTGATAAGTAACTATTGTTCTTGTTGTTATTGTCGCAGTCAGTCCTTAGACTGGTCTGATGCAACCCTCCATGCTAACCTATGTTGCGCAAGCCTTTTTAGTTTCCGCATATCCCACATCTTCCAAATTATTATTGTTATTTATTGTTACCCTACAGTGGCAGATACAAAATGAAATTTCTTAAACATAAATACTCCTAATCTAAATAAAAATAATCACAGGCCTTTAAAATTTCTATAGTCCTGAAAGGAAAAAGAGGAACGCTACATGAATTATAATAACTTAAGACTTCAATTTTTAAATTCAAATATACATTTATATTCTTAAAAATACCCACTTCACACGTTTTTTGAGATTTGTCCTGAATTTATTTTCCTGAAGAGGATTTCCCTCCCCCAAACACTCCTGCCACAGGTAAATTATTCCAGTCGTTGATGGTCTTATTTAGGAATGAGAATTTTCCAACATCTGTTTTTTGATTTCTACATTTCACTTTGAATTGATGATCCCATCTACCTATATAACTGGGCTTTTGCATTTTGGAGCTAATTCCAATCCATGGTTTTTGCCCCCGTATAAGCTTTGAATAGCAAATGCAGCCTTGCTTTCTCCCTCCTTTGTGACAATATCTCTCATCCTAGTTGTTCTGCGTTTTAATTCCTATGACCTCTGTGGTCCTACTCGCACAAAATTAATAGCGCTTTTCTGAACTTTCTCTAATGATTCTGTTTAAAATTTTCTATACGGATCCCAAAATTGATCTAAGGATAATTATGCCATCGCCTTTGATTTTGAACTTTCTTTTTGTTAAGTTCCTCATAATGAAATGTAAGGAATTCCACGCTTTTCGGGCTGTTGTTGAAATATATCCCCAGATATTTGCAGCTCGTTACCCTTGGAATTAGTTCCCCACCTATTCTATATCATTTAAGAAGGTGCGTTTTGTAAACAACATTGAGCTACTTTTCTTTCCATTAATTTTCATTTTATTTTCCTAAGTCCAGCTATTGACTTTATCTAGACCTTATTGTAATAATATAGCGTCTCGTTTGTTCGTTATCTTTCTGTAGATGACTCTGCAGTCGTCAGCGAAAAGCCTTACCCCTGACTTTAAATTATTCTCCTTAGCGTGCTCATCGCTCATTAAATCAAGCTGCGAGTGCAGAAAGTGAGGCCATATTACCCAACCAAATCTTCACAAGATCGCTGACACTGTAATTTTCCACCTTTCGATCCACCTTCCCCCCCCAAAAAACAATATTGTAATTTTATTCTATGCATATCTCAGCTATTTAATTTAATTTAGTGTTCTAATATTTAACCAATCCTCAATATGTAATTAGGAGCCTCTTTAAGTCTTTAAAAATTTCTGACAGTAAATCCAGATCACATCGGCAAAAGAAATTTTTAATAAATTGTAAAATTTTACAACGTAATAAAAAATAATTAAATGTGAAGTCAAACCCTTAAATATAAGAATTATACAATGTTCAAAGCTCCCCGACATATTTAAGAATATTAGGGGCGGAGAAAATAGTAGTTTTTTGTTTACATAGAATCGTGGTTTCAAACCTTAAAAGAAAATATAAATATAATTTTAAATGAACAAATACCTAATATTATTATTTACCTGATTGTACGCAAGATTAATATTGATGACGTTGTTGTAGAATTGACTCCTACGACTTCCCTGATGCAACTCTCCATGCTAAGTTATCTAGCGCAAGCCTTTACCACATAACTACCACATCCCACACCCTCCCAAATCTGCTTACCGTATTGCATCTTCTGTTCACTTGCCTCTAGTGATAATTTTACAAGGTCATCTTGTCTTAAAACGTGGCCTATCAATCTATCCCTTCTCTTGGTCAACGTCCTCAATATTGTTCTGTCGGTTAATAATAGAAGAAGGTGACCAAGGATGGTATACGGTAAGGAGATTAGGGAAGATGTGGGATATTGCAGTTATGCCGAAATTAAAAGACCTGCGCAACATAGGTTAGCATGGAGGGTTCCATCAGGGAAGTCTTAGGGAGTCAATTCTACAACAACGTCATCAATATTAATCTTTCGTACAATCACGTAAATAATAATATTAGGTATTTCTTCATTTAAAGTATATTTAGATTTTCTTTTAAGGTTTGAAACCACAATTCTATGTAAACAAAAAACTACCATTTTCTCCGTCCCTAAGATTTTTAAATATATCGGGGAGCTTAGAACATTGTATACTTCTTATATTTAAGGGTTTGACTTGGCATTTAACTAATTTTTATTACATTGTAGTATTTTACGATTCATTAAAAATACCACGACAACAACAACATATACATTATACTTATCTGATAATTGCGATCTGTCCTGGCAGCTCATAATGTTTTGTGGAAGTGAAATTAGAATGTGGCACTTTTCATTTACACTTCAGACTGAAACGTTAATTTTCATCATGAAATTATGATCTTTTTTTTATTAAATACAATACCAATAATTCCACAAATTTAACAACAGAAACAGAGATCACACGACCCAATGATATTCATTTTATTATTTACTACCAAAGTTCAATAAAACCTTTGACTGTTGGAAATTAATCTGCCGTAACTAGATCATTAATTTTGTCGTTTTTCTTTTCACTGTAGTGAGAAACGTGTGTTTCTACGTCTTTTATTTGGTAAATCCTGTGAAAAAATGATTTAATAACTTATTTATAAGTAAAAATTTCTGACCAATTTCAGACATTATTTATATTTATAACACAACGTTTCGGTACTTATTTGTACCTTCTTCAGGTTATTATCCTGTGGAGAAACATCAATAAACCACGTGTTAACATGAAAATCCCAGCTAATTTTCATATTTTGTAGTAGTAATATATAACTAAACAATAAAGAGGTACAATAAATGAGAACACTAACCTAATAATCAGTACATCAATTATCATATTTTAAATATTTTATTTTTATTTATGATAATTACCAAAGAGGAAAAACGTGACGTTTTGGAAATTGTAATAAATAAAAGTAGAGTCTGAAATTGGTTGGAAATTTTTTACTTATTATTACAAAACCAGACGTTAAAATACAACCTAACTTATTTATAGTCTGAGGAGAATTTTGGACTCGAGAACTTGGTAATGAAAGAGAGGTTGTGTTCATTGTTGCATACTGATAAAATTCAAATTTGCATTGAGAACTCTGAAAATCGATTCTGAAGATAAGTCCAAGTGTAGAGTGGTTCAGAGGAATTGATCTAGGATTTGTTTAGCATGAATTTTTAATTTTTATTCCGAAGAGCTCAACTCTCACCGTCTCCGCTACACAGATGGAAACTTATTATAGAAGAATATTATCACACAATTTAAGGTTACGTTTCGGCGGTTGTGCAAATAACATGCGTATTGGTTACCGCGTGGGACAGGTTATTCCAGGATATCTTGGATTGCCCAAAGAAGTTGAACGGAGTGCGTGTTACATAAAAGTCGCTCCCAACAGGTTCAATCCGATTCAGAACAGGAAGCGTCCACGTTAGAGCCTAAATACGAAAAAAGAGAAACATTAATATATACGAATATAGACCGCAACGTTTTATATTCCATTGGCGTATAGTTTTGACGGAAGGGCCTATAAATCTTAAAATTCCTCGGGATTTTATTCATTCGTTCAACAGGACATCCGCCTTGCATTCATTCGTCCCGAAATGACGTCACGTGAAACAGTGCAAAGAGCATTATACTATAGATAGAGTGGCAATGCCAGGGCATGTGGCAGCGTGACTGTTCCCCCCCTCCCTTACTCCTTGAGGACCAGTTACCTCATAGCAACGCAAGCGGCAACGAAATATCCTCGCTACTTTAGTCCCGTAAAATCTGTCTTAAAGCAGCAGAAAAGAAATAAAATTCAGGTTATTTATTTACATAATAACTAATTGCATAATAAGAAAAAGCCGGTCTACGTTCTTGGCATTTGTAGGTTTAGTAATAACCTTTGATAATGTGAACTGGATTCAAGATTTTGAAAAGGAAAGAAATAAAATATCGAGAAAGAAAGCTCATACGTAACCTCTACAGAAGGCAGTCAGCATTAATTAGAATGGAAGATCAAGAAATGAAAGCAAAAATCAAGAAAGGAGTAAAATATTAATAAAGGAGGCTTATACATATCCTCTACAGAAGACAGACAGCAGTAATTAGAATTTAATATCAAGAAACGAAAGCAGAGAAACGAATAAGACGAGGATGCAGTCTGTCGCCCATGCTCTTTAACTTATATATAGAACAGGGATGGAGAAAGGTAAAACGGAATATGGGAAAGGAATAATACTGCAAGGAGATGAAATAAAAACTCTACGCTTTGCCGGTGATATTGTAGTATTAGGGAAATCAGAAGAAGACTTGGAAACTATAATAAATGGCATGAATGTGGTCTTCGAGAAAGAGTTTCATATGAGGATTAATAGAGGGAAAACCAAGGTAATGGAGTGTAGCATGGGAAAAAGTGTTAGCGTGTTAGATTGAGAAGGCATATTTTGAAGGAAGTTAAGGAATTTTGTATCTCGGGAAGCGTAATAACTAGAGATGGCAGAAGTATAGTAGACATAAAGACTAGGATAGCACAGGCAAGGAAGGATTTCACGAATGACGAATTTACTTAGGGGTAATCTAAGTGTGAATATTACGAAATCGTTGCTAAAAATGTTTATATGGACTGTGGCGTTATATGGGTGCGAAACGTGGACGTTAGGAGTTGCAGAAAGGAAATAAGTAGAATCCTTTGAAATGCGGTGCTATAGGAGAATGTGATGGGTGGATAGAATCACTAACGAGGAAGTTCTAAGCAGAATAGGGGAAGAGAGAATAATATGGAGGACGTTGACCAAGAGAAGAAGAAGAAGAGGTGGAGGATGAAGAGTTGAGGTACAAAATTTTATGATGTTGACAAAGAGAAGGGATAGATTAATAGGCAACCTTTTGCGACATGAGGGCTTTTAAAATTATCATTAGAGGGAAGTGTGTTGGGTAAGAACAGAAGTGGGAGGTCAAGGATGGTTTACGATAAGCAGATTCGGGAGAATGTGGTATGTGCGGAAATGAAAAGACCTGCGCAAGAGAGGTTAGCATGGAGGGTTGATTCAGACCAGTCTTAGGAGTGATTACCACAACAACAATAACTAGAATGAGAATGAAGGTCGAAGGCCTCTGGTTTTCACACGGCTAACGTAGCGATTACGGCACGACGTTTGGACTACTGTAGTAATTCTGATGGACGAGTCCACCGCAGTTGTCTGCTTTCCTTCCGAGCGACCCGATCTGCAACATGTTTCACTTGTCTCCGTATCGCCATGTTCTATATTCGCTTTGACATACCCTCAATTTTTCCGTCGGTGAAGAAGCTTCGGGAGAAAGCTGCACTCGAAGTGTGACATCCTCCTTCTTAGCGGAAAGCTGAGAAACGTGATTTCCGTAGTTATTGAGTATTACTCAGAGGGTGTTTTAGCGTCGCAGAGCTCGTTCCCAAGAGACGACCGACCTGATGCGGGTTTTCCAGAGTTTTCCATGAGTCTCTTTTAGGTGAATTACCTGGTGGGATCCTTGACCTATAGCCCGGGGCCCAAGTCAACCCTTGGCTTCCTTGATCTACCTTCCACATCCCCTCCCCGTTTTTAATTCCCTTCTTATGCTATTAAAGGGTAGTTGCCTGTTTCAGGATCACCCTCGTGTAGCCTGTTAACCAAAATAGGAAGGTTGAGCATTTCTATTTTTGGGGGAAATTCCGCAGTAGCCAGGCAACAGTTGCCGGAGGAAACCTCTCGGGGTCGGCTTTACTCAACATTCACTCTTGACAGTCTTAATTGGAATATTCTGCAAGAGTTTAGCAAATGCGCGGGAAAGCGCCGACTGCACACTAATTACTTGCTAAAGGTCTCGACATTCTTCTCAGTTTTTCGTCCTGCCCTGGACTTGGGGGTCGTCGTGTGCTTCCTTTCACCGCCTTCTCTTCACTTTACCGACGAAATGTAAGTCAGCCCTACAGACTTGAGTGCCCGTTACTTGGAATTCAGCTTCGTGAAAGTATGAAATGATCCTCCATCATGTCCCGAAACACTACTGTGAAAGGAAACGTAACACATGTCATTTAATTTCATGGTATTCTTTTGTGAGTAATAAAATGTTACTTCACTGAAGTAAAAGTGTTCCATTATTACAATTCTTTTTATCTTAATATGTAGTTGTGGTATTGAGTCCTAGGACTTGCCTGATGCAACCCTCCATACTAACCTATCCTGTACCAGCCTTTTCATTTCCGCATAACTACCACAACCCACAATCATCCATAATCTGTTTAACGTATTGCATCCTTCGTCTCCCTTTTCTGTTCTTGCCCCTCACAATTCCCTTAATGCTAATTGTACAAGACCCTCATGTCTCAAACTGTGGCATTTTCTTGGTCAACGTCGTCCATATTGTTCGCTCTTCCCCTATTCTTCTTAAATAACGTCCTGGTTACTTAATCAACCCCTCTCATTCTCCTATACCAACATATTTCAAAGGCTTCTATTCTTTTCCTATCTGCGACAACCTACCGTCCACGTTTCGCACCCATATAACGCCACACTCCATACATTCCTAATATTCACACTTACATTAACCCTAGTAAATTCCTCTTCCTTGCCTGTGCTATCCTACTCTAGCTATTATGCTGCTCAAGTATCAGAATTCCATTAAGTTCCTTCAAAATATCCCTTTCCAATCTAACAGCCTTTGTTATTCTACTGTTTCGCGTTCTACACTCCATCATCTTGGTTTTTTCTCTATTAATCCTCATATGAACTCTTTCTCCAGGACCACGTTCATGTAATTTATTATGGTTTCCAATCAGATTATATGTTTCTATTTCTTTTTATTAAAAGACTTCCTCGGTATTAATAATATAATAGGGAGAACACTTAAACCAGTGAATGATAACTTTCCATTCACGTTTCGCTAGATTTGTGTTATTACAGTCTTTTTACGTCCTCTTTGTCCCCCATACCATTTTTTTGCGGGGGGTTTGTAATGAGTTTTCTATCAGAAATTATTTTCTTAAGCCGTCTAGCGAAACAACCATGGAATAACTGGCGCTAGGCCTAAATAGGAATTACGATTAGTAGCAGTGAAAGTGGATGTCGACGGTTTGGAGTAATTGATTTGAAGACGAGTGATAGGAAAGTTGAATTGGAGTGACCACGCCCTGCATTACATCATTTAACTCATGTCTCTGATTTCAATTAAATTGTGGTGTTAAACTTTTGGTATTATTTCTGGTGAAAATACCTGGCGCCCTATATTATTCCTTGTCCGAGGAGTAAATCCTTCGTCATCGTAGAGCTGAGCGGCCGTAGGAACGACGCTTCCTTTAATATATATATATATATATATTTGTAACGGATCCGTCGTTCCTCCGTATTCGAGGATTTCTTAATTCCTTTAGGGCGCCAGGTATTTTTCATAAAAAACACCAAAAGTTGATTTTAATAGTTTTAATTTCAATCAGAGCATGAAAAAAAATTATATCTGCAGGGCGTGGTCATTCTCTCGTCGTCCCGCCGACACAACCTGCTGCTCCCATCACCCCATGACGACTCCCAGACCACATTGTTGGCCCGGGTTGCGTCAGTTCCTCAACAATTGCAACTCGCAAGCTGGCCTGCATTGTTCATCGTAACTTTTCATGTTACAATATATATATATATTATATATTAAAGTAACTGCAATTTACCTATCGTTTCCGTATGATCCTTTGACTGCCTTCTTGGTTTATTAACCCAGTTTGTAGTGTAACACTACAAGTATTAAAACTCTGGATAACAAATGCCAAGACGAGAAATATTATCTTTGGGAAGGGAGAGGTCATCAGGGGATAGAGATATTTTAACACCGCCATGTTGGCCGCAGCTGGTGATTATTTTCGCTTGCTGAAATGAAAATATTGTAAATTAAACGATTTCTTGAAGAGAAGGAAATATTTTGGATTGGACACGATTGAGCAGTAAGATTAGATTATTATTGTCTCATCAATTAGCAAAAAAACAGTTGTCAGTAGACGAATGTGAATTGTTTTAATAACACGTTTATTTTGAACTCGGGAGAAACGAGTAACAACGCATACGTGTACGAGTACTACATGAAGATAATATGGCCGACCTGTGTGAACGAACGTTATGAAAACACGGTTCGTTGCCAGGGCAACCGCCGCAGATATTACTACTGCCTGTCATATCGTTGACTCAGAGAGAACACCAACCTATCTGACGCCATATTGTGGAGTGAATTTTATTTTACATTGTTCAATATACTGCTTAAAAGTATGCAAACTTTAAATTAATTTGTAGTTGCAGTAAGTTAAATGATAGCAAGTACCCCTCTTTTGAACCCAGAGAAAAGAGGTTATAAAAATTATTATATAATGAGGAACTTAAAAAAGGCAAGTTCAAAATCAAAGGAGGTGGCATATTTATCCTTAGAGCAATTTTGTAATACGGGGCAGCTTGTTGGGATCCAAATAGATAAAATCAAATAGAATCATTAGAGAAAGCTCTCTGCTTAATTTGTGCTAGTAGGGCCACAGGGTCATAGGAATGAAAAAGTGGAACAACTAGGTTCGGAGATATTGTCACAAAGGAGGTAGAAATCAAGGGCTGCATTTGCTATTCAAAGCTTATACGGGGGCAAAAACCATGGATTGGAATTAACTCCAAAATGCAAAAGCCCAGTTATATAGGTAGATGGGATCATCAATTCAAAGTGAAAGGTAGAAAGCAAAAAAACAGATCTTGGAACGACTGGAATAATTTACCTGTGGCAGAAGTGTTTGCGAGAGGGAAATTCTCTTCAGGAAAATAAACTCAGGACAAATCTAAAAAAAAAAATTTGAAGTGATGTGGGCATTTTGAATAATATAAATGCATATTCGAATTTATAGTGAAGTTATAGCTAAGTTAATATAATTCTTGTAGTATTTCTCTTTTTTCTTTCGGGGCTATTGAAATTTTAAAGGACTATGTTTATTTTTTAGGTATTTTTTTAGATTAAGAGTAATTATGTATAAAAAATTTCATTTTGTATCTGCCACCAGGGCTTACGCCCAATTGTAGACTAACTATAAATACAAAAACAACTACGCGACGTAGTGACGTCATCAAGTGTTGTTTCTAATAACGACGAGCCGGGCGCGTGCAGATGTAAAAAGAGTAAACCGTAACATTTGGTCGCGATATTAAAAATCATCTAAAACAAATTAAATTCGAAAAATATAAAGTAGCAGCCAGATGTATATTAGTGGATTTGTGGATTCCCGATAGATGTATTCAGTCCTCCGCATGTGTTCAAAGTGTAAAGAGCGCACTAGTATTTATAAACGTGGAGCAGGACGCTGATTGGACCTCGCGAACCGACCAATGGCGACCGACTTTGCGTGCGCGTGTGAGAGGGAACCAGAATCCTACTTTCCCCCCAGCCAGCGAGGCGATCCACTTGCCTATATATAGAGGCCTGCCATGTGGATTTGCCCACGAGTCTCTGCAATCAGGAATGTCTCCGTCCTTCACCGTCGGAAGGAGCAGGATGACGTCATCAGAGCGTCTTCACTGTTCCCACTTTTACTGTCGACGACGAATCAGACCCTTGACAAGAGCTCAACCTGACTGTTGTTGGCGTCCTAGTAATTTGTAATCGAAGTGGAATATATATATATATATATATATATGTCAAAACATTGAATGTGTCTCAGTAATATATACTGATACTCTATGTTGCTGTGGTAATCAGCCCTAAGACTGGTCTGATGCAACCCTCCTTGTTAATCTATCTTCCACTACCCTTTACATAACCGCATAACTAGCACAACCCACATGCTCCCTAATATGCTTAGCGTATTCCATTCTTCACCTCCCTCTTCTTTTCTTACCCCACAAACTTCCCTTTAATGCTAATTTTGCAAGATCCTCATGTCTGAAAACGTGGACTATTAATCTGTCCCTCCTCTTGACCAACGACCTACATATTGTTCGCTCTTCACCTATTCAGTATGGAGTTTGTAGATATTCGTAAGAGATGGCGCGCGCGTCTCTTCTCAAGGATTAAGTGATGTACATGTTGCATATGATTATATTAGTGAGATATTACATTAGTCTGTCCTCGCTGTCTCTTGTACACGTTTCAACGTTGATTAATATAATAATTAGTTATTTTTCTGCTGTCTCTTGCCACCTCTTGGATTCTATCTTATAATCTTTGATTGCTGAAACGTTATATATATTGTTGAGGTATTAAATCCTTAAACGGATCAAATGAAACCCTCCATAATGAACTGTCTTACGCAAGCCTTTTAATTTCCCCATAACTACCACATCCCATATTCTCCCTAATCAGCTTACCGTATTTCATCTTTGGCCTCCCTCTTTAGTTCACTTCCTTCTAATTCTTATTTTACAGGTCCCGACTGTCTCAAAACGTCTCTTGTTCAGAGTCCTCCATATTAGTCTCTCTTCTTTTATTCTGCTGAGAACTTCGTGGTTAGTTACTCTCATTCTTCTATAGCACCACATATAATAAGCATTTATTCTTTTCTTTTCTACAAATCGTACCGTCACAATCCATAGAAACTTTATTAGTAATGTTTTCCTAATATTCATACTTATATTAACCGTAAGTAATTTCCTCTTTCTTGCCTGTGCTAATCTGCTTGACCTCCCTCTTCTGTTCTACCCCCAAACACTTCCCCCTAATGCTAATTTTACAAGACCCTCATGTCTCAAAACGCGGCCTATTAATCTATCTCTTCTCTTGGTCAACGTCCTCTATATTGTTTGCTCTTTCCTTTTCCTGTTTAGAATTTCCTGATTAGTTACTCTATCCACCCATTTCATCCTCCTACAGCACCACATTTCAGAAGCATCTAATCTTCTCTTTTCTGCAACTCCTATCGTTCACGTTTCGCACACATATAACGCCACACTCCATACAAACAGTTTTAGTAACGATTTACTAATATCAATACTTTCATTAGCCGTAATAAATTCCTTCCTTGCCTGTGCAGTTATTATGGTGACCAAGAAACTACCTTTGTTATTCCACTATTACCCATATTACACTGCTTCAAATTGGGCTTCTCTCTATTAATCCTCATGTTTTACTCTTCCTCCTTGTAGTTTGATTACATTTCCATAATAGTTTTTTAATTTTTTCATCGCTTCTTCTGTATATAATTTAAAGAGCATGGGCGACAGACTTGTCTTACTCCTTTCTTGATTTCTGCTTTCTTTTCTTGATCTTCAGTTTTAATTACTGCTGAATGCCTTCTGTAGAGGTTATGGATAACTCTACTTTCTCGATATTTTATTCCTGTCATCTTCAAAATGTATTATATTATAAGTTTAAATTAACCGAATAAATAAACTGTATTTGTTAAATCTGTGTGTTTTCTTTATAAAGTGACCCTCTGTCATCATGACTTATGAAGCCATTTGCACATTTCGAAGGCTTCTATTCTATTCCTTTTCTTCAAGTCGTATCGTCTACGTTTCGCACCCATATAAGGCCACACTCCAAACGAAGATTTTTAGCATTGATTTCTTAATATTCACACTTTTATTACCCCGTAAGTAAATTCCTCTCTTTCTTGCGAAAGCCTTCCTTGCCTGTGCTATCCTACTCTTTATGCCTACTATACTTCGACCATCCCCAATTTTGACGCTGCCTAAGTAGCAGAATTCCTAATCTAACATCCTTTGTTATTCCATTGCGTCCCATACTACACTCCATAATTTTGGTTTTCCCTCTATTAATCCTCATAATGAACTCTTTCTCCGGGACCACGTTCATGTAATTTATTATGGTTTCCAAGTCTTCTTCTGACTCCCCTAATACTACAATACTACTAATACTTCACGATTGCAGCCATAGAGAAAGAAAAGGAAAACGATCCTACTTGATGATGATCTGTTCGGGCAAACCCTAATCGTAGGATTGTGTCGGAAAGGACTTTTTACTAGACCCGAATGAATTTACCGCAATTTATTCTAATGCCATGTACAAATTACATAATTGATAAAAAACGTTGGTCAAAAGAGTAAAAGGTAAATTCCAATACTATTTATAATATAAACTTCTAAAATTGCAACAAACTAATATGACAAAAAGCTTTAGGAGTTAAATTAGGGAACGCCTCAAATAATATAATCATATTAGAATCAATCACGCCATATTCAGACATGTGTAATAATATATAATTAAATTTATATATATATTTAATCTCTTTGTTTAAATTTTGTTTATTCAAATTAGTAATATTTAAGATCCATATTCTAATTACAATCAATTTAATTCTTTAAGGCACATCAAGATTTCTTGGTTCGAGAATGGTATTTTGAGCTTAGATAGGAATAAATAATCAAGAAAAATGGCTGTCGGATTAAATACTGTACCGGGAAAGAATAAATAATTATATATATATATGTATGGAATATACACGTTACTTATGGGACATCGGAAGACGTAACGATGGACACGATAAAATGAAGGTTTGGAAACACTGCAGTCTATATTTTTCTAAAAAAATGGCAACATTTTTATCAAAACTTATGGTATAAAACAAGGAATAGCGTTGTTTTGTATTTATTAATATTAATAAATTTAGGATAGCATATAATAATTTCCCCAACCGTGGAGCAATTAAATGAAACGCGTGGAAATATTATTTAATAATAAGTGGAATTAGTAATTGAATTTAAATGTATAGAATTTGCGGAAATATAAATTAATGGTAAGAGAAATCAATTGCAATGAATATCGAAATGCATAGAATCTATGGAAATACCATTTAATACTAAGTGAAATTAATTCGAAATAATAACGAAATCCAAATGTATAGAAACTCTGGAAGTATAGTTTGACACTAACGTTCAATTATTTAAATTAATAACGAAATCTAATTGTATAGAATCTATGTAAATATAAAATATTAAGTGAAATACTTCCAAATAATAATATAATCCAAATGTATAGAATCTGTGGAGCTATAATTTGACACTAAGTGTGATTAGTTCTAATTATCAATGAAATCTAAATGTATAGAATCGGTGGAAGCATAAATGATACTAAGTGAAATCATTTAAATTAATAACAAATCCAAATGCATGGAATTCTTGGAAATATCAATTAATACTAAGTGGAATTACTTGGAAATCATGAACAAATCCAAAGTATAAAATCTGTGGAAATAAGATTTAACACTAAGTGAATTTAATTGGAATATAAGTGTATAGAATCGGAGGAAATAACATTTAATACGATATGTAATTAATTAGAATTAATAACGAAATCCGAATATATGGATTCTGTGGAGATATCAATTGGAATAAGTGAAACAATTGTGGTCAATAACCTAATAAAAGTCTATAGAATCTGTGGAGATATGATTTGACTGTAAGTGTAATTAATTGGATTTATTAATGAAATATAAGTGCATAATATTAGCTAAAATATAATATAATACTAAGTGAAATTAATTGGAAGTAAGGATGAAATCTAAATGTATGGAATCTCTGGAAGTATCATTTAATACTAAGGTAAATTAAGTGGAATTAGTAACGAAATCCGAATATATAGAATCTGTGGAGATATCGTTTAATACTAAATGAAATATATTGGAATTATTAGTGAAATATAAACGTATACGATCAGTGGAAATATCATTTAATTCTAACTGAAATGATAATTCTACGGGGGAATAGATAAATGGGTTGAACGACATCGCTGAAGCGAAGCTCCTTTCACTGAACTCGTATTGCCGTTGTAAATTATATCGCCGCTGCGGGCCAACGACTGGATAGTCTTTCTTTCTGAACTAGTGAATTACATCAAAGATCGTATTATTTCAGGCGGGACAGTGAAAGCTTCACGTTATCTAGTCAAATTCCAAAGAGTTCATCGAACCGTAGGTCGTGCGTGTTAAATTCTCCAGCAAACGTACTTTGGTCAGAGATTGTGCAATACTGAAATATTTTGTACTAGTTTGTTGTTTAAATGTAAATTTCGCGCTAAAGTGACAGGATGTCACAGATAAGACAATTAAATTTATGTATGCAATATATATTAGATATTTTATCATTTTCAAAAATCGAAGCATTGTCGGTTATTAACCTTAACTGTAACACAGTCATCAAAATACACAGTCAACTTATTTTAAGAAATATATGTTACAAAATGTAATGTTACTGCTGCAACGGGTAAGAACATAATTAAGGAACTAAGGAGATCCCTAAATTTGGGGGACGAAACGTATAACAATTAAATTATTACGTTTCTTACTTTTGACCATTCTTTGTATTGTATTTAGTTCAATGTTTATTTTCAACTATGTAAGTTATATGAAATTATATTACTTTTGTGATAAAACGTCTTATTTTAAATTAAAATTATTCTGCTTCTGACATTTGCCTATCAATTGCATTTTATTTACGATATTAAGTCGGAGCAATTTAAGGTACACGGGGACTGAAATTTTAAATTCCTGTAAATGAATTGCTACTTAGCTGAAATTTTAACTGTGTGTTAACAATGCATATGTGTAGCAGTGTACAAAAGTTTATTTTTGTAAACTTGTTTTTAAGTTGAGAATTTTAGAAAAATTATTTACAAAATTTGGCAGCAATATTGAAAAATGTTCCTCGCATTACGTACTAGAATATATTTTATCATTTTTACATATATGTTATTTATATTTTACCGTTCTTATCAATTGTCAGTGTTATTTTTGAAATTGAATAAAACTGTTGGGAGAAAATATTTTTTTACGCTTCTTAAACATTGACACTTTTCAGCTGTTTGAAATTTTTTTCACCTAAACTACTTGAAAAATTCAAAAACTAATACTTTTATTTTAAGTTATAAGCATTTATATTTATGTAAAAAAAGAATGAAGATAATATCTTTATATTTGTGACGCATAGAAGGTTTTTGGTACCAGAAGTCATGAAGCTGAGAAAAACACATTTTTCTGAAGAACAGTAATAATTTATTAATTAAAGTTGTCCTGCAGAATATGTTACACCTTTTTTCTTTTGTTTGGAAGCTTTTATTTAAGTTTACAGTTTTTAATAAGAAAAAATTAGAAATTCAATTTTTTAAAGATTTTGGCCGAAATTTCAGTCCCGTGTCCCTTAATTTATAGAGTAGAATAGTTTAAATTGTTCGTCTCTAATAAATTAATAAAAATTTATGAACTTACGCAGTTTTAATCTTTTAAATTCAACTAACAATAGGAAGAAAACCTGAAAATGGCATGATTATATGTAGAAACGTTGTTGTTAATTACATTTAAGGGGAATAAAGTCTGCAAAAGGTCATAAATTGTTTTATTATTATAGAGTACACTGTGTTACATGTAGAGTTACAGTTATATATTTCACTATTTAAGTTAAATTTTGATGGTTAATTTAAAAAATGCAGCGCTGTCGGTATAAAAATGGGTTATTTATTTATGACATCTCGCAAGGACGTGTGATCGGCCTCTTAATGTTCCTTGTATTCATAAATGTCTTAAAAATCGGTATAAAATCACAGATCAAACTTTTTTCCGGTGTTTGTATGGTTTATCGGGAAATTGTAAACGTTAAGGATGCACAGGTTCTGCAGACTGACTTAGACAAAACGGTCAGTTATAAATAAAATGCAAATAAATGCAACGAAGAGTAAGGCAGCCGTTTTCCACTTGATATAAAATGGGGGACGAAGTTGTAACTGAGTCAAATAAGTGTAAATATCTTGGGATGATGGTTAGTAAAGATTTATATTGGGGTAATGAGGTGAGCGAGGTAAAGGGTGGAGGAGGGCTACGCGCTACACTTTGTAAATAGGGTCTTGAGGAAAAGCACGAGAAAAGCCAAGATTTCTGCTTACAAAACGCCGGTGAGGCCAATTTTAGAATATGGGGTAACGTGCTGGGATCCATATCGAAATGAACACACTCTAGCGTTGGAAAGAATACAAAAACGGGCTGAAAAGATGTTTGGGGGTCAGGTGATTCGCGAACAATCCTCACGACAATTTAGGTCTCAGTAATAGAAGGAAACATGCGAGGTTGTGCGCAATATATAATGGTTATAAGGGAGAACCACAGGGACTGGAAAGAAATAAATACCTTACGGCGCCGAATTACATTTCTAAAAATAATCACTCGTTCATAATTAAAGAAAAAGTGCAACGCACAGACGTAGGAAAATTTTCATTTGCTAATAGATTAATAAGCGATTGGAATTCCTTCCTTGCCTCCTGCAGAAATACTGACGACTTTTCCGGGTAGCGTAAATCAGTTTAGGAATAGGCTAAGAATAATATTTCTTTTTATTACGAAAACTTTTACCCAAAGATACTACAATTTTTATTACAGGTTATATAGATATTTATTCCCTGAATAAATAATTGACATGATTTCTTGAAGAAATTGTAAAGTCCATTGACAATCAATTTAAAATCGAGAGAATTGACTAAGCTGTGAACATATTTATGTTATTGTAGTTGATAATATTTGATTGACTTTGTATTTACGGTGAATATTGATAGAGTTTAGGGTAAGAAGGGGATCAGATGAAGAGAAGTAAAGGAATAGTTGGTTGAAGAATGGAGAATGAGCTAACTGAGAGAGAAATTATTGTTAGGTTATGCCGGATTGAGAGGGTGGAAGAATGTAGTCTATAGGTAATTTTCTTTTGAAACTGCGGTTGTGTGGAGAGTCATATGGGCTATGGTGTCATTGGAGTGATTGATGGAGCTTTTGATTAAGGAGGATATGCATGGATATGAGTGGAATTTGGATCTCATTGTGAATTACCGAGTTTCGATGGTACCAGGGTGAGTTGGAAGTGATTCTAAGGATTCTGGTTTGCTTGGTTTGGATTTTGTTTGAATTGGAGTTGGCAGTACATCCTCAAATGGAGCACGCGCATGATCACATGGGGCAGATTAAGGAGAGGCAAAGGAGGCTTCTTGTAGAGATGACATTTCTGTTGAGGAGTGGATAGAGTAGTTTTATTTTGGTGTTAATTTTGGATGCCAGGTGGCTAAGACGGGGTTTCCAGGTGAGTCTGGAGTCTAGAACAAGTCCGAGGTACGTGATGGAGTTTCTAATTGGAATTTGGGAACCAAAAAGATAGAATGAATGAGTAAGGAGATGTTTGATTTTGTAAACTAATGTGAGCAGTTTTTATAGAATCAGTGAAATGCTAATGGTGAAGTGCAGTGAAGCGATTTCTGTGTGACTCCTGACTTCTCCTTTCATCTTCAGATCAAAATCTACACTTCAAAATTGTTTCTTAGTGTGAATTGTATTTTCCAACGGGGCAAATACCCAATAGCAGCTATATAGTAATAATAATAATAAAAGGAATTTTCTTAGTGAATGTAAAAAGTTCTCATTTACAGATGAATTTTATTTAATTTCCGTTCTGTAAGTTTTACGTAAATAGAAAGTCGTCTAGTAAAGGGATAATTTTTTAACGATGTCCGACAGCGCGCGGTTACGTCACTCAAAGCAGAGATGCCGTTAAGTAAGTAGTCTAATATCTGTGGTACCCGGGGGAAGAAACTGTGGGATAAACTTCCTTATGCATAGAGATAGATAGTGCCTCGGAGCTGATCACGAAGGCGGCTCCACTTCTCTCCCTTCCTGGAAGTCTCTTATTACGCTCCTGATTTCTATTTTACCGATCATTGTTTCAGCGGCAAAGTCGTATCAGACGGTCGGAATCAATTAAGTCGATTTTGTTTTCAAGCTATCGACAAATCAACGTTTTGTTCCGTAAGGCTCTTGCGTTTTCTCGTCGATGAAATCTTGGTTTCTGAAACGCCTACGCCCAGAGTCACGAGTCCGGTCTGTTACTAATCTTACGACTATATAGTAACTATACTAATTGCGGGGCGGGCGTGTGAATTCTCGGGAGAAACGCCAAAAGCCTTAGAACTAGAATGAAACAATTTTCGTCCTGTTATTTTTTTCAGACAGTTTTTTATCTTTAATCAAACAATGTTTCGGCGCATATTTTCTCTTCACAATCTTTGAAAACGTATTTCAATTTGAATTTAAACTTATACATATATAGAGGGAATTGACTAAGAACTTACCAAATTATTGCTACATCCAATTATTGAAAATTCACCATACTATAAAATGTTATAAACATCTTCTTTCGTTCTACAGCGGGTTTCCAACCTTGACCGCCTCAACCATGTTCTGCCAGATTTTCCGATCTTATGCTTTTTTTTTCGCAATCCCCCGGCTCTTACATCCTGTACGTCCTTTTCTATTTTGACCCGCCATCTCCGTGTGGGGGGTCATCCTATTTATCTATTGCCATAAGGGTTAGTAAATGTCACACTTCTGTTAGAACCATTTTCCTCCTTGCTATATACGTATTAAAACGGAATATGGAAAATGAATCATACTGAAAGGAGAAGAAATAAAAACTTTACGCTTTGTGCGACGATATTGTAGCATTGGGGGAGTCAGAAGAAGACTTGGAAACCATAATAAATGGCTGAACGTGGTCCTGGAGAAAAAAATTCAACATGAGGATTAATAGAGGGAAAACCAAGGTAATGGAGTGTAGTTTGGGAACCAGTGGAATAACAAAAGGTGTTAGATTGGGAAGGGATATTTTGACGGAAGTGAAGTAATTCTGCTGCTTGGGAAGCCTAATAATTAGGGATGGTAGAAGCATAAGGGATAGATTAATAGGCCACGCTTTTAAGACACGAGGATCGTGTAACCTTAGCATTAGAGGGAAGTGTGTGGGGTAACAACAGAAGAGGGGGAAGGACGGAATACGATAAGAAGATTAGGGAGTATGTGGATTTCTTGGTATAAGAAAATGAAAAGGCTTGCGCAAGATAGGTTAGCATGGACGGTTGCGTCAGACCAGTCTTAGGGCTGAAAACCACGGCAACTACGTGCCCTAGCCAGCTCACTCTTCCTGATTTGATTTTGCTGACAACATCACTCTCATTAAACAGTATATATAGCTTATGGTTGAACCTTATTCGCCCGCAGCCATTATCGTTGACTGTTCCGTAGAGCTTCCGTAAAATATTCCTCTCAAATATTCCCAAGATTTTTTCAGATTGTTTCAAACTCACCCCATTTCTTGTGAAAACATAAAAACAAAAACTTTATGGTATACAAAAAAAACAACTTTATTTCAGTAATGTAACAAAAAATAACAAGCAACAATCATTCGGAATATGCTATGGAACAGCAATGTTGTATCATTAGCAATCACCGTGACACAGGGATGAGAAACGTAATGCGACAGGTTCATTCAGCAATGTTGAACACATTTGTGTAGTAGGTATGGGGGTTTTGTACGTGACTGTTCATAGGAACTTCGCCCCTCAAAGGAAGCAGTATTGTTATTGTTTAAACTTGAGTAACTACCACCTGCAACTGTTGACGCTGCTGCTGTGGAAGAGTCAGCAGCTGAGGTTGAATGAACGGAAGACTTATTATGCGGTATTGTGGATCCAGAAAACTCGTTGGTTTCGGCTGAAGCTGACTTGAGATCTGGATGTTTTGAGGTTCTGCAGTCGTTACCACTACAGGCGTTGGTTTGGTTTTCACCACTGGCGCCGTCTCTGCTTCAGCAGTCGTTACCACCACAGGCGTTGGTGAGGTTTTCACCACTGGCGTCACCGTCTCTGCTTCAGCTGTCGTTACCACCAAAGGCGTTGGTGAGGTTTTCAACACTGGTGTCGTCGTTGTCTCTGGTGGCGCTGTCGTCGTCAGTGGTAATTTCTCTTCCAACTGTGTTACGGTCGTCGTCGTCGTCGGTGGTTCACTGAGTGGTACAGGATATTTCAGAGCGTTACCTGAAGTATTTACTGCTTCCAAACGTTCTTGGACCAAAACTAGCGGAGGATTAGGCGTTTTAATTGATACAGGAGGAGCTGCAGTCGAGATATTTAGTGGAGCTGGAGGAGAATCACTTGCGATCGTCTGTGGAGATTCGGTTGTCTCAGGTTCCACATCAGGGACTGCTAGAGTTTCAGGAGCCGGAGATTGTCCTGGAACTTGGTTCGGAGATTCACTTACAACCGCGGTAGGAGGTGGAGTTGGAACAAACTGATGAGAGAGGAGATTCTGTAAAGAGATCAGTTGAGCATTGACTTTTTCTTGGGACAAGTAGTAATTTAGTAGATTTTCATAGGTTTGAGAATTCTGTATCTGGAAGTCAGCTGATGTGCCAGACTCCGTTTGTTGCGCGTGATTACCGGATGAACCTGAGTTGGCGGCGTTGAGAGTTGCTGACTGTATTCCTGGAATCAGATTTACCGTCGACTGTGGTGACGGAAATCCATAAACACGTGGGTACAGTTGAGTGTTGGTCAAAAGGTTGTTGGCCTCGCCGTGAGGGAATTGGGGATAGATAAATTGGGAACTATAGAGATAATTTCCTGACGTTGGTAAAGTAGTGGCCCCGTTGTGATCTTGTGGTGTTATCAGTTGTCCACTTTCCGGAGCTTCTTGTTTCTGTACAGCTGTTGTATTAACCGAAGATTCATCTGATGTTTGTGGTGTTACGTGTGAAGAGAACAGGACGGTCTGCTGGATACCTGGAGACTGGAGGGAAAGTCCCGCGTGGTCCTGTAGTCCGTACTCCAAATAATGCCCTGTCCCTGTCGTGGGCAACGTCAAAGCAGCACCACTTTGTGATTGTGCTCCAGAAACATTCTCGAGTGTTGTGTGGGACTCATTCTGGACTGGAAACTGTAGAGCGTATGATGACTGAAGTGGTTCCCCGGTTTGTGCCGTTGGCTGTTGGAATATTTCCAAATAGGATTTGAGCAAGGGCAGGAATTCCGACACGTATTGTACGTCAGCCGCCGTCGGGGCAGGATAATAAGAGTCTGATGACGGATTACCAGAATCTGTCTCTATTTGAGATGAAGGCGACGCTGTAGTCGTTCCGTCAGTCTGCTTAGATGATTCTGAAGCATGTGTTTCAGTTTGGTACCTTGGAGTGTATGATCCGGCAACAACGCTCGAGACTTCAGAAGGTCCAGTGGTTACCCTGTGCTGTGCAGTTGAAGTTTCACTACCAAGGGACTGTCTGAGAGACTCTTCAAGACCTTGGTGGCCAGCTCCTGTCACGGGGAAAGGAACCGCTTGTGGTACAGGCCAGGGGAACGGCTTCGACACCGGGACTGGTACCTCTTGAGGTACGGCGTACGGTACTGGTTGGCTGACTGGTACGGCGTAAGGAGAGTCGACCGGGAACGGTCGAGGTTGTGGTATCTCGACTGTTTGTACGCGATCCACGGGAACGAGGTGAGGAACCGGGAACTTGACGGGAATTCGATTTGTTATCCGAACATCAGGAGCGTCCTTGATGAACTCGTTGAACACCACCGTGGAGATGGGGTTGTTGTCGTCCGCGAGTCCATCCAGGTGGATGATGCCGCCAAGCGATGACCAGGCACAAAAGGTGAGGATCACCAACACCTAGAGAAAACCACCAACAATTATTCATTACAGGATAATCGTAAAACCCGTGTGAAAGATCGGAATAGAGGAAATTGGAGTAACATAACATGAAATAGTTTGATGAACGTGCCCAAAAGGGACTCCGCGGTTGCTGAAAATTGTTGCTCATGCAAAAACTTGAAGCGGATGTTGGAAGTGCGTCGGATATGGAATAAAAGGACAGTCATATTCATTTCCAACAAACTAAAAGTCCACTCAATTGACACCTGCCTTGTTGTTGTTGTGGTATTCAGTCCTGAGACTGGTCTGATGCAACCCTCCAAGCTAACCTATCTTGCGCAAGCCTCTTCATTCCTCATAACTAGTTCAACTCTTATCCTTCCTAATCTGATTAGTGTACTCTATCCTTGGCCTCCCTCCTCTGTTCTTATCCCACGCACTTCCCTCTGATTCTAATTTTACAAGACCCTTGTGCCTTTAAACGTGGCCTATTAATCTATCCCTTCTCTTAGTCTACTTCTTCCATATTGTTCGCTTTCCTCCTATTCTGTTTGTGATTCTATCCATCCATCTCATTTTCAGCATTCGCCTATATCTCCACATTTCAAAGGCTTCTATTCTTTCCCTTTATGAATCTTCTACCGTCCACGTTTCGCACTATATAACACACGTATCTTACCAATATTTGTAATAATGATTTCTTAATATTCATACTATTGTTACCCATACGTAAATCGCTCTTTTTCGCAAAAGCCTTCCTTGCCTGTGCTGTCCTCCTCTAGTTATTACGCTGCGCAAGAAGCAGAATTCCTTAACTTGCGTCAAAATATCCCTTCCCAATCTAACAGCCTTTGTTATTTCACTGTTTCCCAAACTACACTCTATTTTTTTAGTTTTCCCTCTATTAATCCTCATATTGAACTCTTTCTCCAGGACCACGTTCATGCCATTTTTTATGGATTCAAATTTTATTCTGACTCCTCTAATACTGCAATATCGTTGGCAATACGTAAAGTTTTTATTTCTTCTCCTTGCAGTATTCCTTTTCCATATTCCGTTTTAACATTCTTCATCGCCTTTTCTATATATAAGTTAAACAGCTTGGCCGACAAACTGCATCTATGTCTTCCTCCTTTCTTGATGACGACTTTGTTTTATTGATCTTATATTTTAATTACTGCTGCCTGTCTTCTGTAGAGGTTATGTATCAGCCTCCTTTCTCGATATTTTATTCATGTGCTCTTCAAAATCCTTAATAATGTGCCTGCCTTTTTTTATTTGTTATTTAGTGTTATAACGTTTTCCCAATATTTATTTAAAATAAGAGGTCACCGAAGGAATGGTAAAATTATACTATTTGTTGACGGCCTTAGTTTAGATGGTCCGGCAATGGAAAATCTTGCAGTTAGTGAAAGGACACAGACACCTACATTTGTATGATATTCCTAAAAACAGCATCTGTGTCTGTTCATTTCTTACTCTGCTTTCTTACTCTAATTTCTATAATTTCTTCTTTAATTTGCAGTAATGTTCTGATTTTATTTTTTACTCTAATTTCTTTCTTACTGCCATTTTCGCTTAGACGTATCTCTGAGTCTCTTTCGCATGGATAAACCTTATCTGTTAGTTTGTTTCCTCTGATTCGCTTGCAATCTTTCTTTATCTTTTTTCTTTACTCAGACAATGGAACACCAGTTGATATTAAAAAATGATAGTATCTATGGGTTGCCGGAGTAGGAAGGTAGGAATAAAAGTTTAATACATGTCTAGAAGTTTTCGGTACTCCTGGAGAGCTTAATTCGGAGATATTTATTAAAACGGAGATTTAAGTATTTCTAAAAGGGGTGTAAAATCATTTGATTTTAGTAAAACGAATATTTAACTGAGGGAAAGAAATTTATAGCAGGTGAAGCTGACGAGGAAGACGAAAAAAGGATTACGGCGGCTATAGTTATGACAATCACTCTAAATATATCAATTTTTTGATATAAAATTGCAGTAATAGCCGAGTGTCCCGCGTGACCCTTCTGTATGATAATTTAAGACTGAAAAGGAAACAATTCGTCATTAATCTCTTGGTTTGAGCCATAATGTCCTTGACGAGAACAAAAATCCTAGAATTCTCATGTTGAGGCTTTAAACCCTAAAACATCCCTATACTCAAAAAAATATCCCTGGTTTGTCAATCAACCCCTTTATTTGTCTCTTATTAAGGGGAAAATCTATCAAATATTAGGTGAGATTTTTGGTTAGACTTGTTGTAGTGGTAATGTGTCCTAAGACTCCATGCTAAGCTAACCTGCGCAAGCCTTTTTATTTGTATACACATACCACAACATCCATACTTTGCTCAGCGTATTCCATCATTGACCCTCTCTATTCTGTTTACTTCCCTCTAATGCTAATTTTACAATACAACATGTCTCAATACGTGGCCTATTAATCTATCCCATCTCTTGGTCAACACCCATCATATTGTTATCTCATGCCATATTAATCTATCCCATTTCTTGGCCAACGCCCATCATATTGTTATCTCATGCCCTATTCTGTGAGAACTTCCTCGTTAGTGATTCAGAAATCGCCTATAGCAACACATTTCAAAGGCTTCTACTCTTTTCCTTTATGAATTTCTACCGTCCTCGTTTCGCACCCATATAACGCCACACTCCTTACCAACATTTTTAATAATGATTTCCTAATATTCATACTAATATTACCCATTAGTAAATCGCTCTTTTTTGCGAAAGCCTTCCTTGCCTGTGCTATCCTACTCCTAGTTATTACGCTGCTCAAGTAGCAGAATTCCTTAAATTTCTTCAAAAACTCCCTTTCCAATCTAACAGCCTTTGTTATTCCACTTCTACACTCCATTAACTTTGTCTTCCCTCTATTAATCCTCACATCATGCCATTTATTATGTTTGAATGTCTTTTTCTGACTCCCCTATTACTTCAATATCATCAGCAAACCTCAGGGTTTTATTTCTTCGACTTGCATTGTGATTCCCTTTCTATATCCATTTTCATGCTTTAGGTACGAACTATGCTCACTGCATAAAAAAATGTAAAGAAATAATTAAATCCACCAACGGTTCAATAGAATAAAATATTAATTATGTTTATTGTCGTTAACTTTTTCAAAATTTTACTTGAATATATTTCGTCAGACTTCTCAATTAATAAAACAAAAAAAATAAAATAAACACATAAACTTAAGTCCCTGGGCCTGTGCAATTTTCTTAAGTTTGATTTTCAAGATGTAATTTAAGCAAAATTAAGGTTTGAGAACTGGCATGATTCCGCGAAACATTTCTCATGTTAAAAGGCGGTTCCAACATACATACTTACGTATTAGAAAGGATATATCTTTGTTTTTATCATTTGTTCCCGGTCTTTGTATTACAGAATATAATAGATCAAATCTTACCACAGCAGAAAGTAAACACATCAACTTTATTTATGCAAAGTCAAGTATCGGTGACTTTTGCATGCCTTTTTTTGTCACTATTATTGAATTCCATGCTTTTCCATGTTTTCTTACACAGCCAGTGTTTTTGCCCGGGGTTTAAAGAATATGTGTACCAAGTTTCGTTGCAATCTGTCCATGCGTTTAAAACTGTATTAAGATTTACAAACAAATATACAAACTTCGTATCTTATTTATTATTTGAATCGGAAAAGTAAATTACTATTTTTTGTATAGTACATTATAAAGCGGGAAGTCAATAAGTACATTAATCCCCGACTCCTCACGAATTATAGTTATTACACAATTGGGGCTCAACGTGTGGATTAAGATTAATTGAAAATATTAATAATAAATTGAAATCACCCTCAGCTTTGTTTATGCTACGTTCGGAACAGACAAAATCTAGCTGTACTCAATTACAAAAATATAAAGTATTTCATAATTGTATTATGGCACACGCTCATGTTTATGAACCAATATAATAATTTACACACAGTTACAGCGAGGACTAAATCTCACCTGCTTGTCCAACATTTCCCTGTCCTGCGGCCTCGACTCCGGAGACAAGTCAATTACAGTTATAATGTCGTGGGGCAATACTGTAGAGGTATATATATACTGAGAAAGGCGGAAGAGCGGAAGGAAGGAAGGAAGTGAGGAAGGATCAGTGTATCTGATGACTACCGGTCCAGCGCGAAAGCCAGGTGTCCCGTTGCAAGATCATCTCATTTCATAAAAACCACGCGCGACTTACAATTATGCGGTGGCAGCAATCGTTTTAGCGGTTTAGGGGGCTTTCAGGCCACGGCCACAACCTCTTCAGTTACAATACGTACAATACCCTTGTTGCCCCTTGAACTCAAATCATCGTCAACGCGTTATTTTCAACGGTCCTGTGAATTGCAACAGTAGACGAAAACTTGAGTTAATGCTTAAAAGTATGCCATTAAAAATAAAACTTAAAAAAATTGTAAGGGTGCGACAACTGATCCTTGTGGTAAGCCTGATGTCACATAGTTAATTTTCAAAACCTGCTCCCTTACATACTCCATAATTTATAGCGTATTTTTTCAGTCCATCTACTATTAGGCCGTATAAAAGAAATTCAAAAAAATTGTAAGGGTGCGACAACTGATCCTTGAGGTACGCATGATATCACGTAACATTTTCTTCATTTCTAGCGCATTTCTTCAGTACATCTAGTATAAGACCATATTAAAAAAATTCATAAAAATTGTAAGGGTGCGACAACTGGTCCTTGTGGTACGCCCTGATGTCAGGTAGCTGTTCTACTTTGGTTATTATGCTGCCACAGTAACTGTCTTCAAAATATCCCTTCCCAATCTAACAGGCTTTGCTATTCCACTACACAGTTTCCTTAGTTTTCTCTCTATTAATCATCATGTTGAACCCTTCCTCAAGACCTCGTTTATACCACTTTTTATGGTTTGTAAATCTTCTTCGGACTATCCTTATACTACTATATCATCTCCATAGTGAGTAATAGTAATCTAATAAACTGCTCAACAGCGTAATGAGTGCAGTTAATGGGCCACTGCTTTATATTGGTGGAAAGAAGAAGAAATAAAAACGTTAAGAAGAGGAATTGAAACCCATAATAAATGGCATGAACGTGCTCCATGAGGAAGAGAAAAACATGAGGGTTAATAGAGGGAAAACTGAGGTAATGGAGTATAGTATTGGGAAACAGTGGAACTGCAAAAGGTGTTAGAATAGGAAGGTTAAGAAATTTTGCTACTTTGGATGCACAGCAACTAGGGATGGTAGAAGTGTAGTAGACGTAAAGAGTAGGATAGCACAGGTAAGGACGAGGAATTTACTTGTAGCTAATATAAATATGAATATTAGGAAATCATTATTGAAAATATTCGTTTGGAGTGTTGCGTTATATAGGTGCGAAACGTCGCCGACAGGAGAATAGAAGCTTTAGAAATATGGTGCCATAGAAGAACGATATGGGTCTATTGGGTAACTAAATAGGAATTTATAAGAACAATAGAGGAACAGAGAACAATATGGAGGAAGTCGACCAAGAGTAGGGAAAATTAATAGGCATTATAGAGTATTGAACAAAAGTTGAAGGCTAGGGATGAAATACACGGAGCAGATTAGGGAGGATGTAGGATCTGGTTTCTATGTAGAAATGAAAAGGCTTGTGTATGATATACTAGAATGGAGCGTTGCATCAGACCAGTCTTAGGACTGATTACAATAACAACAACAATTAAATATTAGTAATGTCCAGTCCAAAATGAGAATTAAAATATTCTCTTGGTCCGAATTTTTAAGGTATTCTCGTAGTAACGTAGAGATGGTCAACAACTCTATTTTGTTATTCCGTTTTCAGGGTAACTACTCTCTGAACCTGGACTCACCCCTGCCAAGTATGCGACATTTACGTCATATTCACCATGGAAACTTCAGAATTTATCAGACCATGTTAAATGGAACACTCTAGAAAAAATTGCGTCTAATTTATGGTTCGTGAAAGTCTCTGCCAGAGAAGGTGTTTGAAGATCAGATTTTCCAAGAAACAACAGAGCCTTGGACATGGAGATTAACCATATAAAAATATGTGCTATATTTTTTATGATATGGCGTATTTCAATCTGAAACATATTAACATAATGACAACATTTTGTAAATATATACTAGCAAAAAAATATTTGTGTAAAGATATAGAAACCGGGATAATGGTTGGAAAGATGTCTCAGAGACGAAATCTAATTAAAGATACGATGATATTGCTTCTAATACTACGAGGTTGGTTCCATTAGTAATGTCTTACATTGCTTTTTCTCTTGTAAATGAAATAATGGGAGCGGGGCGGAGGGGTGTAATTATTTAGAAAAAAATTAGTTGCCTTTTAAAAACAATAATAATTTTATTTATTTTACGAAACTGTTTCTTTACGGGGTCCTGCGCTCTATTTTCAATTATATGTATTTATTAAGGGGTTTGTCAGTGCTAATTTCTGGGGAACAACGTATAGCAGAGATTTTACGTTCGTGACGAACCTGTTTCATCTTCTATGCGATTCCGTCCTTGGATGTAGGTAATTGCCGTTTCTGGAACTACCTTGTAGCGTCTTTCCTTTCTTCAGGTCGAGTTGTGATTCTTACCCTCGGTTGACGGAAAAGGCAATGGATCTGGTACTGCCGGGTGTTTTGGCTAAAATCAGTTTTCCTCCTTCTTTATTCTTGATTCTAATACACACACTTCCACGTCGCTTACTTCCTCCTCCATCCAACTTCCGACTAATACTGACCTATTTCATTTTTCAATTTCTTCTTCTCTCTTGCTTCATCCTCCCTTCAACTTTTCGCCTGCCTAATACTCACTTATCGCCTCCCATACTTCTTCTTGTTCACTTCAACTGCCAAGCCACACTCACCATATTTCGCCTTCTGTCCTTCCAGCCGAACTTTTATTTTCCTATTCTCTAAGGGAAAGCGCCAACCCCCACGTGACGAGTCGCTACCAATCCTTTCTTCACCTTTCACGGGATTTTTCGTTGAAGAAGGGAAGGGTGTTCTCGGAAGTTTTTTTGGGTTGATATCGCTGACTCGAATATCAACTCTAATCCCTTAGACGTGCAGGTAGACACGGTTACTAGGCGACATCTTGGCGCCTCCTTTATCCAGATATTTACACCTCTTGTCTGTCTATGTGTTTGAATAATTGAAAATATAAATTAAACAATTTGTGAGAGATTATAATGCGTTACACTCTTTAATTTCTCATGATAATTAAATGAAATTTACACTGCTGCATTATCGAACAACATTAAATTTTCATTTTAACTACAGTCTCCGCCCTTTTCTCTTGTTTATGTTCACCTTTTAACAAGGGTATGTATTCCACAGCAGTCATCGACACGTGGACGGTTTCCTCATCTTCAAAGTTAATTCCACGATGATCTTTCTCCGGTGGATATCTGATGGCGATACGTCAAGGTTATATGTTGGATGAGACACGACTTCTTCAACTTCACCAGAGGTCTGACAACTGGAGTGTGATCTTTCAATATCATGCAAAAGAAGAAAATCGACTGTCGCTTTTGTTGGACGAACTCGTAGAAAACATGCTATAGATTTTTTGAGGTTGATGACGTATTGGAATGAGGTCATCGAATCCTTGGATGTTGCGTGGCGTCACCTGCTTCTTTACAGAAAACAAAGTAGCCAAGGGTTGACTAGGGCCCCCGGGCTATATTTTAAGGATCCTACCCGTGGTTTCACCTAGATAGATGCAGGGAAAAACTGCATCAGGTAGGTCGGGCATTGGGTACTATTCTCACGTCCTTACGAATGACGGGAGACGAGTTTTCTGTGGGGTCGCAGCATTCTCTTCTCCGTGTCTCCAAAAGTTTTTTGAGGCAGTTGGCGGACTGATCCAATGGGATCAACGGACAACTATTGCATAATGCCTAAGGCCTTCGACCCTAGTACATAAACATCCCAAAATAGGTGAAGATGTCTCTGCATTTTTTTTGGTTAACAGGCTACATGAGGGTGATCCTGAAAAAGGCAACTCCCCTTTAATAGCATAGGAAGGGAATTGAAAGGGGGGGATGCGGAAGGTAGAGCAATACATTTTTACGCCTTTCAAGACTACGAATGTGTGTCTCACCTACGGCATTTAAGAATCGAATCATGTGAACGCCGTCCCATGCAAAGAGTATCTTGAATAATAGGCAGCAGTAGCGTGACGTTATCCCCACTCCTATAGGTGTAAGTCGCTCCATGTAAAAAACAGCGCTTTTTGAGTCCGCTAAAATACTTCTTAAAGCAGCAAAAGACAAATTAATTTACCCCATATCTTAGTATTTATCAAATATGTAAGGTAAAAATATTAATTTAAAAGAAAAAATTATAAAAAGAGAGTATTGCGAGTCGGATGCGAAGTTATATCAGCATATTTCTACATTAAATATATAATTTTGTATTCATAAATGTTGGCGCAGAATGTAATATTTTTTCTTGTGTCTTAATTCTGATAATAAAGAATTGTCGATATGCTTGGGCGGATAGTAGTTTAAAATGAAACACAATCTCATTAAATTATTGAAAAGTCACACTTTTTTTTAATAAATCATAAAATATTACAACACGTTATTTAAACATTTTGATAGATTCAGATCTTAGAATAAACCATTTCCAATCACCTCCAATATTTTCTATTAGATACTGACACGACTAAACTTAGAATGCGACTTAAAACGAAAATTAATTTAAGAAGAAAGCTAATAATTAAGGAAGGTCAAATAATTTTGTGTACTAATAACCAAATGTCTTGTTATTACTGATAATAATGATTAATTAAAGCGTAAGAATACAATTATAGACCATTATCCACCTAAAAAACGTTACTAATATTACTGTTGGTATTCGAAGGCCTCCATAAATATCGATGGTAGGAGTTTTTTTATTCCATTAACGATGGGAAGTTCCAAGTACACGGACAGACCTAATAACAATCGAGAAGACGTCTGGAAAATGGGGATTAAATGTTCCTCACCTTTTCACAATTTTAATGCATGGACTGCAATTTTATAATAGTAACCTGCTGTACAGGGCTAATATAGCCCTTGCCAGGTGGGGAATAAATTAAATTGAGTTGCCTTTGGAGGGGGAAGAGATTAAAAACCCTTACTTTTAAAGGACCACTATAGAAATATGAAATTAGACTCTGGGAAGAGAGGTTATGTTATCGGGATTAATTTTTTTATCCCATTACCGGTGGAAGGTCCAGGTAAGTAGTATTCCCCTGTACCGGACCTATTTGTCATTGCCAGGTGGTTATGTAGCTAGCATTAGGGGAAAATACTGAAAAACCCCTACATGGAATCAAGAAAACTTATGTGATGAGGCTCAACGGAACCTTGTATTTATGGTCTGGTTTTGTGGTACTTTTCTCCTAGAGACTTTAGGTAAGGGTACCGATTTTTGACGTTTTGAAGCCTATTAAAGAATCTTTAGGTCAGTCTGCAAATTTCTTCGTTGATGAGATTTAATTTGGTCTTGTAGTGGATGTCAACTATTTTTGGATCTTCGTGTTATGTTAAGTGCCCATCTTAAACAGAGGTTTTGTACTCTTTGGAGGGCGGTAATGTGTGACTTGGCTGAGGGCTGTTCCCCAGATCTGGTAAGTAGAGGTCTTAGTATGGATTTTATGATTGTAGTTTTGTGCCTTTTATCCAGGTGACTGGCTCTAAGCAGAGGGTAGAGTAGCCCCATACTCTTCCTTGCCTTTTTGTTGATTTCTTGAATGTGATCTTTGAATAGGAGTTAACCATCCAAGAGGATTCCTAGATTACTTATTCCAGGGCAAAATTGTGTCCTCAATACTGAGGTTTGGGATCAGGTCATCTGGAAGTCTGAGCCTTGTGAATAGGATGGCTTGGCATCCGGTTCTCCCAGCACCGTTTCACCATTTTGTTTAGTTGTGATTGGACGTTCTTGACAGATTGGAAATAATTCATGTCTGTAGAAAAAAAAAGCTGTATCATCCGCGAATTGAAGGTTGGCGACGCTATTAGTTTTGGGAAGGTCATTAATAAAGATGTTAAATAAGGATCTACCCCTGGGGAATCCCTTTCAAAACTTGTCTGTTCCTGGAGGAGTGCCTGGATACTTAATGAGCTGGAGACGCCAGCACGAGCAGACATCTGACGGCCTCGGTATCTACTACGTGCAGGTTTCCTATCTAGAGGCGACATCTATTCCTCGAGATCATACCGCTTCTATGCTTCGATTTTATCTCTATTATTTACGATTAATATCCAGACGTTACTTATCGTAGTTTCATTCTCGACCACCTTTTGTACTTTTATTTACTTAATTACGAGCGTGTGCATTCCTAACAGTACAGAGAATACGGAAAAAATAGCAGAAAATGGAAGCAACTGCACTGGCATGATATTTGCATTCTTGCTACTTTCTTTAGGCAATGTCGACCATTTTTAACGAACCAGTTATTAATTCATTGAGGGTATAGTTAATAGAATGCCAGTTAGGAGAAGATCAGTTTGGTTATAGGAAGAATGCAGGGAAAAGAGAAGGAATATTGACTCCGTTTAATGTTAGAAGACAGAATAACAAAAAATAAGATACTTTTAAAGAATTTGTAAATTTAGAAAAACCTTTCATAATAAAAACTGGAACAAAATACTAAAATTTTGTATACGACATAAATGAAATATCGTGGAAGAAGAGTTGTCCGTAACCTCTACTGAAGGCAGTCAGCAGTAATTATAATTGAAGGGCAAGAAAAGGAAGCAGAAATCAAGAACGGAGTAAGAAGAGGATGCGCGAGCTCTTTAGTTTATATATATATATATGTACAATCATTATTATTACTTACTTAATGGGCATTTGCCTGGTGGCAGCTATATACAAATAAAACTCAAATACAATTACAAAAAGTTTACACTAAGGAAGAATTTTGAAGTGCAGTTTTTTATCTGAAAAAGAAAAGAAAGGAGCCACACAAAAATCACTTCACTGATAATAAATTAAAAAATACTACTCACTTAAGTTTTCTTAGCCTATTCCTAAACTGATTTACGCTACCCGGAAAATTCGTGAGTATTATATGCTTTACTGGGATTAAATTGAGCATTCCCACTAACGGAGTCGTGTGTATTTCTGCAGGAGGCAAGGAAGGAATTCCAATCGCGTATTGACCTATTTACAAATGAAAATTGTCCTACGTCTGTGCGTTGCCCTTTTTCTTTAATTTTGAACGAGTGGTCATTTTTAGAAATATAATTCGGCGCCGTAAGATGGTTTGTTATTTCTTTCCATGCCCTGTGGTTCACCCTTATAACCTTTATATATTGCGCACAACCTCGCGTGTTTTCTTCTATTACTGTGAGCTTAGATAAATAGTATATTTTTTGTTAGTTTTAGTTCTTATTAAGTAAATTGTATTAATGTCTATTTATTAGGTATTTTATTCGTCGAGAGGCCGCGTGTTATATCTATAGCCAGGCTATAAGTGAGAGGCAACATTAAATACAAAAAATATATATTATAAAATGGCTTATTTAAGCTTTTGATTTTTATGCCGTTTATCTAGCCGTTGCTATGATAATACCAGCGATATCGCTCGTCTCTGCGCTCTATAATCTCTGTGATGCTAAATTCCACGAGTGTCGCTGCATATCGTAAGCGAGCGTCAGCGGATGACGTAGCCATTGCGTAACTGGCTGACTATCGCTTGCGATATGAATGCAATTCTTCAGTGAATTGGACATTTAAATAGAAATTTGAATCGTACTTGTCAGGGGGAACAGGTAGATAATAATTGCACTTTAATTCGTTCTGTTAAGAGTATTATTGGACTGTGATAAGTATTCCATGGCGTATTCTGTGGCATGGAAGCTAAATATAAAAAAAGAACGCAAACATTATAAAAATTCGATTCGATCTCAAGACGTCATAGAGGGCGGACGTGTCTGATTTAGCCATCCATACATTAAAGGAAGAGAAGTCGAGAATCTAGCTCGAGAAATTATTGCGGACACGTCTGGCTTAAACTTCGTAAGCAAATGCTGGTTGCCGTCGACCGCGGGAGTCGCTGTAGGGCGTGGACGCGTGGATCCTTGCTGAACGCCATTACGTACAATTGGAGGATGCCTAGTTGCTGTTGCTGCTGTTGCACCGCTTCGACAAGACGAGGCTGCCTGCCACTTCCCGAGTTGGCAGCTCTGCCCGGGGATCGCTGAATCAACTTTATAAAACTATATGTTTCTATGTTGTTGTTGTTGAATAAATTCAATTTTTTGTTTATTTCTCATTGTTGTATGATATATAGGTCGACACTCCTCGAGTCCAAAACGATCCAAGTACCTTCCCTCTAGCGAAGAAGAGGGTGGGGAACTTGCGATATATATATATATATATATATATATAAAAGGCGGATTTTGTGAGGTTGTGGCGTTATGAGGCGCAGTTCGGCCAACAACAATGGCTAGTCGGCTGAAAGATGGTGATTCCCCGCGGGAGAGTCCCGCCGAGCGTGTATAAAAAATGACGATGGTGAAACCCCGCGGGAAAACCCCCGCGAACGTGTGTAAAAAAATGAGGGCGGGGAACCCCGAAATTTTGTGAAATAGGGGAATTCCCGTCGGAAGATTTAAAAGGGAAGCCGATGGGTGGCTCACCCCCAGAAGGCAGGCGAGTGGAGGAGAGGACGGACGTGGTCCGAGCCCCAGAAGGCAGACGAGTGGAGGAGAGGACGGAGGTGGTCCGACCCCCAGAAGGCAGGCGAGTGGAGCAGAGGACAGACTTGGTCCGAGCAGATATCCAGAAGTGAGACGAGTGGAGGAAAGGACAGACTTGGTCCGAGCAGCCAGAAGCCAGATGAGAGGACGGACGTGGTCCAAGCTGTGAGAAGTCAGACGAATTGAGGAGAGGACGGACGAGAGCAGACGTGTCCAGACGTGATCAAATCCTGCAAGACGCCAGAGAGACGCACAAACATTCGAGAGGTGGATGTTTGTTGGCCCAGTAATTGTGGGTAAGCTATAAAAAAATTGTGAAACTTGCTCATTGCTCTGGATAAATAATATTTAATGATTTTTCTTTCTATTTTCAGCTACTGCATACTCCATCTCTTGAGAGACCCAAAATCCCCTGAGATTAAGCCCGTGTATTCACTTTAAATTAATAAATGAAAAATTTTAAATTGATCATAATTTGTTCTGTTAATTAATAAATGTTTTATACCCAAAAAAGTATATTACAATATATATATATATATATATATATATATATATATATAAACGGATTATGGAAAATGAAACATATTACAAGGAGAATAAATAAAAACCTTACACTTTGCCGACTATATTGTAGTATTAGGAGACTTATAAGAAGACCTGGAAATCATAATAAATGGCATCTGGAGGAAAAATTCAACATGAGGATTAAGGGATTCTGATACTTGAGCAGCGTAATAACTAGAGTAGGGTAGCAGATGCAATAGGGAATAATTTACTTACTGGTAATACAAGTATGAATATTAGGCAATTTTCGTACGGAGTGTGTGGTTTTATGGGTGCGAAACGTGGAAAGTAGGAAAAGAATAGCAGCCGTTGAAATGTGTTACTATATGTGAACGTCGCCGCCACCGCTGCTTGGCTGGCTTCATGAGAGCGTCATGTGTCCTGTTGTCAGTTATATACGGCATTAGAGAATCCTTCATGCCCGATCAAAGCAGTGAGTGTTACCATGTTGTTGTATTCAGTCTTAAGGCTGGTCTGATGAAATCCTCCATGCTAACCTATCCTGCGCAATCCTTTTCATTTATACATGGCTATCACACCCCTTTTTCCATCCTTGGCCTTCCTCTTCTGTTCATTTCCCTCTAATGCTAATTTTACAAGACCCTCATGTCTCCAAGCATGGCCCATTAATCTATCCATTCTCTTGGTCAATGTTCAGTAAAGGTCGTCTAAACGGACCTTGTCATTTAACAGAATAAAAACACAAAAACTACTCGGGAAATCGGCAAAAGGTTGCAAACAGAGTATTTACCCTTATTTCTCAAATTAGTCTGGAATTTTCCGTTCTTCCTCGTCGCTGTCATGACTGGAGCTCGGCTTCCTCCCGTAATTAAAAAATCCATTACCATTATAAAAGTTAAATCTTACAGCTCCTTCTAATAATTCAATCCTAACATCACTTAAAATCAGACCGTAATGTTCTTAAAGCCGTCCTGGGTTGATAATACTTTGTCCATTATTTCGTTTCCGTTGGTGTCGGGGCCCGATCCTGTCCAATAAAACTTATTTCCCTATCGTATATAGGAGGAGTCATTCACCCCACTCCATCGAAGTTTTGGGGAAAACAACACTTCCCCTATAAAAACCGATGGTGCCGAATATCAAAGGCTTGAGAAAACACTCAAGTCGCTCTTGTTTTTACCTCTTGTTTTTAACCTTCAACTTCGCCAAATTCCATGTGTAGTTGTGTTTTACAATTATAATAGATTACGCCCTCAGGTGTCAAGCGTGTCAAAAATGATCATTAAATTGTGAAATATTGATAACGTTTAACTGTAATATTATGTAAATAATGATACCCTTTAGTGATTTAACAACAGTGCAAAGGTTTCACAAGTCGTAAAGCAAATGATTGAGAAATACGGCTCTGGCGCCCGGGACAAATTTTTCTGTAAATGCGAAATTCGCGGGAAGAAAATTAAAAACTGTCATTTCTATTATTTTTAGACTATAAAATCGTAAGTACTGATAAATTTTTATCAGTTGATAGATATGAAAATTATTTAATAATCGCAGTGGAGATTGATAACAAAAAGACCATCTATACGCACTATTACGCGGCAATGAGACCGAAGAAATGGTTCATGTTTATTTTAGTGTTAGCAATAGATGTATTAGGCACTTCGACCTGCAGGGTACTAAGATTGCCTTTAACCCCTTGCCGTTTGTTTGCGGGTAGTGAGTAACATGTAAGTTATACGACAGTCTGTTGTAATTTTTCTGTACATTTAAAAGAATAATTGTCTTCAATTCGATTGATAATCTTTTCCAGGGTAACTACACCGTGGACCTGGACACAGACTTCCTCCGTTTTTCAAAGTTGCCATATCTTCCCTATGGAACCTACAGGCTGTCCCATAAATTGTTCCAAGGAAATGCTCCAGTGATATTTAAATGTAATACGTTTTACGTCACCTGCTCTGGAAGACCTCGTTGACTAATCATTTTCGAGATCACAACATTTCACAATAAAAAAATGAACGTTGCACATGTGCATAAGAAATATATCAGCAGTAATTAAAAAAAGACCTTATTCTTTGGTATTCTTTTTCCCTTATTTCCAACTCCCGGATGTTGCTTTGTAATTGTCAGAAACTACCACATATTAAGTTTACTTATTTATTATAATCTATATATATATATATATATATAACTCTATTTGTAGATTGGCCTTGAAGATGTCCAGAAAATTGGGGACGAAACGTTTCTCTCTTTTAGCGATTCTCTGCTGTTATTGTGGTATTGAGTCCTAAGACTTGACTGATGAAACCCTCCATGCTAACCAATATTGCGCACGCCTTTTAATTTCCGCATAACTACCGCAACCCATACCCTCCCTAATCTGCTTAGTGTATACCATCCTTCTATTCAGTTCCCTTCAATTCTAATTTTACAACACACTCATGTCTCAAAACGTGACCTATTAATTTAATCCTTCTCTAATTCAGAGTCCTCCATATTCTTCTCTCTTCCCCTATTCTTCTTAGAAATTCATCGTTAGTAATTCTATCCATCCATCTCATTCTCCTATAGCACCATGTTTCCTTACCTTTCTGCTACACTTATCGTCCACGTTTCACATCCACATAACGCCAAACTCCGTACAACCATTTTTAACAATGTTTTCTTAATATACACACTTATATTACCCGTAAGTAAATTTCTCTTTTTTTCCGAAATACTTCCTAGCCTGTGCTATCCGATTCTCAATGTTACGGTATCCAAGTAGCAGAATTATTTATCGTCCTTCAAATATCCCTTCCCAATCTAACAGCCTTTGTTATTCCACTGTTTCATATACTACACTCCATTACCTTGATTTTCCCTCTATTAATCCTCATATTGAACTGTTTCTCCAGGACCACATTCAATATAAGGATTAATAGAGCAAAACCCAAGGTGATGAAGTGTAGTATACGAAACAATGGAATAACAAAGGCTGATAGATTGGGAAGGGATATTTTGACGGAAGTTAAGGAATTCTGCTTCTTGCGAAGCGTAATAACTAGGAATGGTAGAAGTATAGTAGACATAAAGAGTAGGATAGCACAGGCAAGGAAGGCTTTCGCTAAAAAGAGTAATTTACTTACGGGTAATATAAGTGTGAATATTAGGAAGTTGTTGATAAAAATTTTCGTATGGAGCGTGGAGTTATATGGGTGCGAAACGTGGACGATAGGAGTTGCGGAAAGAAAAAAAATAGAAGCATTTGAAATGTGTCGCAGTAAGCGAATGGATGGACCGAATCTCTAACGAGGAAGCTTTAAACAGAATAGGGGAAAAGCGAACAATATTGAGAACATTGACCAAGAGAAGGATAGATTAATAGGCCACATTTTAAGGCACTAGGGTCTAGTATAATTCGCTTTTAGAGGGAAGTCAATAGAAGAGGGAGGCCAATTATGGAATACGCTAAGCTGATTAAGGAGGATGTGGGATGTAGTAGTTTTGCGGAAATGAAAAGTCTTGCGCATGATTGGTTAGCATGGAGGGTTGTATTGACCAGCTTTAGGACTGAATGCCACTACAACAAAAACATTTTTATTTTGACAATAAATAATTATTTTCAAATATATAAAGTTCCAAATTTAAAAAAATTATACCGAAAATAAACAAAAGTGGACACGTTTTTAAATCAGTTTTGCCAGTTAGATTCGAAGATTTTATCAACAAATTTTTCAAACTGTGGTTAAAAATAGATATTTGTGTTCCCAAAAGTTGGATTAGTGTATGTACTCTTTTTATTGAGATTTTGATTATGAAAATAAGATATTTCCTGCAATCGTGGACGCAGTGAAGGATAAACATGAAACACTACCTCAATAAATGATTTAAATATAATCAATTTCAATAGATCTGAATACATTTTAATACTTCCTTTAAACTTTGTGGTAGAAAACTAATATAAATATACTTAATATAATATTACTTTAAACTTTCGGCACGGGAATTTATTAGTTGAACCTAAGTTCTCTATTCTTCTCTTTCACTCGACGGAGTGTTGAGCATCTGCACTGCAAAATGGCTGCACTAGTTAATCACTACACTGGTGTGTTTCGTGCGTTGTTATCGTTTCCATCGGTCCTGGACCTGGAGCCGCCGCGATTTACCGGAAGTATGATAGAAAAGTGGCCTCGTAATTGCGTAAATGGCGGCAGCTACATGCAGCTATGGCACCTGATCATCGCAGGCTAATGAGTCTTTGGACAGAGCGCAAAAGACATGAGACTCACCATCGTCGCTGCTGGTGCCTTGGTGAACCTGATTCTCCTATCATGGGGACACGGAGTCCATTCTGGAATATTCAACGCGGTAAGGAAAACTACATAAATAGTTATTATATAACGCCCTGTGAAATTACATCAATTGCTTTAAAGGGCAAACGAGTAAGCTAACTCTTGCGTATGAGATAAATTTATCATTTATCAATTTGTTATTTAAATTTTTTTGAAAAGAAATATTATGATAAATCTTTTATTAATGATTAAAATGAGGTATTTCCGTCTCTCTTTCTCTTTCCATCTTTCTCTCCCTCTCCCCTTCTCTCTATTTGTCTGTCCCTCCCTCTCACTCTTCTCTCTCAACCCATCGACGGTATCTACTTAATAGGAAAACTATTACATTGTGTCCTTAAAAAGGAGGAGCCTGTGGGAGTTTTCTCTCGCAGGCATTTCCCCCCACAGTTACTGCAAGGCTCACCTGATCTATGTCGGGGATGACGAATAGGAAGGGCGCTGCGGGAGTTTTTTCGCAGGCGCTTCACCCCAGAGTGACTGCGGGGCTCACCTGATCATGTCTCTCTAGGTACTTTTTATCAAAGTTCTCATATGCCGAGACACCTTCACCTACTTTAGGACGTATATGTACTGGGGTCAAAGACCTTGGGCATATGGCAAGAGCTGTCCTCTGATCCCATTGGATCAGTCGGCCAACTGCCTCATGAAACTGGTGGAGACACGGAGAAGGGAATGCTGCGTCCCCACAGCAAACTCGTCTCCCGTCATTCGGAAGGGCGTGAGAATAGTACCCAATGCCCGACCTACCTGATGCAGGTTTTCTAGGGTTTTCCCTGCATCTCTTTAGGTGAAACACCGGGTAGGATCCTTAAACCATAGCCCGGGGGCCCTAGTTTAACCCTTGGCTACCTTGCTCTACCTTCCGCATCCCCCCTTTTCAATTCCCTTCCTATGCTATTAAAGGGGAGTTGCCTGTTTCAGGATCACCCTCATGTAGCCTGTTACCCCAAAAAAAATGTCGGGGATGCCTCGTACTCTCTCTATTTTTTCTTTCAAAGTTATCACATGCCTTCACCTATTTTGGGAGGTTTATGTACTGAGGTTGAAGGCCATGCGCATAAGGCAAGAGTTATCCGCTGTTCTCATTGGATCAGTCGGTCAACTGGGATTGGTGCGACTCCACAGCAAACTCGTCTCTCGTCATTCGGAAGAGTGTGGAAATAGTACCCAGTGCCCGACCCACCTGACGCGGGTTTTTCTAGGGTTTTCTCTGCATCTCTTTAGGTGAAACACCGGGTAGGATCCTTAAACTATAGCCCGGAGGCCCTTGTCAACCCTTGCTATTAAAGGTGAGTTTCCTGTTTTACGATCAGCCTCATGTAGCCTGTTAACCCTGTTCCCCCTCCAAAAAATAAAAGTAGACCCTTATCTCGCAGGTGTCTCTCCTCAGAGTCATGAGGCAGGTTATTTTCGAGGATTTTAAAATATTCAATTAAGTGCAGCGAAATTTTACTCCAGGGTGAAGCTTCATATAATGGAAATAAGATGAATGTTGAAATTCAAAGTTAATAGCCAAGGAAAGGAGCTGATCAGTTGTTATCTCTTCTTTAGCGATCAAAGTAAGGAGAATTGAGGAAGGGGTCTGTAGGGAAGAGTATTCTACTAAACGTCTGGACGGAATCAAATACGCTATAGTGGTTTGAAGATTAAGTTTAATAAATGAGAAACATAACTGAGCTTAAGAGGGCATAACCATGTTTCCACAAAGAAGCCCGAACATTTACAGATAACATGTATAATGTTTGTAAGTTGCTTGGACTGATGTCGAGGAGAGGTGAAGGGCCAACAACGGCGCCTCAGATTCTATACCAGTCTGTGGTTGTAGTATTCAGTCCTAAGACTGGTCTGATGCAACCTTCATGATAAACTATTTTGCGCAAGCCTTTTGATTCCCGCATAACTAGCGCAACCCACAACATCAAAATCTGCTTATCGTAAACCATCATTGGTCTCCCTCTTCTCTTATTACCTCACACATTTCCCTCTAATGCTAATTTTACTAGACCCTTGTGCCTTAAAACGTGGCCAATTAATCTATCCCTTCTCTTAGTCAATGTCCTCCTTATTTTTCGCTTTTCCCCTATTCTGTTTATAACTTCCTCGTTAGTGATTGTATCCATCAATCTGATTTTCAGCATTCGCCTATAGCACCACATTTCAAAGGCTTTTATTCTTTTCCTTTCCGCAACTCCTATAACGCCACGCTCCGTACAAACATTTTTAGCAACGATTTCCTAATATTCACACTTATATTACCCGTAAGTAAATTCTTCTTTTTCGCGCATGCCTTCCTTGCCTGTTCTATCCTACTCTTTATGTCTACTATACTTCTACCATCCCTAGTTATTACGCTTTCCAAGTAGCAGAATTCCTTAACTTCCGTCAAAATATCCCTTCCCAATGTAACACCCGTCGTTATTCCGCTGTTACCTAAACTATACTGCATTACCTCGGTTCTACCTCTATCAATCCTCATTTTGTACTCTTTCTCCAGGACTACGTTCATGCCATATATTATGGTTTCCAAGGTTCTTCTGATTCCTGTAATACTACAATATCGTCGGCAAAGCGTAAGGAGTTTATTTCTTCTCCTTGCAATATAATTTCTTTTCCATGTTCCGTTATAACATTCTTCATCGCCTGTTCTATATATAAGTTAAACAGCATGGGCGACAGACTGCATCCTTGTGTTACACCTTTCTATATTACGGCTTTTCTTCTTGATCTTCTATTCTAATTACTGCTGCCTCTCTTCTGTAAACGTTATGTGTAAGCTTCCTTTCTCTATATTGGTATGGTATGACTATAATAATCTATAATATTGACCATCTTTTCTTGTAGACCTGAATGCCAAACCTTATCATATGCTTGAGTTACATCTAAAAATATTGCTTGTTCTCCATAGTTTTGGAATCTTTTTGATGGAAGTGACGTCCGTGGGAAGCATCTCTCGTCCTTTACACGTCCTTCATTTTCAGCGGACAACCAGCTACAAGACTCAGACGCTCCTCTTACATTATCTTTATTTTTGCTTCTCATCCTTCAGGGTCCTTACAACTTGAAGTTGGTACGGTATGAAAACTGTGAAGATCCAGGCACTGGCGAAGTTGAAGAGGTTTTGCGCATGACTAAAAGATCTACACACAAGACTTTCCTGCACGGACACGTCAATATCCCGTTTGATTACGACGATTCCATACAAGTAAGATATTAAAGTACGAAGACATTGTGTCTAGTTAAGTAAGTTACAATTTAGACAAAGGGTGGGCAAGCCCCGGCCCGCGGGCCACATCCGGCTCTCTTGCAAGGTTCGTGTAGCCCGACACTAAATTTATCTCCAGCATATTAATGCGGCCAGTTTCCACAGATAATTATCGAAGACGCATTAATGATGTCCCTTTTAAGCATTGCTTCTTGTTAATCATCAATACTAATTTGGAAAGCTCCTTCCACGTAGCAAAAACATCCCTTTCGCCTAATGTTGAACGTCTAGAAGCCAATCTTATGTTTCTCATTGGTTAGAGTTGTAAAAATATTACTTTATAAATATTGTTAATGTTACTATAGTGTTGAGTCCTTACAATGGTCTGATGCAACTATCCACGCTAACCTATTCTCTGGAAACCTTTTCATTCCCATATTGTCCTTCATCCTTTGCATATTCCATCCTCGGCGTTTCTCTTCTCTACACTTCCCTCTAAAAACACTCATATCTCAAAACGTGGCCTATTAATCTATCCCTTCCCTAGCTAAAGTCCTCCATATCGATCTCTCTCCTTTCATTCTCTTCAGAACTTCCTGGTTACTGATTCTATACATCCGTTCTCCAATAGCACCACATTTCTAAAGCTTCTTTCCACGTTCGTCCCCAAATAACGCCTCACTCTATACGAACATTTTTAGTAATTTATTCCTAATATTCATATTTATATTAGCCGTAAATAAACTCCTCTTTTTCGAAAAGCCTTTCTTGCCTGTGCTATCCTACTCTAGTTATTATTTCTTAGCTTCCCTTATAATATCCCTTCACAATCTAACAGCCTTTATTATTCCACTGTTTCCCATACTACACTCTATTAATCCATATGTTGAACTCTTCTTCCTGGACCACGTTCATACCATTTGTTATGGTTTCCAAATCTCGTTATGACTCCCATAATACTTGAATATCATCACCAAATCTTAGGGTTTATATTTAATCGCCTTGTAGTACGTTTACTTATCCATATTCCGTTTTAACTGTCTTCATCTCTTAGTCTATGTATTAGTTAATATGTACAAATAAGTTTGGCCGCCCATCACCTAGATCATCATGCCACACTTTGTCAGTGAATGCACCAGTGCCATATTTTTCTTCCTGTTCGATACTGCCTCGTATGTTTGAATTTCTTTTGGAAACCAAACTGGTGAAGTGGAATTAGATTGTTTTCACTTCATGCCTCTCGCAGCGTACATATTATTTCTAAGGTTCAAATGGTGAGATCCTCACTTAAATTGGACGGATGCTCGAGCAAGTTTCTCTTGCAGACGTTTCTCCACCGATTGACTGCGGGACTCCGTCGGGAATGCCTCGTACTCTTTGGTTTTTTCAAAGTTCTCACATGCCGAGGCACCTTCACCTAATTTAGGAGGTGTATGTACTGAGGTCGAAGACAGTAAGATTTTTCCCCTGATATTATTGGATCAGTAGGCTAACTGACTCCTAAAACCTGATGGAGACATGGATAAGGGAATGTTGTGACCCCACAGTAGACTCGTCTCCCGTCATTCGGAAGGGCGTGAAAATAGTACCCAATAGTCTGATCTAACTGATGCAGGTTTTTTAGGGGTTTTCCTGCATCTCTTAAAGTGATACACAGGGTAGGATCCTTTTAATTGTAGCCCGAGGACCCTAGTCAACCCTTGACTAACTTGCTCCACCTTCCACATCCCCAATTTTCATTTCCCTTTCTATGCTATTAAAGGGTTTGTCTCTTTCAGGATCACCCTCACGGAGTCTGTTAACCATCATCCCTCTTCATTTCGATGACTTTTCATTAGATCATTAAGCAGCCAACATCTTGCGCTGTACAGAATCAGAATCCATCTTAGGTCCTCTTTCTTTTTGTTTCTCGCATTTATAACTTTGTTTCACACGAATGTGTTTTTGCTTTTCAACACCGCGTTGTTGAAAGGTCTGCAACGATTGTCCGATGTACCCTGACTAGTGTTACAGCGTTTGTACGTAAATTAAATCCGTCGGTGAAAATACTTCCCTCCACTTCCCCTGTCTTCTCCCCTATTTTCTACGCCATGCTATTTCTTACGATCTGTAACTTGACGTCACTGGTCTCCAACGCACACAGAAACACGTCCGCATAGATCAACCTCATCAAAATCATCAAGTGAATACAAATTATTCGACATATAATATTGAACACTAAAATCATTAAATACAATGAAAAATATTGTCAGTATTTTAAATTTATTATTTATAATAATTGTAAGAGTAATTGTAAGTAACACTTGCAAATGGAATTTACTCTATGTTATAGGAACACTTGAACTTTTCTAGACGTGGTGCCCAAGGATGGGGTAACAACGCTTACATCCTGAAAACTGTAAATTACTGTTCAACGTTTAGCGGTAATTATCCTTTGTTATTTGAATTCTTCTTCAGGTCTTGGGGGATCGAGAAACCTTCATGCCCCATTAAAGCGGTGAGTAGAATCATGACAAATAAATTATAGTCTATTAAATAATTGTATCAATTATGTTAATTAATTTTTTATTGCAGTTATAATAATTTTTAATATTTCATCTTTACTAGTTTAATAGTAATATGTGAACGGTTGATTGATTGATGCAAGACAAATATATCGTTCTACTTTTCTTATAAAAGTTATATTGATACATTTACATCCTCTGTGCTTGTCTTTCTTCTCAGTGGACTTTCGGAAGTACTTTACCTTGTGAATGCATTTCTCCCAACAGTAGTGTGTGGTGTTATTACACCGACAAATATTATTACAATAATAAGGAATTTATTATGTAAAAAATGAATAATTAATTATAATATAATTAATTAAATTATGATTATTAATTGAAAAATGGTAAATGCAATATAAAAAATTGTTTACAAAAAATAACTCAATTTTAATTTTTCAGAACATAAATATATTTAGGGAAATGAATTGAAACTAAGCCTATCTCGTTATAGTAAAAAGAATCTCTGCCCCTTCTGAAATGGCTGCTCTTCGGGAACGCGGGAGACCTCTAAGTTAATGAAATAAAATAAAATGCGCTTAAAAAATAGAATGTTTTTCAATTTCTTCACCTTAAAAAGTGCAATTACCGAATGTTAACACCTGGTGCCGTCGTTCTTCGTTCCTTTTCGTACGTCGACTGCTCCTCTGCTGTATCACGTCTTCTCACACCATGATCCTCTAGCACCTCTCTTTCAGATGAATCCGCATCAAATGTTAACTTTTTATTTTCTCCTACCAAATGAATCTCTCTTCTCGAAACGTGCAGAACAAATTTTATAATTTTTGCTTGTTCTGCCTCTGCTATCTCTCTGCACCTCTCCCAGGCAGACTATCCTCCATCTGCTCAACAATTATCATAGGCAATAATGTGCTATAATCAGCGAGGTTTCACCCCGACGTGACCTTGAGGACCATCCTCGTTTTCGTCCTGCTGTACGCGACGCAGAAGAATATTAAACTAATTTTTTTTGCTTTACCGATTCAATGTGGGAGACGTGAGTCACCACAAGTTTTTTGTTTCCCGTTCACAAGAAGCGCGTGTTCGAAATTGCTTCACGTGACAGGTGGTACACATAACATACAAAATTGCTTTCTTTAGGATTTTTATATGGTGTTGGTTCAATAAGTAACGCCTTCTATTTATTACTTGTTAGTTATACAAAATAGTTATACAAACATTCTTTTCCAATTTATTGCAGTGATAGCTTCCTAAGTGTACATGTGGCAGCACTGTATCCTCTTCGCTAAATGGCTGATATTGATGTGCGCATTAGACACCGTTCTATGAAAGTTCTTAAATGCGCGAAACACGCGTTCGCGTTCATGAAAGGCTGAAAAATGTATCTGGTCATGCAACAATAGTGGATGTCAGCAGTGTTAGATGGCTGTAGACCTAGATTTAGAGCTCACTCTGGCTAGCTGGAATAGGGGTGGCAAGTTTCAATTATTACAAGTGTATGTCCTCCCTGCAGGGCCACTCTAAGCACGTCAGTGCTGAAAGGAGCAACGCGCGTGGTAGACCAATACCATCCTTCCGGGAAACTGGTGTCTCATAGGGGTGCGTAGGGTCTTTGGTTTATCCCCCTACAGACCCTGAAACCCAGCTGATGTTGGCGTGTTCACGGACGAGGCTAACGGACATTGGAGTCGGACTCGAGTTGGTGGTAGTGGCTCACGGTCATAATTTTCATCCTTTCCTTCCCACGGGTACAGGATCCTTCCCACAGGGGTTTATACTGTAGCGGATCCCTTCGTTTCCGATCTAACTCAGCTCTTTCTCGATATTGGATTTTAGGCGCCAGGTATTTTTTGTTCATAAAAACACCAAAATATTTAAATCAGAGTTTTAATTAAGATTCAGAGCACGAAGTTGATAATAAAAAACAGGGCGTGGCCAGTCACTCATTCCCAAATCACTTATTCACCTACCAACAACACTATATGAAGCTGGATTCGATTCCACTTATTCGTGGTTTACGTTTGGCCTTTATACGGCTCGTGGTTGCTAAACTTCGCAGCCACGAAGCACGTCTATCACCTCCAACACCCTACAAACGACTGCCCTATACGCTTCCGCTTACGTCAGCCGAACGAGAATACGTCTCCCCGACAATAATGCGTCTCGAGGATGGTTTAGCGCACCAATCGTCCAACAAGTAGCAACTTGCAAGCTACATTCCTGGTTTGCGTTCCTTTTGGCTGGGGCTGTAACTTAACATGTTACAATATATTGCCCTCGCTTCGACGACGTCAACATTGTTATACGTAGTTATAATGAAGCGGAAGGGTAATCCCCGTTAACTGATGAAAAGTAGGCGGCAGGTCGGTTACTGAAGTGTCTCCACGCAACATTCTAATACGTAAGCGTCCTCAAAATTATGGTCGTGAGACGCAATTGGAATGTTTTGTTCACTGCCTGAAATTCCCCTACCTTGTACCAACATGCCATAGAATCCATGCACAGACGAATGCAAGCAATTTTAGGAACAATAGATAGCCCAACATTGTATGGTAACTTGGCCGCACATAATTTCCCTTCAATTCGTATGTTTTTCCTTTTCAGGGTAACTACAGCATGGACTTGGACACAGACTTCCCTCGTCTAACGAAGCTGGCCTTCCTCCCCTATGGAACCTACAGGATCTCCCACGCCCTGCTCCGTGGCAACCCTTTAGTCACATTTAAATGCAATGTATGGTACATCTCCTGCACCGAAAGACCTCGCTGACTGACGGATTTGAAGATCATCAATAACTACATTAACCTTGCACATGTATTCACACAAAAAAAATGTAGCTACACATGTTACTGAAATAAAAATCAAATGTAAACACGTAATGTAACTATATAATTAACGTCAGAGACATTCGTATCATCAACTCGATTCCAAGAATTGACAAATTGAAAATACCGCAGTGTCTTAAATAAATATTGTAATAGAATGGAAATAAAGATATATATATTTTTGGATCATTCGAAGAATCCTCAGAAACGGTGATTTAACATTGAGTTTAACCTCAAACTTGTACCTTAGTAGACGATGGACACAAACACGGAGAAACCATTTAGAAATAGCAAAACTGTAATGGAAATTCTGAGGGTCTGTAAAAGAACGCAGTTGTTACAAAAAGAAAATGTCCGTATGGAGTGTGCCGTTATATGGGTGCGAAACGTGGTCCGTAGAAGTTGCAGAAAGGCAAAGAACAGAAACTTTCAAAATGTGGTGCTATAGGAGAATGAGATGGTTGGATATAATCACCAACGAGGAAGTTCTAAGCAGAATAGTGGAAGAGAGATCAACATGGAGAACATTGACCAAAAGATTAATAGACCACGTTTTGAGAAATGAGGGTCTTGTAAAATTAGCATTAGAGCAAAGTAGTAGTCAACATCGCGTAAGAGACTTAAGGGTGTACAAAATTTCATGCCGAATGCAGGTCAATACACGGAATATAAATAATTTTTAATGTTTTCGTCTTCCAAAGATCTACAGTTCCCTTCTTCCAAATCAGCTTTCTCCCACCATCTGCTTACCTTCATTCACTTCTTAGCTTCATTGTTCCGTGGTCTTCCCCTTTTTGCTGCACCATATATTTTTCCTTTATATACCTTCTTTGGCATTCTTTCGATTCCCAATCCCTGTACATGTACTAGCCGTGAAAATGTACGTGATTTTATAAACCCCTTGTCTTATCCTTCTAGTATGATATTTATTACTTCGTTATGTCTTATTCTCCATCTTTCACCTTCTTTAATAACTCCATATATTTTCCTAATCATTTTACTTTCAAATCTTCATATCTTTATTATTAAGGGTCCATGTCTCTGTCCCATCTGTTACCATGGGCCTAATTAAGGTTTAATATACAATTACGCATATTAATCTGCCTGGACAGAAGTCCACGATTGCATGGGCTTGCATGTTTGTGACGTAATGGTCACAGGGACTTGGATTAAGACTGCTGGAGAATGAATACGGTAACCATCTAAAAATACATAATGTGACTACCCCTGTAGGCCAGGGCCCTCAATGACCTTCAGAGCCAAGCAAGAAGATTGAGTCAAGCACAGAGTATACAGAACATTCATCCACTCCTGAGGTTTTCCAAACGCAGTGTCAAATGGAACGTGTACATATTTGCCGATTTATTGGACCATTGCATGCAAAATATAACGAAAATAGTATACAGGAGAAAGGAACGTCAAATAGAATGCCGGTTAGGAGAAGATCAATTTTGCTTTAGGATGAATGGAGGGACAAGAGCAACAATATTGACTTTGCGACTAGATGTAGAAGGCACGATAAGAAAAACAGACGTACGATTATGGCATTTCTAGATTTAGAAAAAGCATTTGGAATTGTGAACTGGAACACACTATTAAGGATTTTGAAGAGCAATGGAATCAAATATGGAGAAAGAAGGTTAATACATAACCTCTACAGAACACAGACAGCAGTAATTAGAATAGAAGATCAAGAAAAGAAAGCCGTAATCAATAAAGGAGTAAGCAAGGATGCAGTCTGTCGCCCATGCTGTTTAACTTATATATAGAACAGGCGATTAAAACGGGATATGGAAAAAGAATCTTACTGTATGGAGACGAAATTGTAGTATTAGAGGAATCAGAATAAGACTTCGAAATCATAACAAATAGCATGATCGGAGTCCAGGATAAAGAGTTTAATATGAGAGGTAATAGAGGGAAAATCAAGTGTAGTATGGGAAACAGTGGAATAAAAAAGGCATTAAATTGAGAAGGGATATGTTGAGGAAAGTTATGGAATTCTGCTACTTGGGAAGCGTAATAACTAGGGATGTTAGAATTATAGCAGACATAAAGAGTAGGATAGCACAGGCCTGGAAGGCTTTCGTGAAAAAGAGAAATTTGCTTACAGGTAATATAGATGTGAATATTACGAAATTGTTTCTAAAAATGCTGTTAAGGAGCGTGGTGTTATATGGGGGTGAAACGTGGACGATAGGAATTGCGGAAAGGAAAAGAATAGAAGCTTTTGAAGCTGAAATCAGATGGGTGGATAGAATCACTAACGAGTAACTTCTAAACAGAATAGGGGAAAACGGACAATGTGGAGGACGTTGACCAAGAGAAGGGATAGATTAATAGGCCACGTTTTAAGACAAGAGGGTCTTGAAAATTAGCATAAGAAGGAAGTTAACATGACAGGGATGCTTAGGATGGAATATGCTATGTAGATTATGGAGGATGTGGGTTGTGGTAGGCATGAGGAAATTAAAAAAGCCTGCGCAACATAGGTTAGCATGGAGGGTTGCATCAGACCAGTCATAGGATTGAATACCCTAACAACAACATTGGGCCATTTTGTAGGTAGGAACCAAGACAATGATTGGTTTAGCTATTGGCCCCTTACCAAACAACGTGAACTTGTCTTGCAGATATTAGATGCAGCATCAACCGACTGAGATGTTAAGTGTTGGGATAAGGCAACACGTTTTTGATGAAGTAAAACAATCCTCACCTGACAGAGTCGATATTTATTTAAGGCATTTTTATAGTTCAACGTCAATTTCATTCTTCCTCTTCTTCCTGTAGCCCATTTAGGTCCCCGGCCTACCTGGTTGACTGCAGACTGTTATCTTACACGATTAATACATAATTTGGAGTAACACGTGGTCAGCGTATTGATTATCCAGCTGTATTAATCACAGTTTCCGTGACCATAACGACAAAAACATCCAAGCCTAAGCCAGGATTTGAACATTTGTGTCGTGAGGCAGCGATGCTAACCACTAGACCACAACAGATAGGTGATTTCATTATTAATAATGGTTATTAACTTTATATCCTCCGAAGAATCCCCGTGAATGTAATTGTTATAAAAAGTTATTTTAATCGGCTGTTATTAGCCTTCATCTTCACTGCTATGATCGTAACTGAGGCTGAACGGGTTCATGCACGTGTTTTCCGATTTCCCTGATAAATCAGAACAATAACGTGTTATGTCACCGTTTCCCTCGGTCCTTGATCTGATACCGGCGTCAGGATCACAGGAAGTGTGATAGAGAAGAACTCGTATGACGCAAATCCGCCCTGATACCAACAGGTATATAGCAAGGGCAGCAGAGAATCGTGGGTCAGTGAGACTTTGAGGAGAGCAACAGCGATGAGATTCAGTACTGCTGTGTTGGTCAGCCTGATTTACCTGTCGGGGCCACGACACGGACCAGTCAACGCGGTAAGGAAATTAATTACGACGTTACAGTTTATAATGATTTGGATGAGATTAACTATAAATTTAAGTGGGCATTGTGGAGAGAGAATTCTGGCTGCCTGAGGCGACGAGCTGTTACGGACACGAGATTGTCGTGGCAGGGCCATCGAACACACAAAACCCGCAGTAGCTAACATATACGGGCGTTCACGGTGTGTGATTCCAAGAGCCATCGAACGTTAAGCCTGTGAAAGGTCGCGAAAGTGGCGACCACGTGATCAGTACTCGGATAACAAGCAACCTAACAAATTTAAGTGGTTAGGCTGGAGTAAATTCAGGGTTGACTAAATTTTGGTATTTTCTTTATAAAAATACCTATTTATAAGAATCGAAATACAATCGTAAAATGAGCAGCCGTTGGTTGAAAAACGACGGAACGAGTCATTTTTACAATATATATATAATATATAAGCCTTTGATAATGAACTCTGTGACACACTACTAATTATTTTAAAGAGAATGGGAATAAAATAACGAGAGAGAAGAGTTATCCATAACCTCTACAGAAGGCAAATCTTTAACATGTATATATATATATATATATATATATATTGCAGTGAATCGGAGCTCAGTTCTTCCTCTATATTGGATTTTTGTGTAGGCCGGTTACAAGGATCAGAATGGAGGCAAAAAAAGCCTCGAACCTTAAGAAGACGAAGGTAAGCCGGAACTCTGAGAGAAATATTTGTGTGTGTTCGAGAGAGTGAGTGTTGTGTTGGGAGGGGAGGGGGAGAGTTCTAAAATCAACGCATGTGCTGTGTTATATACTTAATTGCTATTATATAGTTATCATCTTTCAGGATCCTTCCAACTTCAAGTTGGTGCAGTATGAACCCTGTGAGGACCCGGGCTTTGGTCACATCGACGCAGACATACGTATAATTGAAAAATCTGTGAACAAATCTTCCCTGCAGGGACATCTGCAAGTCCCGTTTGATTACGACGATTCCTTAAAAGTAGGTTATTTAAAATTTACCTATCTAAAATTTTTATTTATTATTAACAACAAATTTTATTATTGTTCTGACTGTACCTCGATTAATGGAGGTGAAAAATTTCGGCCAAAATTAGTCAAATTTAAAATTATTTATTTATTTAATTATATCAGGACGTTTGGAATATCCTCAGGTGAGAAAACAATCTACAAAAATAATTATAATTTAAGTAAATCAGACGAAAAAAATAATAAATCGATTAAATATAGCTATGTATAAAATAATATAAGATGTACTTACAGAAAAAATAAGCCAAAAAATCCAAAAGTTGTATAATATCAGAATGTACAAATATTTATTTACAAATTTGTACTAAAGCACGAAGTATCTCCAAAACCCTTATAATTATTTTAGTGACAGCATCGGTAGGTCTCTTAATATTTACTTGTAACTGTACTTTCTTTTCTCGTAATTTCAGGAGGAATTGAACTTTTCCAGACTCGGTTCACAAGGATGGGAATTTATGGCTTACAAAATAGAAACTGAAAAATACTGTTCTTCGTTTCAAAACAGGTATCCTATGTTATTTGAGTTCTTCTTCCAGGCTTGGGGCATCAAGAATCCTTCATGCCCCATCAAAGCAGTGAGTATGACGCAATTTCATATTTATATATGTATATCATTATTCTTAAGTCGCTACTCTCGTCTTTAAGATTTGCCGATGACATTGTGGTCTGAAGGGAGTCAGAAAGAGATTTGAAAACCATAATAAGTGACATTTACGTGCTCCTGGAATAAAGACATGAGGATTAATAGAGGGAACACAAAGGTATGGGAAACTGGAATAGCTAAGGCTGTTAGATTCGGAAGGGATATTTTACGGGAAGATACTTGGGCCATAGAGTGTAGTATGGGAAACAGTGATAGATTAGGAAGAGGATATTCTGAAGGAAGCTAAGGAATTCTGCTACTTGGGAAACAAGATAACTAAAGTAGGATAGCACAGGTCAGAGAGAAGAATTTGCTTGCTAATATAAGTACGAAATAAGGAAATGTTACTATGAAGTGGGTGCGATACGAGTATGTTAGAAGATGCAGAAAGGAGAAAAAAATCTCTTTAAATGTGGCGCTGTAGTGAAATCAGAGTTTGGATAGAGTATCAAACCAGGAAACCAGTAGATTCTAAGCAGAATAGGGCAAGAGGGAACAATAGAAAGGATGTTGACGTAGAGAAGGGAAAAATCACCAGGCTAATATAAGTTTGAATATTAGGAAATAACGAAGAAAAATGTTCGTATGGAGCGTGACGTTATATGGGTGAGAAACGTGTAAGTTCGGAGATGCAGTAAGGAAAATAATAGAAGCTTTTTAAATGTTTTACTTGAGAGGAATGAGATGTGTAGATAGAATAACTAACGAGGAAGTCCAATATGGAGGATTTTGCCCAACAGAGCGGTTAGATAATAAAGCCTCGTTTTGAGATACGAGTGTCTCGTTAAATTATATTTAGAGTAAAGTGAACAGAAGAGAGAGGAGAGGATGGAATACGCTAAGCAGTTTAATGACTATGTTGGATGTGAAAGTCTATATTTGTACGTGACCCGAAGGGATTCTAGAGGATTACAGTGCCGCTGGTCTGACGCCGGCTCCAGCTTTCCAAACCTTGATAATTTTACATTAACAAATAATATAATACTAACTATCGCGCTTTAACGTAAACCAGCGAAACCATTTAATAATTAATACGAACCTAAGCCTCCAAAGATGAATGGGAAAGGGAAGAAGGTGACACGGTAATGGCTGTTACCTGATGGAGAGGGCAGACTTAAAACGAAAACATGACTGGTGGAATAAAATATTTTTAATGTGCAACAAAATTTGGGAGACTTTAGAGTCAATAAGGTACCGTATATTTTCCCACGACCACTTTGGACCTGTATAGAATTCTTAAAGTAATCTTGTTTTGACTGAGGTCATGTAAAATTAGCATTAGAGGGAAGTGTGTGGGGTAAGATCAGAAGATGAAGACAAAGGATGTAATCCACTAAGCAGATTAGGGAGGATGTGCTAGTTATATGAAAATGAAAAGGCTGAGCGAGATAGGTTAGCATGAAGTGTGGCATCAGACCGTTCTTAGGGCTGAATACCACAACAACATCGAAACTAATCCTCTAGTCATTTTAGATATATTTATACACATTTTTAAAATTACATATAATAATTTCACTTTATTTATTTCAGGGTAACTACACTATCAACATGGACACTGACCTGCCTGATTCACCTGTTCTGGGTTTGTTACCCGAAGGTTCCTACAAACTGTCGCACGCTCTGTTCGCTGGAAATCCTCCCGTCAGATATAAGTGTACAGTATGGTACCTCAACTGCACCGAAACATCTCGCTGACTCAACTTCAACTTATACAATTACTAAATGAACCTTGCACATGTAGGCACAAAAAGTATATACATATAATAAAACACATCTTGAAGAGAATAAAAAGAGCAAAGTCATTCATTTCAAAAGTAGACATTAGTTTGTAGTACCTGTTGTAGGAATAATAAAACACAGCCTTTCCAGCTGGTAAGGCAAGGAAGTATTTTATCCATAAAATCAAAAGAGTTTAACGGGATTTAGTAAGAATTAAAGACATATTTTGAAAAAAGGGAACATTAATTGTATTTCCACGTGCTTTTAAATATTTGAAGCTGATACTTCGTATGGTGAAAGTGACGAACAAACACAATTTTGGGAAATTATAAATGCACTTTAAAAAATAATACTTTTGATTAAATATCACATACAATGACAAAAATTACTATTTGTACTTTCAATTTATTTCTCCTCTGTAGTTCGTCTACACAAACTTAAAGTAACATTCCAACATGCTCGTGTCACAGTGCAACACGCAGTAAGTCAGTAGATGATTAACGGGTAATTGCAATGAACCCGTCAAAACTTGCAAGGAAGGTAAGGATCGTCAACAAAACTTTAGAAACTCTTAACCAGAAATGTCAAATAGCACAACTTTATTTTACATGGGTTAAGTGGATAATAACCAGTGCTTCGTTGTGGTTAATCAGAATGGGCGCCAGTGGTTTACTTTTTAGACCAAGCCAAAAGTCAGATTACGTCACGGTGACGGAACGAACTCGCTCGTAGCACCGTCATCTCGCAATTCAATGAAATTGTTGGGCTTTTGTGTTTGGTGTTCAGTCCAAAGTCTGATCTTATGCAACTATCGTTGCTAACCTATCATGCGCAAGCCCTTTACTTCCGTATAACAAATAAAACCTTACCTTCTTAGCGTGCCTCTCCATTGCTAACTATTCTCATCCTTTCCTACATTACTCGTCACCTTGGTAAGCACTGATCTCTTCTCCACAGTCTTTAATACTAGGTAGCACATGTTCTTCCAGAATCGTGGAAACTCACGTTATAGAATACTCCCACTTTTATTGGGATGCCAATATCGTAGCAGCAGAGATTTGCCCCCTTGACGAAATTTCTATCAATTTAAGTTTGGTTCTCGTCACACTAATACGATCACATATAGAAGACATGCTTTGGTCCTGATCTGTATCGTTTTCAGGTTGAACAAGAATAAACATTTATTTAATAGAAATATTCTTTTAAAATGGTCATCACTTAGTTGGTCGACGATCCGGGTAGCAAAATTTGCTACTGTATCCCATTTGTCTATTGATTCCAGCAAGAGTCTGACAACATTTCCAGGTGTTGCCTCTGCCCGTAGTTGTTCATTCAGAGTCGTCTTATGCATTTGAAAGCGCAGAATGTAGTAGTAGAATACATGTTCTGCATCTTCTGTCTCGTGGTGGCAAACTGGGCACGTTGGGTCTTCCGTTATGTGGAACCTTGTCTGGTAGCCTCTGAAGCACCAGTGGCCTGTGAGTTTATAGCTGACCTCTCCATGCTTCCGGTCTGTTCATGTCCATATGTCTGGTATTAGTCGGTGGGTCCATCTTCCTTTAGAGGACCTATCACACGCGAGTTGCCATGCCTAATGGTTTCTCTTCCCTCCTGAGCCGAGTCTTTCGGTTGGCACGATCCCTCGAGGTCGTTGATGAGCTCAATAGGCGTCACGCCAGCTATCGCGCATAATGTGTCATAGGACACTGTCTTGAGGGCACTTGTCATTCGCAGTCATTGGGTTCCTATAGGCTTTCATGACCATGGCACCCGCCCATATCGGTGCAGAATACATTAGAATCGATGTGATTACTGCAGCCAGGAGTCGTCTTCTGTGTTTTCGAGGGCCGCTTGAATTAGGCATTAATTTAGCAAGTGCCCTGAGGACAGCCTCGGACTTGGCGCTTATTTTCTTGGCATGGTCCTTGAAGTCGAGTCATGAGTCAATCCAGACTTCCAAGTACTTCACGGATAGTTGGGATCTGATAAACTGATTACCGACCCGACACGAGTACCGCCTCCGTTTTTGATCCGCTAGTTTTAGGCCATTATCCTTGAGCCATTTCTTGACGCGTTTCGCCGCATCATTTGTGACGTGGGTGACCTCCTCAATGTGTTTTGCCACGGTGACTATGGCTAAGTTGTGGCGAACCCTACCGTCCTGACCCCCTCTGGCATCTCTATTCTGAGAACAGCGTCGTACATGACATTCCACAGGAGGGGCCCAAGGACCGATCCCTGAGGGAAACCTCCTGCTATGCTGTAGGAAGTTACACCCTCTTGCGTGTCATACACGAGCGTCCTATTACTAAAATAGTCGCGTATCATCCGGCTCAGGTATTCTGGGACACCTATTACACAAAGGGCATCAATGATTTTGTCCCAATTGGCCTTATTAAACGCGTTCTTGACGTCGAACGTCACTATGACACAGTATCTCTTTCGCCCGTGATTCCATCTGCTTTCGCTGACGGAATTTCGGGCCATTTGCACCACTTCTCGGATTGCGTCCATCGATGACTTCGATTTACTGAAACCATTCTGGTTTTCGGACAGGCTGTGGTTTGATTACATGTGGACATTGATACGATCACATGTAAATCTTTCTAGGATCTTCCCCGCTTTGTCTATTAAGCATATTGGTCTGTATGATGACGGGTCCTCACATGGCTCTTTAGTCTACGGTAACAGGACCAGGCGTTACCTCTTCCATATATTCGGGAATGTTCCCCTTTCCAGGAACTCATTATAAACTCCCATGAAAAACTCCGGTCGATTTATAATCGCTATTTTCAGCCCTAAGTTGGGTCAAATTTCCCATATGTGCACGAGAGTGAGTATGTATGTTCAGTATATAAGTCTAAGTGTGGAACAATTTCAATCAAATTTTGCACATGTGTTCTTTGAGTCTCGTAAATCAACAGTGTCTGTGGTAAGTCTCGTTTACCCCCCACCCCCAGGGGGATATTTTAAAATATGGAAAATCAAATGATATATTTTTGGGGTTCAATTTTGAACCATATTTCCCCCGACACTATTTGTGTATCATAAAAACCTTTTCATAATGGGATGGAAGTATTCATAGAGGTGGAAAGGTGTCACTCGAGAACAACAAGAGGACAATCGAGCCGGTTTGGTGTCGAACCCGGGTGTTATTGAGTCGCTGAGTACGATACTGACATCACCCAGCCGGGTAACTTGCAAATCAGTAGAGAGGTGTGGAACGGTGTAAACCAAACTATGACTTATAAATTTTTACTATTATTAAATGTGCAAATAAATAAGGTGAAGTAACGAGACAGGTGTCTAACTGCTAATGAAACTGTACTTCAGCTCCGTAGTCAGGGGGCGGTGGAGGAGGAAAAGATTGACGAAAATAACACGAAATCATCCAACATTGAATACCGTGCTATAATGAATTAAAACCCGGGGAACGCCGGGTACCGAGCTAATAGTTAATAATTCTGTATCGATCGTACTTTTGAGAGCCGTGGTTTAATGTATTTTTAAGGACATTGTTTTAAATGAACCGCTGTCCAGGCTGTGCTGCAAGGAAAATCCTTGTCGTACGTAGTTTGGGATCTGAGGCTGAACCGCAACATGCTGATATATCTAACTACGTGTTATGCTATTGTTCTTCTCGGTCCTTTGTCCGACCGTTGATACCTGCGGAGCTGCACAGGAAGTAAGATATAGAGGGTGACCTCGTATTACATAAAACTTCAAACGGGTGAAACAAGAGAATATAGCAGTGAAAACAGGAAATTGTGGGCCAATGAGAATTAGGGAAGGACGACAGCCATGAGATCCACTGCTGCTGCGGCTGCTGTTGTCTTAGTGACTCTGATTTACCCGATAGGACGAGGACCGTACGGAGTCCATTCTGGATTAATGAACACGGTAAGGAAGTACCACATCCTACATCCTCCCTAATATGCTTAGCCTATTCCATACTAGGTTTCCCTCTTCTGTTCTCTTCTTTTTAGCAATGATTTCCTAATATTCATATTTATATTACCCGTAACTAAATTCCTCTTCTTTTGCGAAAGTCTGTCTTGCCTGTGCGATCCTACTCTTTATGTCTACTATTCTAGTTATTCTGCTTACCGAGTAGCAGATTTCCATAACTTATTTCAAAATATCCTTTACCAAACTAACTACCATCGTTATTCCACTATTTACAAAATTGCAATCTATCTCCTCGGTTTCTCTCTATTAATCCTTTTGTTGTACACTACCTCCATGACCACGTTCATGCCATTTATTACGGTTTACAATTCTTCTTCTGGATCCCTATTACAACAATATTACCGGCAAAGCGTAGGGGTTTTACTTTTCCTGCAGTATGATTTCTTTTACATGTTCCGTTTTAAGTTTCTTCTTAGCCTGTTCAATAAAAAAGTAAAAGAGTATGGGGGACAGACTGTATCCTTGTCTTATTCGTTTTATACATGTTTGGATACGATAAGTTAGAAAGGGGAAAAATATTTGTCACAATATTTTAAAACTTATGTTGCGTAATATTTTATTAATTCACTACAGGTTAAAAACGAAATCTCTTTAATACTGTACGTAGAGACGTGGGGTACACTGAGACAAATAATTCAATACATGACACACTGAGGGTCCGAGCGGACAGTAAATACCTTTAAATTGAACTGCAAGTTTTCATGACGTCAGATCGTCTCCGCACCAATCGTGCCTGTGGTGAACAAGAATTGGGCAGCGATCAATTATTATTACGAAATACATTTTTGGATAATCTCCAGGAGAATTTATTTGTGTGTGTGTCTGTGGCTGCAGCATAGGACAGGCGATTAAATCTCAAATAAGCTCTGCAGTCTTTGACTCAGTTAATTTAACCATGATCGGGGAGGATCTTGCAAATGAAATATCAGAAATAGAAAAAGAAGAATTTAGAAAGAAATAGGAATACAGGAACATAAAGCATGTTCAGAAAGCTCGTAAAACGTCATGGAAACTTAATTCTCCAGAGGGTTACGCAAGCTGGAAGCTCCAAAAAAAATACAAAAAATATACTTGGAACGATATAAAGCTGGATCTGCATTTATAAAGCATCTTAAAGAGGCAGACCCTCAGTTTAAAAATAATAAAATATGGTATTTGTGAAAACTCCACAGCAATATTAATGAAGGGCAGCCTGCTACCACCGAGCAATGGTGGAGCTGGAAGAATTGACTAGGAAAATCGCATGCCTTCTGCCATTTGAAGAAAGATCAGGAGGCAGGAAGGCGAGAAGACAAACTAACAGCCACGAACCTACTCGAACAGCGTCTGGTAGATACGTGCTGTTAGACGAAATTATAATAATATTAATATACAAATATATGTAACATGAGGCTGGAAATGGAATACCATGAAACGGTATAATTTTGCAAAGACTCACTAGACGAATAAGTAGATTAGACTAGCAATTAGTAGAAACCTTAATACATTGGCTTAATAATTGTTTACTTATAAATTATTGTAAAGTATTGTATAAATTCCTCTCGGGATTACAACCGGGTCAAAGAGATTATCAGTGACGTTTCAATGGCTTGCTCTGTCATCATCTTCAGACATCTTCTGCTTGGAACCCATTGTTTCACCGGAGGAATGCGAGGCTGAGTCATGGGACAACAGATTCAGCGGAGACTAGAGTTTGAGTAAGCAAGTGGACCAATGGGAGACTCGTCAACATCATATATCACATCATATGCGGTCTGTGCTTGCACAGACTTGCCTCGGACTATATAAATGATCACACTTACCGAATTTGATACTTAAGTCTGAAGATGATGGCAGAGCAAGCCATTGACTCGTCGCTGATAATCTCTTTGACCCGGTTGGAAACCCGAGAGGAATTTATGCATGCCATTGACCTCGTATTTTACAAAACTATTGTAATCTGTGTAAAAAAGACTTACTTTAGAAACTACGTTACTTAAAATAAAATTGAAAGTGCAAATACAACAACTAACACTATAATCTAAAACCAATATGCAATGCAATATCCAGTCTCCTCTTCCTCCACATTCCCCTCACAACTTGATATATGCGCACTTGTGTAACACATTAACATACGAATATAAAGTAAATATAATTGTTTTTCAGGGTCCCTACAACTTGAAGATGATCCGTCACGAACTCTGTGAAGACCAGGGGACTGCTGAAGGATACGCGGATTTTCATATTATTAAAAAGTCTACGCACAAAACATTTATGCACGGGACGGCGATTGTACCGTTCGACTACGACGACACCGTACACGTGAGACGTTTAAAATTTAATCTAATAAAGAATTTATTTCTAGTGGATTGAACAGTATTTACTTGTTTATTGAATACATAAGTAGTATAGCTATGTCGGATCCAACATAGGTTTGTAAATAATTAGGGGGTCTTAATTTAATTATTATTTAATGTAACCAATTAAAGGGTATTATAAATATATATATATTGTAATGAAGAAAAGGCTTTGCCCCTTTATTAATTAAACAAGGAATGAATATGTAATTAAAATGGAAGGATGATTTCATAAACAACTCCAATTTACAAGCTAAAAAGGTTCAAATTTATTAATACGAATTACAAAAAAAAGGTTAAAATGTCTGAGCTAACAAGTTTGTAAATGATAAGGGGGTCTTAATTTAATTATTATTTAATAAAACCAATTAAAGGGTATTATATATACATATATATATATTTATAATACAATTTTATTTAAATAACAAAAACAATCACTTAAAAATGGGTCCTGCATGATATTGTTGTTGTGGTTTTCAGTCCTAAGACGGGTCTGATGCAACCCTTCATGGTAATCTATCTAGCGCAAGCAATTTCATTTCCTTACAACTAGCACAACCCACATCCTCCCTAACCTCCTTAGCGCATTCTATCCTTGGCCTCCTTCTCCTCTTCTAACCCCACACACTTCCCCATAATGCTAATTTTACAAGACCCTCGTGCCTTAAAACGTAGCCTATTAATCTATCCCTTCTCTTGGTCAACTTTATCCATATTGTTCGCTTTTCCCCTATTCTGTTAAGAACTTCCTTGTTTGTGATTCTATCCACCCATCTGGTTTTCAGCATTCGCCTATACCACCACATTTGAAAGGCTTCTATTATTTTTATTTTCCCAACTCTTATCGTCTACGTTTTGCACCCATCTAACGCCACGCTCCATGCGGACATTTTCAAAAACGAATCCCTAATATTCAAACTTATATTACCCTCAAGTAAATCCCTTTTTTTTCGTGAAAGATTTCCTTGCCTGTGCTACACTTTATGTCTACTATACTTCTACCATCCCTAGTTATTACGTTTCCCAAGTAGCAGAATTCCTTAACTTTCGTCAAGGGTATTACAAATAAATAATTTTTAATAACCGCCAATCGCATGCACGCAATCTTCTGCTCTGCGTCGGCCATTTGCTACGCCAGATGTACATCTCATCTTTCCCGCCTTCGCTTACATCAGAAATCGACGTCCACTTACAAAACCTGAGTCTGGCCGCCTATTATACCATTTGTATGGGGTTGTAACTTTATATAACTTTAAATAACAAAAACAATCACTTAAAAATGGGTCCTGCATGATATTGTTGTTGTGGTTTTCAGTCCTAAGACATTGAAAGACGTTGTGCCCGTAGTTCCAGTAACTCACCACATTCCACAAAAGATACCCTTTCTTACTCCGAGTTCCCGCCAACCGCACCAATGATGATTCACACCCTTAGTATACGAGCAACTAACACCGGCAGCACTTATTACGTCATTGTTCTCCTATTGTGTAATTATAAAGGGTGAAAAGCTCCCATCAACCTACGTTATCGTAATCAAAGAGAATATGCACAAAATTATATAAATCGTCTCAGTGACACGAGACAGATGAGTGACCTTGAACTTGAGATAGAACTAACATAGCTATACTACTTTTATATGTCAGGTTAGATATACATTCACTAAATGCTATGAAAATCAATTGTCGGCGTAGTTGATTGTCACTAACAATATGCTTCTTCCAAATTTCAGACGCAATTGAACTTTTCTAGACGCGGTTCCCAAGGATGGGGGAAAAACGCTTACAAAATGAAATCTGAGAAATTTTGTACAGAGTTTCGTGACAACTACCCCACGTTATTTGTATTCTTTTTCAAGGCTTGGGGCATCGAGAAACCTTCGTGCCCGATCAAAAAGGTATCTTTCACGTTACATGATATTCGTAAAATAAATTAAAGCCGTAGTAACGTGTTTTAATTATTAGTGGATGTTAAGTTATTTTTTTCCAGTAAAATAAGTATAAATATGTTGGAGAAGAAGAAGAAGAGTGTGATATGATGCGTGTCAGGGTGTAGATGATTATCGCCAGAAGGGGGAATTGCGAGAGAGAGAGATTACTGATATATATTTGGTTAACAGATTACATGCGGGTAATCCTGAAACAGAGAACTACCCTTTAATAGCATAGGACGAGATTTAAAAATGGGGGATGTGGAATGTAGAGCAAGGCAGCCAAGGGTTGACTACGGCTCCTGTGCTATAGTTTAAGGATCCTCCCCGGTGTTGCACCTAAAGAGATGCATGAAAATCATATTCAGGATCACCTTCATGTAACCTGTTGACTAAAAACAAAAATAAATCTGCGTGGTGTTTAGTAATCTATGTATCGATGGTATTCCTTTGCAGGGCAACTACACCATGGACATGGACACTGACCTGCCTCGTCTAACAAAGCTGGCCTTCCTCCCCTACGGCACCTACAGGCTGGACTACGCCCTGCTCCATGGCAATCCTCCTGTCAGATTTGTCTGCAACACCTGGTACATCACCTGCACCGAAAGACCTCGTTGACCGACAAATATCACGATCGGCATCTATTTTAACTAAATGAACTTTGCACATGTAGACAATATAGCTACACATGTTATTGCAGAAAAAATGAGTCTTTTACTTGCAATATTAGTACATTTAGAATTTACGTAATATATTATGTTTTCGCTTTCTTCTTTTACAAGAAACGATAAACTCAAATTTTTAAATGCTGAAAAGCACCTATATTTTTCTAATATGACGCAAACGAATTGGTAACTACTGGAGATGAAGAGGAAAATTAAGAAGTGGAAGAATATAGGAAAGATGATAAACTGGAGGAAGAAGAAGAGGAAAAAGTGGAAGAAGAAAATGAAGATAGGAGAAAGAGGAGGTGGGAGAAGATTAAAAGAAGAAGGAGTAGGATGAAAATTTCAAAAAATAATAAATAGGAATAAAGAAACTGAGACGATATGGTTTTGATATATAATTATTCTCATTAGTCCTTGGTTGAGGAAATGGGATACGTCATATATTACATCAAAGAAGCAATTAATTTCAACAAAAAATAAAACAACATAATTGTCTTCCAATTTATCAATAAATACGAAGCAGGTAGAAACAAGATATAGTATAAAATCATTGCAAACACGAAAAACACACTATGGAACACACACTGAGAAGCACATACTATGGAGATCTCAATTTATGGAGCTCCATGACGAGTAATCTGACGGTGCTGACCTCTAGTGTTGCACCACAATCAGTACTCATTTTTACAACCTTTCAGGAATATGTTCGGCGTTTGCAAAAGGTAAAGCATTTATCAGGGATGCAATCATGACAATCTGTCATTTTACTTAGCATGTATCGGTTTTCGTAATTGTCAAGACACGAACCGTATGAAGCATTTTAATATCCTTTCTGGTCGTAGTGATTTAGCTTGTCGTACGTAAACACGATGCGCAGTTGACAGCTTCTTTTTCATGGTAGTTGAGGGGTAAACCGCAGCTCAGTTCATCTCGAATCTTTGTTGGGACAATGCGGTACTATAGAGGAGGCGTTTAATGCAATGAGATGGTTTTGTGAAAGAAAGAGGAAGGGGAGAGGGAGATAAATACTTTATACTGAAAAACATTGATGTCGCATCCTTAATAAAGAGCAAAAGCCCGTGTTCAACGTTCCAACATAGCTTTCTGATGGCCAATAAGCCCGCATATAAAATTTATCACTATTGATTAAGAAACGAAATTTAGTCTCCTTTTTCAAAATTCCTCAGGCGGACTACAAACTTGTACTGCTATAGGAGAATGGGCTGGGTGGATAGAATTACTGACGAGTAAGTTATAAACAGAATAGGGGAAGAGCGAATAAGATGGAGGAGGTTGACTAAGAGACGGGATAGATTAATAGGCCACGTTTTCAGATACGAGGGTCTTGTAAAATTAGCATTAGAGGGAAGTGTGTGGGGTAAGAACAGAAGGGACAGACTGAGAATGAAATATGCTAAGCAGATTAGGAAGAATTTGGGTCGTGATATACGGAAATGAAAAGGCTTTCGCAAGATAGGTTAGCATGGAGGGTTGCATCAAACCATTCTCGGGACTATATGCCACAACAGAAACAACAATAACGACAACAACAACAATTGATCCTCAAAGAATTTATGTTTAAAATCTTGAGAGACAAATATAATAAAAAAAGTTAGGTGTGAAAGATAATGTGAAAAGAAGCGATCAACTGATAAATAATGATACAAATAAAAATGCTGTTAATGATGGACCCCTGGCAGGATTCAATAAATATTTCAAATTAATTCATAGAGATAAAGTCAGTGATAATAACTTCCGTGAAAGTGTTGCAATTAGTCCATCACTGCAAAATACATTAAAATCTAGGGGTATAACGTACATAAAAGGTGTGCCAGATCTTACAATGAAGATAATCGTGAGCAAAGTATTTAATGATTACAGATTGATTTTTAAGGATTTGAATAAAATTAAGGTATATATAGACTCAATGAAGGATAAAGAATTAATTACGAAGAAATCAAAGATGTGATTTATGAATTGTAAAATTGTTCGATAAGAGATTATACTATTATAAAATGAGTTTAAAAGAACATGTGAAAGATGAAACTTCTTTATCTACACACATTAAAGAGTTAAACATAAATTATGTGTGTGTGGGGGGGTCGAGTGCAAGATTTACATAATGAAAAACATAAATTAAAGAGGAGAAGTTTTGGAAGGATTCTACATGTTTCTCATGAAGGATATCATAATGAAGAAAAGAAGTGAGTGAGATCTGCGACATTGGGCTACTACATGCTGATATTATCAGATATTTTGAAATATTTTTTTAAAGAAAATAGTAATAAATATTTTATAAACGAACAGAAAACATTGTAAATACAAATAATATCATAATAGTGACACTTGAATTGCAATCCTTTGAAGTGTATTATCTTTCGCAGACCACCATATTTTATGTAAATTTAACTAGATCAGACCTCGAATTTGATGTGATATAATTGTAGAAAGGTGGGGAGGATTTACTTAAATTAAAAGGTAGTTCAGAAATCTTAGAAAAATATTTATACAAGAAAATTTAACAAGGAAAATATTACTGAGGTAAATATATACAAGGAATTTAGATTTCGGAGAAGCTATCAGATCTACTTAAACACAGGTTCAATACCATGGGCGATTCCCTCCCAAACGACTTGAATTGGAAAATTGGCAGCATACCTCTTTACAGCTTCTCTATGTGGCGCCATCTTCTTCAGCAGTTGTCACGTTCAGGAACGATAATAAGTTCCCGGCAGTTTTTATCCTGATGATCAGAGCCGAAAGATTCTACACAGCCTCACTGCTGTGTCCCACAGTTCAATAAATAAATAATTTTTAACGATTTTTCTTTACCCACAAAACCCCATTGGCCTAGAAACCACGTGGTATTTTCAAATGTCTCCTGTTTTGTTGATGTTTTTCACACTGGCTATATACGAAAATAGTGAAAATCAAATTTGGACGTGCTGTGAGATCCTTCCTGCGGCGGCGACTTCTCGGCGCCACTCAACTTTCCAATCCTTCGCTAATATTTTCATTACAAATAATAAAATAATTATCGCGCTAAATGTTATATTAATGTTTTGAGATGTGAGCTGTATGTTTAATTCAGGTAATAAATAAACTATGTAATTGTTCTCTTAACACATTATGAAAATTGGGCTCGACTTCAACTGGAACACATTATTAAGGATTTTGAAGAGCACCAGAGTAAAATATCGAGAAAGGAGGCTTATAAATAACCTCTACAGAACACAGGTAGCAGTAATTAGAATAGAAGATCGAGAAAAGAAGACAGTAATCAAGAAAGGAGTAAGACAAGGTTGTAGACTGTCGCCCATGCTCTTTATCTTATATATAGAAAAGGCGATGAAACATGATAAAACTGAATATGGAAAAGGAATCAGACTGCAAGGAGAAGAAATAAAAACCTTAAGCTATGCCAACGATATTTTAGTATTAGGAGAATCAGAAGAAAACTTGGAAACCATAATAAATGGTATGAACGGAGTCATGGAGAAAGAGTTCAATATGAGGATTAATAGAGGGAAACCAAGGTAATGGAGTGTAGTATGGGATAACAGAATAACACAGGGTGTTAGATTGGGAAGGGATACTTTGTGGAAGAAATGAATTCTGCTACTAGTGTTGGTAGAAGTATAGTAGACATAAAGAGTAGGATAGTACAGGCAAGGAAGACTTTCGCGAAAAAGAGGAATTAACTTACTGGCAATATAAGTGTGAATATTAGGAAATCGTTGCTGAAAATGTTCGCATAAAGCGTGGCGTTACATGGGTACGAAACATGGACGATATGAGGTGGGGAAAGGAAAAGAATAGAAGCCTTTGAAATGTGTCTGCTATAGGAGAATGCTTAAAAACAGATAGGTGGATAGAGTAACTAAGGAGGAAGTTTAAACAGAATAGGGGAAATGCGTACAATATGGAGGAGATTGACCAAGAGAAGGGATAGATTAATAGGCCACGTATTAAGGCACGAAGGTCTTGTAAAAGTATCATAAGAAGGAAGTGTGTGTGGTAAGAACAGAATACGGAGGACAAGGATGGAATGCGTTAAGCAGATAAGGGTGGTTGTAAGTTGTGCTAGTTGTGAGAAAATGAAAAGGCTTGCGCAAGATAGGTTATCACGGAGGGTTGCATCAGACCTGTCTTAGGACTGAATACCACAAGAACACCATAGGTCGAAAACCTCTGCGTTTTGACGGTAGTTTTTATTTTTGCTCAACAATACTGGATGGACAGAAAATTGATAGTCTTGAAAAATATATTTTTCTCTTTCACGCCGGTTAATGAGCCGATTTTTCACCGCCTGTACTGCAGATCGTTCCGTAACTGGAATCTTCACCACTGGCTGAACACATACTGGTGTTTCGCGATTGTCAGAGATTCATCACAGCTATAACGTGCGTTGTTATTGTTTCCATGTTGGTCCTTGGTGACACCTGCGTCACGTTCACAGGAAGTAAGATAGTGAGGCTTCATTTCCCGTCTGCCACACAGGTATATGAAAACAGGTTGCTGAGGCTTCTGGGAGCAACAGCGACGACGATGAGATCCTCTGGTGCTGCTGCTGCTGTTGTCTTGGTCGTCAGCCTGACTTGCCTCATAGAACGAAGCGGAGTCCACTCTGGAATATTCAACGGGGTAGGGAAAAATTCCTCCATGGCGTTAAAGAACACATCAAATTATAATGAAAATTTGGGAAGGTCTCTAATTTTAGTATCATTTTTGATTTAAACTTTTCATTTACGCATAACTACCACATCCAACAACGTCAGTAATCTCCTTAGCGTATTCCGTCCTTCGTATCCACCCTCAGTTCTTACCCTCATGTTTCAAAACTAATTTTTAGTCAGCGCCCTTTCCCTATTCTTTTTAGAACTTCCTCGTTAGTGATTCTGTCCACCCATGTCATTCTCCTATAGCACCAAATTTCAATTTTTTTTTCCTTTTTTCAACTCCTACCGCCCACTTTTCGCACCCATATAACGCCACATTCCTTACGAATATTTTTCGTAACTATTTCCTAATATTCACAATTATATTACTTGTAAATAAATTCCTCTCTTTTTACGAAAACCTTCCATGCCTGTGGTATCCTACTGTAGTTGTTATCCTTCCAATGTAGCATAATTCCTCAACTTCCTTCGAAATATCGTTTCCCAATCTATTATTCGACTGTTACCCCCTATTAATCCTCATATTGAACTGCGTTAATGCCATTTATTACGGGTTACAATTATTCTACTGGATCCCTTAACACTACAATTTCATCGGCTAAGCGTAGGGCTTTTATTTTTTCTACTTGAATAATGATTCCTTTTCTATGTTCCGTTTTAAGTGTCTTCATCGCCTGTTCTATATATGTTACAGAGTATGGGCGACAGAATGCATCCTAGTCTTATTCGTTTCTTTATCTCTGTTTTTTTAGATCTTCAATTCTAATAATTGCCTGCTAATTGTAGAGTTTATGGATAATTCTTATTTCTCGGTTTGTCATTCGTGCCATCTTCAGAATTTCTTCCTTGTCCTATATTATGTCTTTATGTCTCCGTGTGGTGAAAGTTTACTCAAGTTTGGACAATTTAAGTTAAGAAAAGGGTAAAATATTGATCACGTTGAAAAAATTTTTATTTGTGCTCTACAGGTTGAAAACGGAAACTGTTTAATTCTGTACGTAGTGACGTGGGGTACACTGCATATATTACACTGAGGGTACGAACGGAGAATTGAATCGCTAGTTTTCATGACGTCACATGGGCTCCGCACCACTCTTGCCTGTGGTGGAACCAGGGCCACAAGAAATGTAGATTTGGATTCGGTACGGATCAATTATTAAGAAACTTATTTTTGGTATAATCTCCAGAAGAATTAATTTGCGTGTGTGTGACTCCAGCATAGGGACGGGCGTTTAAATCTCATCTGAAAGACTGCCTCAGTGAATATAACTGTGGACGTGGAGTGTCAATATCAGTAACAAGCACTCAAACCTATAACCGAGATGCAATTTCTCAGGTTCCCATTCTCTTCGTCCTCCACATCCCTCTCACAACTTGATATATGCGCACGCGTGTCACATATTCTTTAAAAGTAAAAATTAATTATTTTTCAGGGTCCCTACAACTTGAAGTTGATCCGTTACAAGCTCTGTGAAGATCAGGGGACTGCTGAAGGATACGAGGATTTTCGTATCATTGAGAAATCTACGAACAAAACATTCATGCACGGGACGGCGATTGTACCGTTCGACTACGACGACTCCGTACACGTGAGACATTTTTAATTTAATGTAATAAAGTATTTATATATAGTGGTTTAAACAGTATTTACTTATTTATTGAATATATAAGCAGTATAGCAAACACAAGTTTGTAAATGATTAGGGGGTATTATTTTAATTGTTATTTAATGAACTCACTTTTAGTGTATGATATATTTATGCATATATATTTATTGTACAATTTTATTTATGTAACAAAAAACATTTAAAAGGGGTCCAGCGCGTTATTGTTGATTGTTGTGGTATTACGTCCTAAGACTAGTCTGATGCAACAGTCCATGCTAACCTATGTTGCGCAAGTTTATTTATTTTCTTATAATCTGCTGAGCGTATACCATCCTCTCCTCCCTCTTCTGTTCTTACCCCACACACTTCCCTCTAATTCTAATTTTACAAGAACCTCGTGTCTTAAAACGTGGCCTATTAATCTATCCCTATTCTTAGTCAACATCCTCCATATAGTTCGCTTTTCCCCTATTATGTTTAGAACTTTCTCGTTCGTGATTCACTCCACCCATGTCATTTTCAGCATTCGCTTTTAACACGACATTTCAGAGACTTCTATTCTTTTCCTTTCCGCAACTCCTATCGTCCACTTTTCACACCCATATAACGCCACGCTCCATACAAACATTTTTTTTGCAACGAATTCATAATATTCACACTTATTACCCATAAGTAAATCCGTCTTTTTCGCGAAAGCCTTCCTTGCCTGTGCTATCCTACTCTTTATGTATACTATACTTCCACTATCCCTAGTTTTTACGTTTCCCAAGTAGCAAAATTCTTTAACTTCCGTCAAGGTTATTAAAAATAAATAAATTTAACAAGACTTTTTTTAATAACCGCCAATCGCATGCACGCGAACTTCTGCTGTGCGTCGGCCATTTAAAACGCCAGATCACTTGATCACTGAACTGAATGTTCAGCTTATCTTTCCCCCCTCCTCTTACGTCAGAAATCTGCTACTGGCCACCTATACTACCATTCGTCTGTTGTAACTTTATATATATATATATATATATATATATATATATATATATTATTCGTTGAAAGACGTTGTGCCCGTAGTTCCAGTAACTCACCACACTCCACAAAAGGTACCCTTTCTTACTCCGAGTTCCCGCCAACCGCACCAATGATGATTCACACCCTTCGTATACGAGCAACTAACACCGGCCTCACTTATTACGTCATTGTTCTCCTATTGTGTAATTATAAAGGGTGAAAAGCTCCCGACCACCTACGTTATCGTAATCAAAGAGAATATGCACAAAATCATATATATCGTCTCAGTGACACGAGACAGATGAGTGACCTTGAACTTGAGATAGCACCAACATAGCTATACTACTTTTATAAGTCAGGTTAGATATACATTCACTAAATGTTATAAAATACATTGTCGGTATAGTTGATTATCACTAACAATATGTTTCTCTCAAATTTCAGACGCAATTGAACATTTCTAGACGCGATTCCTACGGGTGGAAGAAAAACGTTTACAAAATAAAATCTGAGAGATTCTGTACAGAGTTTCGTGACAACTACCCTACGTTATTTGCATTCTTTTTCAAGGCTTGGGGCATCGAGGAACCTTCTTGCCCGATCAAAGCGGTGAGTATCTTACACGTTTCGTGGTATTCGTAAAATAAATGATATAATATTATGATCTAAGCCGTAGTAACGTGTTTTAATTATTAGTGTATGTCATGTTATTTTTTTTCAGTAAAATAAGTATAAATTTGTTGGAGAAGAAGAAGAGGGGGATATGGAGCGTGTCAGGGTGTAGATGATTATCGCTGAAAAGGGGAATTGCGAGAGAGAGAGATTGCTGATATATATGTGGATAACCGTCTACATGCGGGTGATCCTGAAACCTGAAACTCCCCTTTAATAGCAGAGGAAGAGATTTAAAAATGGGGGATGTGGAATGCAGAGCAAGGCAGCCAACGGTTGACCAGGGCCCCCGGGCTATAGTTTAAGGATCTTACCCGGTGTAAAGAGATGCAGGGAAAACCCTATTTAGATTTATTATTATTATGCAATCCATTAGTCGTCAGTTGAGGAAATAGGATACGTCAAATATAATATTACAATAAATATACAGAATTTTATAATTAAGGATGAAGGACTAAATGAGGAAAGATAAAATTCAATCTTCAATTTTCAGTCGAGGAGGAGGCAGCAGGAGAACTTGCGTAGGTTCCCGTCGAACATGAAAAAGAAAATAAGTCAGCAGTTAAATTCTGGTAGAGTATAGTTGTAAAATAATAGGAGAATTTGATAGGACAGCAGCAAACTGTTTTAGTCCTTCCTATCTACGAACTATTTGAGTGAATAATACGCTCCATTCATTGACAGAGATTCAAAACACTTAATAAATAATTTTTGAACCTTTAAAGCTTTTATTTCTTCCGGGAGACTGTTGTATAGATTTATACCCAAAAAGTGAATGCTTGTTTTCAAAAAGAGCTTAGAGCGATTTCTAGTGACTTGAACCGTTTACAGCACATAGATTGATGTTGCTCCATACAAATTTTAAAATTTCTAGAATATACGTTCAAGGCAAGGTTAGAATTCCGAAGTCTTGCAAGTGGGTATTCCATCAACTCGGTATCAGATCCTCATTATTCGCACGGCTCGCTTTTGTAGATTAAAAATGTGAATCGCGTGATGTGAAGTGACCCCAGTTTGCAATACCGTAACACATGGCAGAATGAAAATATGCATGGTACATCATTCTTGATGTAGCGATGTCGGCTTCCCGAGCTAACACTCGTAATGTTAAGCAAATTTTGCTGAGTTTTCCCGATAGTTTTTTAATGTGGTGATTCCATTTCAAATTACTGTCAATCAGCAGGCCAATGAAAGAGAGGCGCGTGCTCTGAAATGTTTTCCAAGTTAGGAGATAAACTGTTTGTGTTTTCTGTGAACTTAACGATTTTGGTTTTCTATAGGTTAAGAGAAAATTTGTTTTCAGTGAACCAAAGATTGAGACGGCACATCGCAGTGCAGTATCAACTTTCTCGCATAAAGTTTCTGAGTCAGTGGCTGTCCGTCATTACCAAATTTGTGTCGTCAACGTAGAGGAATGATTTTAAGGGATCTAAATAATTAGGTAAATCGTTAATGGAAATGATGAAAAGTAAAGGTACCAAAATTGAGCCCTGAGGGACACCACAGGTAATTGTTTCCCATTCTGACAGATACTCATCCGTGTTTTCAATCGAAACTTTTTGGCGTCTGTTTTACAAGTACGAAGCCAATAAAGAAACGGGGAACTCCTCTCATTCCGTAGAAGTCTAGTTTTCTGAGCAGAATATTACGAATTACTAAATAAATCGCTTTCGAGAGGTCAGAAAAACTGCCGGTCAGCTTAAGTCTTTCATCAAGTGCGTCATGAATACTTTGAACGAAGTCGTATGAAGCCGTGTTGGTAGATATTCCACTAATAAAACCATGTTGAGATGTGGAAATAAGTTTGAATTTTGTAAGAAAATCTGTAATTCTCATAAGTAATGCTTTCTCAAGAATTTTTGAGAATATTGGTAAGAGAGAAATAGGGCGATAATAGGAGACGTCTGTTGTAGAACCCTTCTTGTGTAACGGTATAACTTTCGCGTCTTTTAGAGCATCTGGAAATATACCGGAGGAAAATCACAAGTTATTTATTAACTGCATTGGAATTACAATTTGATTACAGCAATGTTTAATGAGCTTAGTGCTGATTGCGTATAAATCACAAGCATTCGAAGTTTTCATATTTTTTATTACATTAAAAATATCATTTTTATTGATCGGGAGTAGAAAGAAAAACTTAGTAAGCCGGTTTCTGGACTTGTGCAGCACTTCGCTGAAGTTGAGCGTGTTACATTTCTCTATTTTCCTGTTCGGCTTACTCTTGTACTTCATCCTTTTCTTTCTTTATTTTTCTTTCACTTCTACTTCCTCTTCCCGTTCCTTTTTTTATTCTTCTTAGTATGCAATTTAATTTTTTTTATGTCGTTCACTTTCTTTAATACATCCTTTTTGTTAATTTTATCAATTATAACATATCACGGGAAACTTTAATAAAATACGAGTTAAATTCACATTCTGCTTCTTTACGTGATATAGGCTGTTCGTTCTTTATTGGTTGGATATCGTTACGGTATTTAGAATAACCGGAAGTCAATTTGATAACGTTCCATGTCGCTTTTATTTTATTTTCCAAATTAGCAATATGTTTTGCATTACCTAGTTTTTTTTCGGCAGCGAAAACTTTCTTATAAATATCTTTATATTTAATATAAAAGTTTTTAAATTCAGTGCTTGTATTTATCTCTTTTAATTTATGAAGGCGACATAGATTTTTCACGTGATATTCTAATACCTTCAGTTGTCTACGTATTTCGTTTAGTACGTTTCTTTTTACTTAATTTTAGTGGTGCAACAGCGTCGCAAACCGATAAGAAGTAATTAATAAATTTACGAAACATATTATTTTGGTTCGACTCGTTTTCCGTGTCAAGAAATGTATTCCAAGAAGTTGACCCCAAGCTTAGCTTTGAATTTGTTCAAATTTAATTGACAAAGTCGTCTTCCGCGCGTAGTTCTTACAGGTTTTTTTTTGCTAGGAACAGTTCACTATATATTTGCATAACTTGGCCCTTGTGATCTGATAATGCAGAATTAATGGTACATAGTTTGTAATTTTGACGAGTCCAAGTTACATACGAGGAAGTCTATACACGTTGAGGCAGTTCCGAAAACCCTGGTAGGATTACTATTAGTAACATGAAACCCGTTACAGGAAAGGATTTGTTCAAGGTCTCGCTTTTTCCTTGTGTCCTACAGAAAGTCAATGATAAAATCACCACAGATAATTATATCTTTCCCTTCTTTATGAAATAATAGAATGCAAAATTTCAAGAAATATGTCAACATTACTAACTGGATTTCGACAAATGCATAAGACTACTAAATTTTTATGCATTTATCAGTTGTGATTTCAATTGAGCTGCATTCGAAAACCTGCTCTTTACTATAAGACTGTATATCAAATCTCGCATTGGAATAGGAGGAATGCTAGTTTTTTTTTACATAAATGCATGAACCTCCATTTTTAAGTGTACTATTATTAAAGTTTGCTAGTCTTGTATAACTCGTGATTGGAAAATTTTCAGCTTGAGGACTAGATTGCCAATGTACAGTTAGCGCTAATATGCCAACTGGGATACTTTGAAGTGATAAAAATGTTTTGTACTTCTAAGGCTCTGAATATTTTGGTTAAATATAAAATTTTACGTGTGAGTCAGCCACATACATGCATTTGCCATTTTTTGATCTGAAGTCTGAAACAGGTTGCTGGTTTCCGTGAATGTTAAATACATGAAAAAAGAGCAGAAATATTTTTTACAAATTGTTTCTTCCCAGAATAGTTGATGTGAAGACCGTGACCTGTGAAATTGTTACGTTTTAAATTATGAGATAAATTAGTAACACTTAGATTTATAGTTGTTCAGCTGAATGTGCTTGATCTCGCAGCTGGTCCTGTGGTTGTCCGAATCTCGGGGGCAGTTCACTCACCATCACTTGCTTGCTGTTGAGTTGTGGATGCACTTCGTCGAGCTTGGACCACTCCCCGAGACTTCAAGCACTAATGTCATCTGTACCGCCTACAATAACGGCAACATCAGCGTCCCTAGTCATACCAGGAGCAAGCATCCTTCACCACTTCCCGCAATGGTGCGCCTGGCTTCACGATGCCACAAACGTTAAAATTTTCTCCTAGTTCACTTTATAAAAGTTCACTGCAACCTCTGCCGTGACTGGACTTTAGTAACATAATGTTCTTCTTTTTCTTCGTCTTGACTTTGTTACTTTCCCTGGATGGTTGCTTGTCGGTGGCGTTAGTGTCTTCGTCTTGATCTTGGTCACTCAGTACAGAAAATCTGTTCGATGCAATCACTGGTTGTACTGGAGGCAGAATAACTGAGTTAACCGTCACTCTTTCTTCAGTCTGAACCTGCTTTCATACAACTTCACGCGGTCGGAGTGTTTCGATTAGTTTTTCCAGCTCAGGCATTTCCTTCTCTATAAATTTGCAATTTGAGCAAGAAGTACACGTATTGTGACTAGGAAAGCATGGAAGGCACTTCATTTCGTCATGCGGATTTAAAAAAAAAGCAAACTGTGAAACACGGGAACTTGCATACAAATCTCTCGTGCGTCCAGACTAGAATGCGGCTGTATTTGTTGGGATCCGTTATCCGTTCCGAAAATATGAGGTCGAGGCACTGGAAAGGGTACAGAGGGGGGCGGCAAAATTTATTAAGCGGTGTCCTGGTCACGGAAACGAGAAGGTTCGTCTATTAGGGTGGGATATGTTAGAAAAACGACGACAAAATTTACGTCTCGGGGCTCTTTTTAAAGCGAGCGCAGGCCAAAAATCCTGGGAAGATATTGCATCAAAGTTTTTTAGAAGTAAATTATTTCAGTAGAGGGGATCATCATTGTAAAATTGGGCAGTGTAGCTTTAAAACTGACGTTGGGAAATTTTCATTTTTAAATCGGACTGTAAGGGATTGGAACAATTTACCTGCAGAAGTTTTCGAAACATTCCCTGTCAATAGTAACGTGTTTCAGGGAAGAATTAGGAAGTGTAGTGAAGTGCAAGTGTAGTGAAGTGTAGTGCAGTGCGACGAAACAATATATGAATAATGGGTACTTTTTTTCTTTTTTGTTAGAATTTAATTTATATTATATTAGTGTAATTATTATCTATAACATATTTTATTTTTAAGTTTATTTTTCGTAACTGCCACCGAGTGCTACTCAATTGCAGTATTAATAAATTTATTCATTCATTCATTCATTAGTGTAAATAGACTATATATATATATATATATTCTGCTCAAGTGTCTGTTTTTTTGCCTGCAGTAGATTGTCAGGCGACGCTTGAATTCCAACATAGTTAAGGTATCTGCGGGCATCTTTAATTTTCCTTCAGCTGCTTCCTCAACACGTAGTTCCTGTACGGCTGCTAACTTCAAGTAGCCTATTAACTAAAAATAAATAAATCTGCATGGTGTTTAATAATTTTATCTGGATGGTATTCCTTTGCAGGGCAACTACACCATGGACATGGACACTGACCTGCCTCGTATATCAAACTTCGCGTTCCTCCCCTACGGCACCTACAGGCTGAACTACGCCCTGCTCCGTGGCAATCCTCCTGTCAGATTTCTCTGCAACATCTGGTACATCACCTGCACCGAAAGACCTCGTTGACCGACAAATATCACGATCAAAATCTACTTTAACTAAATGAACCTTGCACATGTAGACGACAATATATAGCTGCACATGATATTGCAGAAAGAAATGAGACTTTTACTTACCATTTAGAATTTACGTCATAAGGTATTAGTATTCTATTCTGTCGCCTTCTTTTTTTTACAAGAAACAACAAACTGAAATTTTTAATTGCTCGAAAACACATACTATTTTCTAATATAGCGGAAACGAATTAGGAACTACAGGAAATGAAGAGGAAAGTTAAGAAGAAGTGGAAGAATAAAGGGAAGATGATAGACTGGAGGAAGAAGAAGAGGGAAAAGGGGAAGAAGTAAAGGAAGATAGGAGAAAGAAGAGGTGGGAGAAGATGAAAAAGAAAAGGAGTAGGAAGAAGAATTTCAAAACTTAATAAATACAAATAAAGAAACTGAGAGAACATGATTTACATATATTTAAATGCTCAAAAGCACCTATATTTTCCTAATATGACGCAAATGAATAAGGAACTATCGGAAATTAAGAGGAAAATTAAGAACAAGTGGAAGAATAAAGGGAAGATGATAGAGTAGAGGAAGAAGAAGAGGAAAAGGGGGAAGAAGAAAAGGAAGATAGACAGGTGAAAGAATAGGTGGGAGAAGATGAAGAAGAAGAGGAGTAAGATGATGAATTTCAAAAATTAATATAAGGGAATAAAGAAACTGAGAGAACATGATTTATATATATATAGTTGTTCTCATTAGTCCTCGGTTGAGGAAATGGGATACGCCATATATTACTTCGAACAGATATTAACTGTATCAAAAAATAAAACAACATAATTGACTTCCAATTTGTCAATAAATACGACGCAGGAATAAACAATATATAGCATAAAATCATTGCAAACTCGATACGCACACTATGGATCACACACTGAGAAGCAGAAATAAACGTAAAAACAATGGGGATCTCACTCCTTGGAGCTGCACGACGAGTTATCTGACGGTGCTGACATCTAGTGTTGCACCACAGTCAGAACACGTTTTCTCAGCCTTTTATGAATATGTGTGGACGTTTAACCGTCCGCGTCCAATGAGAGAACACTGCCTAATACGCACGTCAATGTCTGAGATTCTGCGAGAGGGGGCAGTGCTGCCACCCGTTGACTTGGGAAGTTGTTAATGATGTGGATCAGAGAGAAAAAATGTTGAAGAAATCGCGATAAATTCGAAAGTCTCATTTAAATATCGGTTTTAACTAGAAACAAATAGGAACCACTACTTATTGGACCACCCCCGTACATTAAAATGCCTCCAGACTGCACAGGACTGACGTTATTTAATATAGATCGTGGTTGGGCAACCTGTAAGAAATGCGTATGTCGACTTGTGTGTGACATCGTAATTCAATGTGTATGACACAAAAAGAAGAACTTTTGAATGGAAAAGTAAGTAAAAAATAAGAAAAAAACCAAAAAATTAACAGTAACAAAATACACTGAAGAATATTACTTACTTTGGCAGTTTCGCCAAATAAAACTTAAAGTCAAACAAGAAACGAAAGAAAAATTTAATATTTTGTTTCAACTCCGCCCGAATCTTAAAGTAAGAGGGAAAACATGTTAACAGAACCGCCACGCGGCGTCGTCAGGATTTCCATTTATAGGTGACATCTATTCCACTTTCCATTACTGGACAAACCTTCTCACATTCTTGGATTTTATTTGTTATAGTAAGCCGCGCTACATATTATCTGCATTAAGGAAAACAACTCTTCTTACAATAAGAGTAGCGACAACAATTTATATCTGAGGCCTGAGTTAATAACAATTAGTACGGTGGACAGCGCAATTGGTCCAGCAACACAGAAAGAAATATGGAACTGAAAACCTGAAATGGGACTAGACGTGTCTCTCTCCATTCCACTAAGTACAGAATGAAAACTATAGCTTCAGAAATTAATACTTTTCATACAGAATATTCGATATACTCCAAATTCAGTTATAGTTATTAGACTGAAGTAATAAGAACAAAGACATTGTGAATCAAAGAATAACCTGAAAATGAAATTAACTAAGACAATTTAAATAAACCATCATCTAATTTATTTAGAATTTGCGATTGTGGACGCGTTACGAATTGATAAAATTAACGAAAAGGATATATTGTATAAAGTGAACGACATAAAAAAATTTAAATTGCATACTAAGAAGAATAAAAAAGGAACGGGAAGAGGAAGTAGAAGTGAAAGAAAAAGAAACAAAGTAAAGGTTGAAGTACAAGAGTAAGCCGAATAGGAAAATTGGCAGAAGGAAGATGAGGAAACTGAAGAGTAGGAGGAATAAGGATAAATTAGAAGTAAAGGAAGAGGGATAAGGGATAGAAGAATAGTAGGAAATAGAGGAGGAAGACAAAATGGATGAGGCGGAGGATGAAGGAAAAGGAAGATTAAGAAAAAGTGAATGAGGAAGACAAAAAGAAGAAGAATACAAATGGTGGAAGAAGCATAGGAAGAAAAGGGGAGGAAGAAGAGGAAGAAAAAAGGATAGAAGAAGGGAGCAAAAAGAGGAAATGGAGAGAAGGAAGAAGAGAAGGATGTAGAAGCGGAATGTGTGGAAAAAGAAGGGTAATAACAGGAGGATAAAGAGGAAGAGTGCTAGATTGATGGGGAGGAAGATGTAGGAAAGCAAGGAAAAGAGGAAAAAGAAAAGTAAGAATGGGAATAATGGGAGGAAGAAGATGAAAACTTATGGGTATATATATATAATATCATTAGAAATAAAAAAATGTCCCTTCATTAGTTTCAAAAAGAATTAAGTCATTAGTTTTAAAAATACAATAATACAACGTTTATTACACTCTGATAATTGTTTTAAATGTACCGATGTCCAGGCTGCGCTGCAAGGAAAATCCTTGTCGTGCGTAGTTTGTGAACTGAGGCTGAACCGCAACATGCTGATAAATCTACCTACGTGTTATGTTATTGTTCTCTTCGGTCCTTGGTCCGACCGTTGATACCTGCGGAGCTGCACAGTAAGTAAGATAGAGAGGGTGCCTCGTACTACGCAAATCTTCAAACAGGTGAAACAGATTTATATAGCAGTGAAAACCGGAAATTGCGGGCCAATGAGAATTAGGGAAGGACGAGAGCCATGAGATCCACTGCTGCTGTTGTCTTAGTGACTCTGATTTACCCGATACGACGAGGACCGTACGGAGTCCATTCGGGAATAATCAATGCCGTAAGCAACTACCACATCAAACATCCTCTCTGATGTGCTTAGCGTATTCCATACTAGACCTCCTTCTTCTGTTCCCTTTCCTCTAAAGCTAATTTTACAAGATCCTCTTGTCTCTTGGTTAACGTCCTCCATATTGTTTCATCTTCCCCTATTCTGTTTATAACTTCCTCGTTAGTGATTATATCCTACCACCTCGTCCTCTTATATCACCACATTTCAAAGGCTTCTATTTTTTTCCTATCGTCCACATTTCGCATCCACGTAACGCCACGCTCCATACGAACATTTTTAGCAACGATTTAATAATATTCACACTTATATTACGCGAAAGCCTTCCTTGCCTGTGCTATCCTACTCGATATGTCTACCATACATCAACCATCCCTAGATAATACGCTTCCCAACTAGCAGAATTCCTTAACTTTCGTCCAAATTTCCATTCCCAATCAAACACCCTCTGATATTCCACTGTTTCCGAAATTAAATGAGATGGTTTCGTGAAAGAAAGAGGAAGGGTACAGGGGGGAAAATAGTTCATATTGAAAAACATTGATGTCGGATCCTTAATTAGCAGCAAATGCCCGTGTTCAACGTTCCAACATGTTATTGAGTACAACGGAGTTTTCTGACGGCCAATAAGCCCGCATATAAATTTATCACTATTTATTAAGAAACGACGTTTACTCTCTTTTTTCATAATTCATCAGGCGTACTACAAACTTGTGATGCTATCGGAGAATGAGATGGAAGGATAGAATTACTGACGAGGAAGTTCTAAACAGAATAGAGGTAGAGGAGTTGACCAAGAGACGGAATAGATTAGGCAACGAGGGTCTTGTAATATTAGCATTAGAGGGAAGTGAGTGGGGTAAGAACAGAATAGGCTGGCTGAGAAGCTAAGCAGATTAGGTAGTATGTGGTATGTGATAGTTATACGGAAATGAAAAGGCTTTCTCAAGATAGGTTTGCATGGAGGGTTGCATCAGACCGGTTATGGGACTGAATACCACAACAACACCATAGGTCGAAAACCCCTGTGTTTGGACGAGAGTTTTTTAATTTTTCTCAACTATACAGGATGGACTGAAAGTTGATAGTTTGAAATAATTTATTTTTGTCTTTCACGCCGATTTTTCACCGCCTGTACTGCAGATCGTTCCGTGACTGGAATCTTCACCACTGACTGAACACATACTGGTGTTTCGCGATGGTCAGAGATTCATAACAGCTATAACGTGCGTTGTTATTGTTTCCATGTTGGTCCTTGGTGAGACCTGCGTCACGTTCACAGGAAGTAAGATAGTGAGGCTTCGTTTCCCGTAAATCCGCTCGTCTGCCACACAGCTATATAACAATACATTCCAGGTTCCTGAGGCTTCTGGGAGCAACAGCGACGGCGATGAGATCCTCTGGCGCTGCTGCTGCTGTCTTGGTCGTCAGCCTGACTTGCCTCATAGAACGACGCGGAGTCCACTCTGGAATATTCAACGCGGTAAGGCGTTAAAGAATAGAAGATCAAGTTAACTAATTCCGTGATCGCTAAATATTACAAATCATTTCATCAATTATTAGTGAAAATTTAAGAAGGTCTCTAATTTTAGTATCATTTTTGATTAAAACTTTTCATTTCAGCATATCGACCACATCGAACATCCTCCCTAAACTCCTTAGCGTCTTCCATCCTTGGTCTCCACTATCAGTTCTTCCCCCACACTCTTCCCTCTACTGCTAATTTTGCAAGATCCTCATGTTTCAAAACTAATTTATCCCTTCTCTAAATCAACGACCTCCATTTTAATCGTTCTTTCCCTATTCTATTTATAACTTCCTCGTTAGTGATTCTATCCACCCATGTTATTCTCCTATAGCACCACATTTCAAAGGGCTTCTATTTGTTTCCTTTTTTCACCTCCTACCGCCCACTTTTCTCACCCATATAACGCCACATTCCTTACGAATATTTTTGGTAACGATTTTCTAATATTCACACTTATATTACTCGGAAATAAATTACTCTCATTTTACGAAAGTCTTCCTTGCCTGTGCTATCCTACTGTAGTTGTTATCCTTCCAAAGTAGTTGAATTTCTTAATTTCCTTCAAAATATCCCTTCCGAATCTCACAGCCCTTCTTATTCGACTGTTACCCCCTATTAATACTCATATTGAACTCTTTCTGCAGGATCACGTTCACGTTAATTATTATGGCTTCCAAGTGTTCTTCTGATTCCGTCTAATAATACAATATCATCGGGGGTTTATTTATTCTCGTTTCAGGTTGATTTTATCCATATTCCGTTTTACTTTCTTCATCACCTTTATGGGTGACAGACTTCATCCTTTTCTTACTATTGATTTCTGCATTGTTTATTTGATATTCAGTTCTAATTACTGCCGACTGCCTTCTGTAGAGATGAAGAGACTATATGATGAAATGAAATTTTAATTTGTCTACTGATTTTTCCGTAGAATTTATAGCATATGTATTGTATTTTTTCTTTTAAAAAATGAAGTAGGATTCTTCTTTATAACATTTTCATTAAATGTTAAGTCTGTGTTTATATACTCAATTAAGAAAAATAGCATTATTTTCGAGTACTGAAATATAAATTTTTCTCAGGCGAGTGTTTGAGTCATACTTCCCGAAATTCAGTCAAAGTTCTCCATCACCTATTCTATCTATTAATGAACCTTGCAAGTATACAATCCTATTCCGTAGTGGTATCAAATTGCCTGAAAATGCACTTGGCTTCGTACATTCTCCCTGAGAACTTAACATAGAATTAACATTTCGGTGCGGTGACTCATTACCGTTACAACGTCAACTTTTTCGACACTCTCGAAAACTCTTATTCCTCCAGCTGCGTTTCGTTGCGAACTCAAAACGAAACCGCCAACACGATATCTTGTTCACATGTCAACCACGGACACTCATTTTATCATTTCGTTAAATTCATTTCTTTTAATAGATGATTGCGACTTCTCTTTTCCTATGACGCATCGTGTTAACCGCTGTAAATTTTAAGTTTTGTTATTTGTGTCATTTCATGTCTTAAACTGCGCTCTGAAGCTATTAGTAACTGTTATTCCTTGACTTACAGGGTCCTTACAACTTGAAGTTGATACGTCATGAACTCTGTGAAGACCAAGGCACCGGTGAAGGTACCGGGGATTTTTATCTAGTGAAAAAATCCACTCAGAAGATATTTCTCCACGGAACCGCGGTAGCCCCGTTCGATTACGACGACAACGTACAAGTAAATTTAATGAATTAATTACAATTTTTTATATATTTACGCATTGTATGATACAACGAAGAAATGTTCATCCTGAATGGAAAAAAATCATAGTATATATATATATATATACATATGTAAATTAAATTTAATAAATCAGGTAAAATAAAATTATTTTATTATAAACAAAACGAAAAATAAATTACACGAAATTTTTCTTGGTCTGAACTACAAATTTACCAATTCCGAAGGGCTAGCAAATGAGACAATTTTTCCCATGGATAACCATGGTGGTTTTTGGTTACAAACGTGGTCGCGTGATCATGCATGGCCAACTCTTACCAAACGCCGGAACATTCAGGAACTCTCGGTCGCTGCTTGTTCTGTGACACTAACAGGACCATATCTCTCGCTGTCTTTACCACAAGTGTCTGTCGTGGTAATATTTCCTCCCTTCCTCTCTACTTTTTCAATGCTTTTATTGGTCAGCCTATGGCTAAATTCAACATCCCCTCCTTAGGCTGTTCTGAGAAGGAGCCAAAAATAAATCTATTTGTACCGTTTAGGGATTTTCCAGCGTCGTCCTTTGTTCAAAAAGTTCCAACAATTGGCTTTGTGTTTGCCTATGACTTGCTATACATGAAGTAATTATAAAATAAAATATAATGCACCATAATATATATTGTAGCGGATCAATCGTTTCCCCGGTCAGCTCAGCTTCATTTAATATACAACTTTAAGAATTTTATAGTGCGTCATGTATTTTTTATTCAAAAAACACCAAAATATTAATTCTAGATTTTCACACAGATTCAGAGTATGATAATAGATAATCGAAGCTGGGCGTGGTCACTCACGAATCACGTATTTCCCCTTTAATAACCCGTGAACGATTGCCGAAGCCGCGTACGTAATGCCATCCACTTAACAATACATCTACCAGACAACAATACGTCTGCGACTGGTTTGGCGAGCCACTCGCCCAACAAGTCGCAGCTTGCAAGCTTCATTCCCAGCTTGCATCGCTTTTGGCTAGGGCTATAAATGTACATGTTACAATATATATATATATATATATATATATGTGTGCCAGTGGGAACTACACCATACGGCGCCTCTCGTATCCAAGCTTCCACCTCCTTTTTAATTTTCCAATCTTCATCCTGCATATATCTGTCCTCTTTTGCCTGCATCACTCCTTCATTCTATGTAACTTTAGGTCTTCCTTTTTTCTTTCGTTTTGTGTGGGTTTCTAGTGAAATATTCTTAATTTCCACCGTTTCTCCGGCATTTGTCTTAAATGTCCATACCAATTCAACCTCCTACCTTCTATGGTATCTAAGATATTTACTTATGTAACCCCCATTTCTTCCCGAATGAATTAATTTATTATCCTTTCTGATTACGCCACAGCTGCGTCTCCATCCCTCTTAACTTTCCTTTGTTTATTTCCCAAACCTCAGAACCGTATAATGCAACACTCTCCGCTATCGTTTTGTAGATTCTCCTTTGTTATATGTTTATTTGAGTACAACTGTCTTGTTGCAACTCTGCCCTTCGCTATTCTCTGCTCAATATCCTCCTCGCTTCTTCCTTGAAATATTTGTCCCTAAGGGGTGCAGCACTGTACTACACTTCCGTCTTCCATTTCTAAATCTCTTCCTGTGTCTACCATTTTCTGGGTATTATCAGATTTTATTTGTAAGCCCCATTTCAAATATTCCTCATTCAGTTTTATTAGTATGTTGTATGCATCATCTTCATCTTCGGTGAATATAACCTGATCACCAGCAAAACTCAAAGTAATCACCATTTATGGGTATTCCCATATTGTGGCATTTCTTTCTCCAAATTTTGAGTGTATCATTCAAATATATTTTAAAAAGCGTAGGTGCCATACAGCAAGCACCCTTGCCTCAATCTTTCGTTTACGAGGAATTCTGATGTTTACAACTTTTTTCCTGTATGCAATGATTTTTATGGCGTTAATATAAGTTCTTTATATAGTTATTATTAGTTGATTTGTCTGAAGCAAGTTAATACTGAATTATAAAAGTTTGCATGGTGACAAACACGTTGGTATATAAAGAAGTATGTGCACGACAGTTTACCCCATCGATGGAGTGACCGTGCTGGGTCAAACGATACGCCAATGGTTGGTTTTTGGCCACCACCGAGATTTTTGAGATTTTCTCCTATGCTGTTATGTTAAAGAGAAAGTGTTAGAGCCTCGACCACAGCAACTGCAGCATTCGAGGTGGGGATGGGGGAGAAGGGAGACGAGAAGGAGATGGCGGAAGAGGGGGGGGGGGTAAAACGATATCTCGTTACCTATGTACCTTTTTCACTTCATTCCGGCAATGACAAAGCTTTGCAGATGGCGCCCAATCTATGACCATGACCACGTAGCGGCCACGTCGTGTATTCCACAAAACTGAACTAACCCCATAGATATCTGCCCTGCTAGGATAACTACATTTACCAAAATAAAGCAGTCACTGGTTTCTTTTCGTCCTTCTCAATATGATACATGGCTACATATCGCCATTAGTATTAATTTATTATTACCTTTCATTATATTTATGTTGAAGGGAAATTTTCAGGAAGAGACCAGATTTTCCAAACGTGGTTCCCGAGGATGGGGGAGCAACGCTTACATACTGCGATCCAAACATTTCTGCTCAGACTTCCAAAATAATTATCCGACGTTATTTCAGTTTTTCTTCCAAGCTTGGGGCATCGAGAAACCATCCTGCCCCATCAAAGCAGTGAGTATCGCATCCATAATTAAATAAGTTTGTAGATTACGTAAATATGTTCTGTCAATATTACTGTTGGTAATGCTTGTCTATTTTCATCTTTACTGGCCATGGAAACGACTTTATCTTTAAAAAGGTATTTCTATATTATAGTGAGATGAACCACAAGAATCACTGCAAGTCGAGTTTCCAGTGACGTGCATTTGTTTATGTTCTTGTGGTATTCAGTCCTAAGACTGGTCTTATGCAATCCTCCATGCTAGTCTATCTCGTGCAAGCCTTTTCCTTTCCTTATAACAAGCAGAACCCACATCCTGTCTAATCTAGTTAGTGAATTCCATCCTTGGCCTCCCTCTCTCTTCACTTCCCTCTAATGCTAATTTTACAAGACCCTCGTGTTTTTAAAAGTGACTTATTAATCTATCACTTCTCTTAGTCAACGTCCCCCATAACGTTCGCTTTTGCCCTATTCTGTTTAGAACTTTCTCATTCTCCTATAGCACTACCTCCTTTCGTCCAAGTTTCGCACCCATATAACGCCACGCTCCATACGAACATTTTTAGCAACGATTTCCTAATATTCACACTTATATTACCCTTAAGTCGTCTTTTTCGCGAAAGCCTTCCTTCACTGTGTTATCCTACTCTTTTTATTTCTACTATACTACTGTCCTACGCTACTTATTAAGTTTCCCAAGTAGTAGAATTCCTTAATTTCCTTCTAATATCAAACGCCGTTTGTGTTTCCACTGTTTCCCATACTGCATTACCATCAACTTGGATTTTCCTCTATTAATCTTTCTCTAGGACCAGGTTCATGCCATTTATTATATTTTCCAAATCTTCTTTTGAATCCCGTATTGCCACATTATCATTCTCCTTGTATAATGATTCCTTTTCCATATTCATTTTTAATAATTTTTTTCGTCTCTTGTTCTACGTATATGTATGGGAGACAGACTGCATCCTTGGCTTACTCCTTTCTTGATTTATGCTTTCTTTTACTTGCCCTTCCATTATAATTCCTGCTGTCTAATATTTCTTTATTTTCTTTCTCTGTATCCTATTCCTGTCATCTTGAAAATCCTTAATAATTTGCTCTAGTTAACATTATCAAACGCGTTTTTAAACCTACAAATGCCATGAACGTAGGACTATTTTTTGTTATCCTGTATTCTAAAATTAGTCACAGAGTGAATATTGCTTCTCCTGTACCTTCATTCTTCCTAAAACAAAACTTTATTTTTCCTAATACGCATGTCTTTTTCGTTACTTGTTAAAGGAAGGGAAAATAGTGGAACTAACAATTAACTCAAAAGTCCGAGACCTTAAGGATTAACATTTGTCCTCGACGGTGGGTAGCGTCACTTACTTGGGTAATGTAGTTGCTAAAGATGGAGGAGCTGCACAGGATGTATGGCAATGGTGCTCTATCCGGTGTGGAAGATGACCAAAATATCTACCAGGACCAAACTCCGCATCTTCCGAAGTAATTTTAAGAGTGTTCTGTTATACAGGTCCAAGACGTGAAACGAGACTCATGAAACTGCATCCAAGTTAAAGATCTACGCTGTTTAAGAAATAGTCTGAATTGCAATTGGCTGGGATTAATATCCAGCCACGAAGTACGGAGAAAGACATTCAGATAAAGCGGCGAAAATGAAAATGGTTCGGTCATACACTGAGAAAATGTAATGAAGCCATTGAGAGAGAGAGGCACTGGTCTGGAACCCTAAAGGTTGAAGGAGGAGAGGGAGGCCCAAACAAACGTGTCGAAGATCTGTACATATGGAAGAAGGCAAGAGCTGGACGGAGGTGAAGGTGGTTGGCTGTAGGATTATCTGTAATGTCCATCGTCTGTTTCCGGAACATAAGCAACCTGTATACGACAGCTGCGTTGTAGTAATTCCACGCATTTCAGAGAGTACTCTGAGCATTTATCAGTCACAGCTGTGCCTCGAACAGTTTCAACTAAAACCACTTGCTTATGTCACGACGGCTTATGTGAAATTTCGCGTCTCCTTCATCCAAGCGTTTTTACGTGCCTTATTCGCAAGCCAGTGTTCGGTTTCCAGCTGAACTCCCTGTACGTGTATATACGTTTATTTACATTTATTAATCCCTTTTCATTTTCATTCCAGGGTAACTACACCATGGACATGGACACAGACTTCCCTCGTTTAACAAAGTTGCCCTTGCTTCCCTACGGGACCTACAAGATCGTTCACGCTCTGTCCTATGGAAACCCTCCGGTCAGATTTGTGTGCAACATATGGTACGTCGCCTGTACCGAAAGACCTCGTTGACCATGGGATCTTAACATCTAATTTTATAATAACCAAATGAACCTTGCACACATGTATATATATATATATATATATATATATATATATATATATATATCTATTCGTACACAAGCTATGAAATAAAAAAAACAAAAAAACAAACTTTTATTTACTTATAATGTAAAATTTCCCTGCATTAAACACAAAAATTTTCCTTTCATACAAATGTTGTTGTAATTTTGTTGTATCTTAAATCGTTTACCCGCAGAATTGTAATTAGGGACATTACGAACTGACAACCCTGTAAATACTTAAGGACTACAAATATTATCACCAGGCGAGTTTATTCCAATCGAAGAGCTTGTGCCCATGGTGGAAGAACAATGCTTATACCGTTGTTCCCATCCCATTGAATTTTCAATTGCCTATTGCTTTTTAAAATTTTAATCCGTCGGATCAGTTTCCAGTGTTGCCAGTTTCCGCCTCGTACTGTAACCACCAGCTGTGCTTTGTTTCCCCCTGGTTCATGTAATCAGCGCTGTACATCTCTGGATGAACAGGTGCATAACAGAGGTCTCTGAGGTAATTATTGGTATCCTCTCGTGTTGAAATGCGCTGAACCTGTGTCAAGTTCACAGGAAGTAAGATAGTGTGTGTCTGTGTGTGTGAGAGAGAGAGAGAGATCCACAATTACGCAAATTCTCGACAAAGGTACAATATAAAGCGGGGAATTGATGGCCAATGTGACAATTGGGACACGAAGACGCGACAGCGATGAGGTCAGCCACCGCCGCTGCTGCTGTTGCCGCCTTAGTGAGTCTCATTCACCTGGCAGGACAACACGGAGTCCATTCTGGATTATTCAACGCGGTAAACAAATCACACACGTAAAGAAAATTGGTCAATCGCCAGCATTATATGACGTTTGCTTCGGATTGTTAGCTCACGTTGGTTTTTTTTCGGTGCTCTTGCCAATCTTTTGCTCGACAGCGCCGAGCATTTTCAAGGATGGGCCAAGACAGTAGCTTTAAAATTAGTCAATTGTTTTATAATTATATATATTTTAAAAATACGTATGTTTATGTCAAACTTATTTCAACCCATCTTCCATATTAATATCTAAACCAATATGTATAAACTCTTCCAACACCTCGAGGTAACTCCAGGCATGGCGAAGATATCTTCTTGGGGTCAGTTATTTTGACAGATTTCACCTTACTATATATAGATTGCATGGCAAGGGGTTATTTGAGCGATGGCGTGTGGAGGAGCGTCAATTGTCGAGATTGGTGTCAAAACTGGTGTGAGGTGAGTCGCTGAGTATGATTCCTGACATGAAACTTAACCTCTACTTCATTTCCTTAATTTCGTGACTGTGGGTGGGGCGGAGTAAGAGGTTGACGACAATACCACGAAAATATCCTGGTTTCCTGATTGTTTCTGGCTGTTAAATATAAACACTCGGACAACAACAGGCATGGCCTAAGAATATAATTCTGACTTACCGGGAAAACCTGTCTTAAGATAATACATTTTACAAAAAATTAAAGAAGACAGTAATTACAAATCCCGATTAGTTTCAGAAATGCTTCACATTAAACCAAACATTAATACTCGGAATGTAAAAACGGACATGGTTTTGCTCAGTAGCATATATAAAGTCTTAATTAATGGAAACTAATGCGTAAATATATAATTATAATGTTTTCTTTTGATTCTTTAATTACTTTATTATTTGGATCTACAGTAATATCTTTGGAATGTTGCATAGTTATTTAGTTCAACTTGAAGGGTGAAGAGATCAAGACCGAAAGATGTATTTGTTTTTAAATTATAGTTTTTATGTTTCACTAATTTTAGTCTTTTTTGACCGAAACATGTATTTGTTTTTAAATTATAGTTTTTATGTTTCACTAATTTTAGTCTTTTTTTGGCCTTATTTAAACTTTAATTTTAAACTAAAGACATTAATAACTATTACTTGTTTTCATCCTGATAAATGATCTTTATTTTTGACGTGTTCCAGGGTCCTTACGACTTGAAGTTATTACGGTTTGAACGGTGTAAAGAAGAAGAAGGGACTGGTGAAGCTTTCATTGACTTGAAATTAACTAAAAAGTCCACCCACAAGGCTTTCCTTACAGGAACCGCGAGAGTTCCCTTCCTTTATGACGACAACGTTCACGTAAGGCCTTCTAAATTAATGTATGGAATAGTTTATAAGCACTGAATAATTACATCATTTCGCTGGTTTCCCAACTGTTTGAATTACTAATAACATTACTCCTACAAGAGAATGTAGGCTTTCCCGGTAAATAGACTGAATAAGAAGTTCTCGGGATTTCACTCGGGTTATGTCATTCATAAGATACGACGTTTCGAAGGCTATCTCCGCCATCGTCTACAGGTGAAATCCCGAGAACTTCTTATTCATTACTCCTACTATTTATCATGAAAATTGTTGTCCAGATCTCTTACTCTGCAGTTAAGAAACAATTAACTCATCTGATCTCACAGTCTCAGGGTCGTTCAATAATTTAGAACGTTTCTAAACGTGCTAGGCTTTTGTAATGAATTATTTGTGCGGATATGATATGTGGCAAGCTCAACACCACAACTGCAGCGCCGCAGTGGCAGAATAATAAAGCTGCAGTCCTCGTAGACTACCTCGACTGAATTTTTACCTTGTATTCTTTCAGGGGGAAATGAACTTTTCGAGGCTCGGGTCTCGAGGCTGGGGCCTGAACGCTTACCACGAAAAAGCTCCCAACTTCTGCAAGAGTTTGATGAGTCGAATGCCTAACTTTTTCAATCATTTTTTCAAGGCGTGGGGCATTAAGGAACCTAAATGCCCGATACCAATAGTAAGTATTATAAGTTAATTAACTAATCAATTAACATCAGTAAGTGAATCGATTAACTCTGCTCTGTATTTTTCATAATTACTAAGATTATTAAAATACTGTAATTTTAAGGTTATTTATTGTTGTCCTAGTACTGTTATAATGCAACTGCCCATGCTAACTTATCCTGGGCAAGCTTTTAGATTTCCGCATAATTAGCACAAACCACACCCTCTTTAATTTATTTAGCGTATTCCATCCTTGTCCTCGTCCTTCTATTCTTACCCTACATGCTTCCCTCATGGTAATTTGACAGGGTCGCATATATCTTAAAACATGGCCTATACCTTCACTTCGTCAACGTCGTCCATAGTTTTCGCTCTTTCCTCATTTTGTTTAGAGCTTCCTTGTTAGTAATTCTATCCACACATCTCATTTTAAACATTAATCTACAGCATGACATTTCAAAGACTTTTATTATATAGCTTTCTGTAACTCATATTGTCATCATTTCTCACCCATATAACGTCACACCCCTTACAAATACTTTTAGTATTGATTTTCTAATATTCTCACTTATATTGCCCATAAGTAAATTCTTAGTTTTTCTTTTGCGAGTGAATTACTTGTCTGTCCCAATTATTCCTTGTTTTTATTGTGCCAAAATAGCAAAATTACTTAATTTCCCTCAAAATATCCCTTCCGAATCTAACACAATTCGTTATTTCACTATTTTTTATACTAAAATCCGTTACCTTCGGTTTCTCTCTATTTACACTCATTTTGTAGTCTGTTTCCAGGATCACCTTCTTAATATATTTTACGTTTACCGAGTATTCTTGTGACTCCCCTAACATCACAATATCATCAGCAAACCTTCCGGGTTTTATTTTTTATTTTTTGCAGACGGCTTCCTTTTCCATATTCCTTTTTAACTGTAGTCATCACCTACTCTGTGTATAAGGTAAAGAGAACGGGAGACAGACTGCATCCTTGTCTTACTTCTATCTTGATTTCTGCATTATTTTCTTGTTTTTCAATTGTAATTACTGATGTCTGTTTTGTGTTGAGGTTATGGATGTCTTTTCTCGATATTCCATTCCTGTCTTCATAAACCCGTGTTCCAGTTCACATTATCTTTTCGTAAATCTAAAATTGCCATAAATTGGATCTGGTTTTTCTTAACCTGTCTTCTAATATTAGACGCAATGTCGATATTGCTTCTCTTGTCCATACATTCTTCCTAATTCCAATTTGATCTTTTCCTACCTCGAATTTTATTTGTTTCTCAATGTTTCTTAGTACATAGTAATGTTATTTCCTTCCAGGGTAACTACAGTGTGGACATGGACACGGACCTGCCTCGCTTGCATAATATGCCCCTGCTGCCCTATGGAACGTACAGGTTAAGGCACTTCATAACCTATGGCAATCCTCCTATGAAAATTGGATGCACAGAATGGTACATCACATGCACTGAAAGACCTCGTACCTAAAGAGGCCAGAATTCGCAACTCCTCTTCTGTAAGCTTCGTCCTTATTGTATGCTAATAAACGTCACTGCAACTGAAGTTCTCTGAGTTCCCTTACACGTGCCGTAGTTTATCTTCCCTGCAAGGAAAACATTGAATGATGGTAAGATTTACTAAGTTGAGGTCCAGCAAAGGAATCTGATTTACTATAGTAGCAGGATAAAATCCTGTGGGCGGTACCATTCCTAAACGTCATGGTGGCGGCTCCTCTCCGTCTGTGTCTCTGTAGACCCGACCGTCTTCTTTAGCATCGGCTTTTGACATCCTTCATATTTATTTGGGATCTGGCAGAGGTTCCCGTTCGTCTCACTCAATATGAGATAGCCGTATTCTGCTCTCTGCAGCCTTATCCCGCAGTGTCCAAAACCCTCGAAATTGATCTTTTACAATCGATTCTTCTCGAGGTTGACAGAGTCATTTTGTTTTCGTTGGTCTCTTTATTTCCCACGGCTGCTATATGCGGAAATAACGTAGGTCTATATTTGTACGTGACCGAAGGGATTCTACAAGATTACAGTCCTACCGCTCTGATGCTGGCTCTACCTTTCCAACCCTTGATAATATTACATTAACAAATAATAGAATACTAACTATCTCGCTTTACCATAAACCAGTGAAACACTTTAATAAATAATACTGACCTACGCCTCCAAAGAGAATAATAGAAGAAGATGAATGGAAAAGGGAAGAAGGAGGCACGATTATGGCTGTTACCTTATAGAGAGGGCAACCCGTGTCGGAGGCAAAGACAGAAAAACGAAAACATGACTGGTGGACTAAAACATTTTTAGGATGCAACAAAATTTGGGACAGTTGCGAGTCATTAATGTACCGCATATATGTCCCACGACCACTTTAGACCTGTATATAATTCTTAAAGTAATCTCGTTTTGATTGAGGACATTTATTTGTATTAGAGCGGTAAACGATGTTTTTATCGACACAAATCCTCTATTCATTTTAGATATATTTATACACATTTTTAAAATTACATATAATAATTTCACTTTATTTATTTCAGGGTAACTACACTATCGACATGAACACTGACCTGCCTAATTCACCTTTACTGATTTTCTTACCTGAAGGTTCCTACAAACTGTCGCACGCTCTGTTCACTGGAAATCCTCCCGTCAGATATAAGTGTACTGTATGGTACATCAACTGCACCGAAACATCTCGCTGACTCAACTTCAACTTTTACGATTACTAAATGAACCTTGCACATGTAGACACAAAAAATATATATATAACAAAATACATCTTGCTGATAATAAAAAGAGCAAAGTAATTCATTTCGAAAGTAGTCATTAGCTTGTAGTACCTGTTACAGGAATAATAAAACTTTGCCTTACCAAATGGTAAGGCAGGGAAGTATTTTTCCCGAATATTCAAAAAAGCTGAATGGGATTTAGGAAGCATAAGAGAAATTATTCTAAAAAAAGGAATATTTGTAGTTTTCCACGTGGTTTTTTATATTTGAAGCTGATACTTCAGTTCGTATGGTTACAGTAATGAACTTACACAATTCGGGGAAATTCTAAAAGCATTTAAAAATAATAATAAAATAGTTTTTATTAAATGCCCAATACAATGGAAAAACCTGGAATTTTACTTTCAGTTTATCTTTACTTTCTAGTTCGTCCACACATACTAAAAGTAACATTAAAACAGAGCAACACGAAAATAGTAAGTAGAGGATTAACGGGTAATTGTAACAAACCAATCAAAACTTGCAAGGAAGGTAAGGATACCCAACAATATTTTCGAAATTCTTAACCAGTAACGTGAAACAGCCCTACCCTCATTTACATAGATTAGGTGAATAATAATCAGTGCTTCAATGTGGTTAAACAGAATGGGCGCCAGTGGCTTAATTTTTAGACCATGCCAAAAGTCTGATTACGTCACGGTGACGGAACGAACTCGCTCATAGCACCGTCATCTCGCAATTGGATGAAATTGTTGGGCTTTTGTGTGTGGTATTCAGTCCAAAGACTGGTCTTATGCAACTCTCATTGCTAACCTATCATGCGCAAGCCCTTTCACTTCCGTATAACAACCATATTCTTACCTGCTTAGGGTGCCTCTCCATTGATAACTACTCTCACCCTTTCCTTCATTACTCGTAACCTTGTTCAGCGATGTTCTCTTCTCCACAGCCTTAATACTAGGTAACACATGTTCTTCCAGAATCGTGGAAACTCACGTTATAGAATAGTCCCACTTTTATTGGAATAAACTCGTACATGTCAATATCGTAGCAGCAGAGATTTGTCCTCTTGACGAAATTTCTGTCAATTTAAGTTTGGTTCTCGTCACACTAATACCATCGCAGATAGAAGACGTGTTTTGGTCCCGATCTGGATCCTCTTCAGGTTGAACAGGTTTAAACATTAATACAATAGAAATATTCATTTAAAATGGTCACCACTACCCAAATGTATTGGGAAGAATGTATTGAGTAAAAAACGTTTGTTTGCATAAATCGCCTAGGCACATATGTTCGTTGAAACGTCACGAAATTATTGCTGCTTGACCCGAATGGAAAACTCGAGAATGATTTCTGCAATAGATGCACCATTAAAGACTTAAAACTGTCAAAAAATGTACTTGGATCGAAAGACGATAAGCTATTTATACTCTCTCCGGTTCCTGGCGGTTTTCCAAAATCTTCAGACGAGAGACCGATAAATTTCTTTAAGGCGCATGCCAACATACCCAGAATAAACCGTTTATTTTCGTGCTTTGTTTTATTATTACAATCTCAGTTTCATCATTAGAAATCTCAAAACATAAATTCGACTCTAAGCTTTTTTTTGGGGGTGATCCTGAAGCAGGCAACTCCCCTTTAATAGCAGAGGAAGGGACTTGAAAAGGGGGGATGTGGAAGGTAGAGAGAAAGGTAGCCCAGGCTATAGTGGTAGGATCCATCCTGGTGTTTCACCTAAAGGTGATGCAGGGAAAAACCCTAGGAAACCTGTATCAGGTAGGTCGGGCTAGTGGGTACTACTCCTGTGCCCTTCTGGTGACGGGAGACTGGGTTGCTGTGGGATCGCAAAAAACCCGCCTCCGTGCCTTGTTCAGGATTGAGAGGCAGTTGGCCGACTGATCCAATACGATCGACGAACAACTCTTACCGTATGCCGAAAGTCTTCGACCCCTATACATACACTTCTCAAACTGCCCAAGGTCGTCTCAGTCTGCAGCTACCTTGGCCATGGACCAAGCGGGGAGGGAAAGAGGAAAACTAGGAAGGAGGAAGTCATCCTCCACCTGGCTCTCACTTATTTCCCAGCAGGATATCTTCCTGCTTGTCTCCTGACTTTAAGCGGCCACCGCTTGGCATTTATATGTCGCCGCCTGTCGGAAGCACTCGAGAGAGATAAACATTTTTCTGTATTTGCTAACTGCTTGCAATATATTGTCACAAATGAAACGTCCATTAAGTTTACAAGTTATTTCGTCCTAAACAGTACAAATTATGGATCAACTATCATTCAGCGTCTATTTTTAAAACAGCTCAAATGTCCCATGTTTGCATGAGAGTGGGTATGTATGTTCCTTACACAAGTCTACGCATGTGGAGCAATATCTATCAAATTTTTCACATGTTCTTTGTGTCTCGGAAATCAGCAGTGTCTTTGGTAGACTCGTCTTCCACTCCCTTGGGGCGGTGGTTGAGGGATAGGATATTTGAAAATAAGGAAAATCGAATGATATTTCCACCGAATAAATATTTTTGGGGTTCAATTTTTGACCATATGTCCCCCGATACTATTTGTGTATAATCACAATCCTTTTCATAATGTGAGGGGAGTGTTCATAGAGGTGGAGTGGTGGAAATGTATCGCTCGAAAACAACAAGAAGACAATCGATCTGGTATGGTGTCGAAACCGGGTGTTATTGAGTCGCTGAGTACGATACTGACATCCCGCAGCCGGGTAACTTGCAATTCAGCCGCACTAAGAGAGGTGTGGAACGGTGTAAACAAACTATGGCTTCTGAATGTTTACTATAGTGATGAGTGAGGTGGAGAGTGTGCCAATAAATAAGGTGAAGTAACGAGACAGATGTCTAACTGCAAATTAAACTTTATTTCCGCTACGCAGAGTCAGGGGCGGAGAAGGAGGAATAGGTTTACGGCAATAACACGTCACGTAATTATCCAAGATTGTATACCGGACAATTATAAATTAAAACCCCGGGAACGCCGGGTACCGTGCTAATTAGTTAATAAATTTGTACCAATCGTACCTTTCAGAGTCGTGGTTTAATATTTATTTAATGACATTATTTTAAATGAACCGCTGTCCAGGCTGCGCTGCAAGGAAAATCCTTGTCGTGCGTAGTTTGGGAACTGAGGCTGAACCGCAACATGCTGATATATCTAACTACGTGTTATGTTATTGTTCTCTTCGGTCCTTGGACCGAGAGTTATTACCTGCGGTGGCTTCACAGGAAGTAAGATATAGAGGGTGACCTCGTATTACGCAAACCTTCAAACAGGTGGACCACAATTATATAGCAGTGAAAAACGGAAATTGTGGGCCAATGAGAGTTAGGGAAGGACGACAACAATGAGATCCACTGCTGCTGTTGTCTTAGTGACTCTGATTTACTTAATAGAACGAGGACCATACGGAGTCCATTCTGGGATAATCAACGCGGTAAGCAGCTAGCACATCCCACAACCTCCCTAATATTCTTAGCGTATTCCATACTAGGCCTCCCTCTAAAGCTAATTTTACAAGATCCTCAAATCTCAAAACAAGTCTCCGAGTCCATGACGACACAAACACTCGAGCCCTTGCCGGGATTCGAACCCGGGTACCTCTGTGATGTCAGGCAGTGACGCAAAGGGATCCGTGGATCAACGGATTACAACGAAATATTTTGCGATGATAACAGGACTAGTAAACTTAAATTTTCACGTATGTTTCATTCCAATATTTTGCAGGGTTTACAAGATATGAATGCAAGTAACCTATTGCTTCCATCTAGCGGGTATCAAGACCAAGAAGCACTGCGACGAACACGTCGGAAATAGGAAATTCTGTGGGACTGACAGCTTAGTTTAATCTGATCAGTTTTGACACTGCTATGGTATGTAGGTTTTATAATCTGAGGTTTAATTTCTTTCCTATGCTCAGCTCCTCATTTCATCTGAATTATGTCTAAAACCTTTCGTTGATTATATCGTTGAACTTGGAAAAGGTTAATTGTTAGGTAAAGAAATTAAATTATTTTTGGGAACAGGCTACATGAGGGTGATCCTGAAATGGACAACCCCCCTTTTTATAGTATAGGAAGGTAATTTCAAGGAACGGATAATAGCATTTGGAGGAAATAAAAAAGGGGGTGGGGAAATGTTCTACAGACCAAGGGTTGAATAGGCCATCCCGTTGTGACACCTGAAAAAGATGCAGGGAAAACCCCTAGAAATCCTGCCTCTGGGAAGTCGTGCTATTGGGTACTTGTCTCCAACAGGTACTTACATATAATTTCCTAAGTGGCTTCATGTGAGTTGTTTGTCGTGAACTGCATAAGAAGCAATTTACTGGGTGTGAAAACTGAATTTAATGATTTCTTTAAATTTTATATATTTGGGTATCAGAATAAAATTACCAATTTGTTTAAAACATAATTTCGAGGCTCGAGGTAATTACGTAAGTGATTAAATGAAATACAATTGCATTGGTTTTACGAAAAGTGTAATAGTTGGGTTGAGTGCGCGCGCATCGTGTAAATGGCGATTGTAACAAACTGAGTGATGACGTCACCCTGACTTATTTTTATTTGCAAATATCTCAGTAATTACGAGAACGAAATTAAGAAATTCTTATTTTACATGCATGAGAATCATCTTGAGTGTCTAGACATGTTGTTGTTGTATTCAGACCTCTGACTGGTCTGATGCAACCCTCCATGATAACATACTTGCGCAAGCCTTTTCATTTCCGCTTAACTAGCAAATGCCACATCCTCCCTAATCTGCTTAGCGAATACAACCCTTTTACGTCCCTCTTCTGTTCTTATCCCACAAACTTCCCTCTAGTGTCTCAAAACGTGGCATATTAATATATCTCTTGTCTTGGTCAAAGTCCTCCATATTGTTCGTTCGTCCCTTATTCTGCTAAGCAGAACTTCTTCGTGATTTTAACCACCCATCTCATTCTCCTATAGCACCACGTTTCAAAGGCTTCTATTCTTTTCCTTTCCCCAACTCTTATCGTCGACGTTTCGCGCCCATATAACGCCACAGTCCATACGAACAATTTTAGCAACGATATCCTAATATTCACACTTATGTTACCCGTAAGTTAATTCCTCTTATTCGTTAAAGCCTGTGCTATCCTACTCTTTATGTTTACTATACTTCTACTATTTCTAGTTATCTTCTTTCACAAGTAGCAAAGTTTCTTAACTTCCTTCAAAATATTCCTTCCCAATCGAACACACTTTGTTACTCCACTGTTTTCCATACTACACTAAACAGAACACTTGGTTTTCTCATTTTTTAATCTTCATATCGAACTCTGCCTCCAGGTTCCCGCTCATGCCATTTATTATGGTTTCCAAGTCTTCTTCTGACTTCCCTAATATTACATTATCGGCAAAGCGTTAGTGTTTGTATATCTTCTCCTTATATTAATTTTCCTTTTCCATATTCAGTTTTATGTTTCTTCGTCGCCTGGTCTATCTATATATAAGTTAAACAGAACTGGCGACAGACTGTTTTTAGTTTATTTCTGCTTTCTTTTCTTGATATTTCCAGACATGATGAAAGAGAAGTTGATTTCGGGGGTCGACGGTGCGGTGTGACGTCACATCCGTCCCTCCCTTAATAAGAGAGTAGATTGCCTGGAATAATTTCGGAAGGAACATGGGAATCAGTGGCACACCCGCCGATTTTTCGTCACTCTCATACATCGCCTCTACATACGTTCGTGTGTCGTTTTAACTTCCGTTGGTCCTTGATATGGATGCAAGCTTCGTGTTTCAGAACGACAGGAAGTAAGATAGATCTGCAATGTTGCACATAGGTATATATAGTAGTCAGAAAGCCGCTGTCATGCATTAGTGTGGCTCCAGGGAGAGCGATGACATGGACCGTGGTGATGTTGAGTCTCATTTGCCTGTCAGGAGAAATGGGAGTTCACTCTGGAATATTCAACGTGGTAAGGAAACGATACAAGTAATTACGTTTCTGTTTCAAACGACATAGTTTTTTTCCTTTGATTGGAATATTTTTAATGGAGTGGAAAATTTTCGGAACGTTGTTGATCTGGTTTTAATTATTCCATAGTTCTTAATATCGAGCTACTTTGCTTCAACAACTATTTTACACTCAACGCAGTGTGCTTTATTAGTCCTTGGAAATCATTGGTTCAAGTACTTGATTGTGATGCAACAATTTGAATTTGTCTTGGAAATTATTTTAGGGACAAATTCTTTAGATGTATTAATTCTCTGGGGTTGTTATTTAACGAAAGACTTGAATCAATACTAACGAAAAATCGCTTAAAATTTCATAACCTAACTAAACTAATACTAAGTGTACGGTATTAATATTACTGTCTTTGATCACTCGTTCAAATAATTATAACTTGTTTACGTGATTCAGAGACAAACTTACAATACAACATATTTTTGCTTTATAGTGACGTGACTCGTTGTTTCCCTCTAGTCTTGTGTCGTCACTCGAACACTTCTCGGCAATTAACGATGGCAGCCGTAGCACTTCTCGACACCAGGCTACGATAGGCTAATTTTCAATACTGTTCAGCTTATTTTCGCAGCACACCATTCCTTAGAGATCGGACTGGAACCACTGACTCAGTGGTTTTCATGGCTCTCCATTCCTTATATATTGTAATGTAAAAAGAAAGGTGCCTGCTGATTTAGTGATATATTTTAATTTTAAGGTGCAAATAGTATATAACTTTAATTAATTGAATGTTGTAATGGGAAGGGTATTCGGGTAACAATTATCAGGAATTGTTGTCATTGTAAAGTGCAGTTGGGTCTACAACAAGGGAAGTTTTGTGTGACGACAATAGATGCCAACAACAATGAAGACTCAAATAGTCTAAAAGTGTGTGAAGTCCCGCGGGGAACTCCCGGGACGTGTGTGAAATCCCGCGGGCGAATGCTAGGGACGTGTGTGGAGTCCCGAAGGGGAAATCCGGTGGCGTAGGAACTTACTAGAAAAGTTTCCACTGGAGCGATGTTCTGATTGGCCAGTTTTGAGGTCGGGTGATCGAGACTCGAAAGAAGGTCAGGGCGAGAATTTAAAAAGGAGACGAGATGGACCTGCGAGATCAGACGAGACGGGGAGAGACGATCAGACGGGACGATGATGTGAGAGAGGTCGGATGGACCTTGGTGAACAGACGGGACGGTGATGTGAGAGAGGAGAGTTGGACCCGGGGAAGCAGACGAGTTGGACCTGAAAGGAGTAGTCTTAAGAAAAGGTATAAGTCTAGTAGCACGTGGCCAGTAAATACATCGAGACGAGGATCTTCTAGCTGTGGGAGAAAATTACACGACATTCCTGGATGGAAAGCAGCAACAAGGCGTACCTAAAGACTGAGAAACGTGGATGCATACGTGAGGTTGAATGTTTGTAGGCCCAATAATTTTGGGTAAGTCCAATTTAGCTGTGAAACTTGCTCATTTTGTTGATTACATAAAAACTTAAATGATATTTTTCTTCTATTTTTCATTCACTGCGTACTTCATTTCTTGATAGACCCAAAATCCCATGAGATATCTTTAAATATTGTATAGATAAAATGCATGTTGTCAGACCTATTAAATTTGTAATTTAAATAATATTTAACCTATCCCATGAAGAGGATATTACAATATATATTGTAACATGTAAAGTTATAGTACCAGAAAAAAGCAACGCAAGCCGGGGATGTAGCTTGCAGGTGACTGCATGTCGGACAAGTGGCGCAATACGCATTGTTGCCGGGAAGACGCATTGTCGTTGGGCTGAAGTAAGGGGAAGCGTACAGGGCAGTCGTCAGATGGTCGTTATAGAGGATAGTCGTGTTCCGTGGAGTTATGTATGGATGAGTGACCTCGCCGTGTTTGATTTACAAGTTTCGTGCTCTGAATCTGAATTAAAATCTGGAATTGATCTTTTGGCTTTTTTCTGAATAAAAATACCTGGTGCCCTATAAAATTCCTAAAATTATATATCAACACAGAACTGAGCAGAATGAGGAACATAACATCCGCTTTTCCAACATTGCCGAAGGGTCAATCGCTGGTTGGAAAATCCAACGGAAAAAGTTGTAATTTTATGATTGAGATTTTAAATATCACTCGTGTAAGAACTTAATTTTAAATAAACATTAATTGATAAAAGGCACTCATAAATAGTATCTACTTATATCTAAGAATTATGAGCGCGAAGAAGATAAAAACGTGACTAAAAATATTATAAAATAAGATAATTAACGTTTTAATGGCTTAGGGATTCGGATTATCTGAAAGGTTTAGTAAACATACTCAGTTAATGTGAAGATATAGTGAAGTATAAGTTAACGCATTGAAGATTCGACTCTAAATTGATGTCAGGCTTGCCACCTTAGCCAGGTGCTCAACAATAATCTTCGACGTTGGTTCTCCAGTCCATTTAGGGCCTTGGCCTACCGGGCCGTCTGTGGACTATCATCTTGAATGTCACATATAAAAGTTGAGTTACACGTTAGTCAGCGGATCGATTCTCCAGCAGTCTTAATCCCAGTCTCCGTGACCATGACGACGCAAACATTTAAACCCCATGCTAGGATTCGTACCTGGGACCCTTGGGGTTGTGAGTCAGCGACGCTAGCCAATAGACCACAGGCGAAATTAGTCAAATGAAACTTGAATAATTAATAAGATTCGAGTATGGGCAAGGAAATAACAGATAGCAAGTTAAGTTTAATTCCGCGAGTTATTTTGAAGAGCTATTCAGTTGTTACTTATTAATAGTGTTAGTAATCAGCGTGAGACGTCATCACGGGCATATACTGGGTACTTGGAAACATACTCGAAGCGCTAATTGAACACAGGCCAATTCATTAACGTTAGCGGGACGGTAAGTAATTCGTTAGTACACTTTAATAAAATTATTTATAAATGCTAACGAGGGTTTATATATATATATATATATATATATATATATATATATATATAAACCAAGCGGTCTCTTTGCAAACGTCCAACAAACAAACCTAAAACAAGTTTCTCTTCCTTTCACACTTGTGTAATGTAGCTTTGCTTCGTCGCACTCATTAAATTACTAAGCCTTATTTCTTAACTCAAGCACGTAAATAAATCAGAGCCAGATATCATGGCGACAACATTTCATTATCAAGCTGTCACGTGATGATAATTTTACAACTGTGATAATTCATTATAAAAAATTGATTTTTTGAAACTTTATGTTGCAGGGTCCTTACGACTTGAAGTTGGTGCGGCATGAACTCTGTGTAGACCAACCGACTGGAGAAGCAGCCCACGATTTGCGTTTAACCAAGATATCCACACAGAAGGGCTTCCTGCAGGGGTTCCTGTATTTACCATACACCATGGACGACAATGTTCACGTGAGTGTTTTTTGATTTTGTTGTCCTTGCCTTATTTACCATAAATTATCTAGGTTAACCAATAAGCTGAATACCGGATGCTCTGACGTGACGTCATAAAGCGCGTGATGAACAATCCCAATATAGGGGAGTTGATATGGAACAATATCATGGCTGTTAGATGTGGTACTTATTTAAGACTGAATACAACAACAATCTTGCACTGACACTTCCCACTTCATTACTCTCATTTATTGTACTGTACGATTATTCATACACATGCAATCCATCAAGAACTTATCGTTTCAATGAGTGCGTGATTATATTTATGAATTATTTGAAATATTATCCTTGCAACTTCACGCATATATCGTTTCATACACTTCGTTAAAGCTGTCCCAGCATTTACTGTTTCCTGAAAACTTTCTGTACAGTCTATTTCTTATATTCCACGATTTTGAGTTCATATATCCCGTTAACTGACTGACTTATTTAACTTTTGTAAGAAAACTGTAGACAAAATTATGACTTGTAAAGGTCTTGTTTACCTAAAATCTATTTAGGATAATACACGTCACTTAACTTCATACATAAATGTTGATAATGAATTTTATTTCAACAATTCCAGGGGCAGATGAATTTTTCCAAACTCGGTTCCCGAGGATGGGGAAGAAACGCCTACAAGCTGAGCTCTCGAAATTTCTGCGAGAACTTCCTGAAAACCTCACCAAAATTGTTCGAATATTACTTCAAGTCTCTCGGCATCGAGGACCCAAAATGTCCCATCGAAAAAGTTAGTATTATACGAGATGACGGACCCGGCGTTGCTCGGGTTCACGTAAATAATAAAGCACGATTGTAATTAAGGGTAAGTTCCACTCCAGAAGGGATGACTTTCCCGTAGAAACGTGTGTAAAATATCCGTTTTGTAAATCAATTTCTGTCATCAAATCCAACCGATATTGAATCCTACGTTGCGTATTCCATCCATGCCCTCCCTCTTCCGTTCTTACCACACACACTTCCTTCTAATGCTAATTTTACAACAAAAAAAACTGCGTGTCTTAAAACGTGGTCTATTAATCTATTTCTTCTCTTAGTCAAAGTCCTCCATATTGTTCGCTTTTCCCCTTTTCTGTTAAGAACTTCCTTGTTTGTGATTCTATCCACTCATCTGATTTTCAGCATTCGCCTATAGCACCACATTTCAAAGCCTTCTATTCTGTTACTTTCTCCAAATCCTATCGTAGAAGTTTCGCATCTATATAATGCCACACTTCATACGAACATTTTTAGCAACACTCGTAAATAAATTCCCCTTTCTCGCGAAAGCCTTCGTTGCCTGTACTATCCTAATCTAGTTAATATGCTTACAAAGTAGCACAATTCCTTAACCATCTTCAAAATAACCCTTTCCAATCTAACACCCTTTGTGTGTGGCTTATGTATTATTTGGGAACATGAGCTCCTAATATTCACACTTATGTTTTACCCTTTTTAATTTAGGGGAGAAATACCAACGAGAGAACTCTGACACAGGTTGTTGTCCTTACACTGCACTTTTGCAGGCTAAACCTCTCCAGCGCAAGCCTTTTCATTTCCACATAAATGCCACATCACACATCCTCCTAATCTACTTACGATATTGCATCCTTAGTCTAACTTTTACCCCACACACTTCCCTCTAATGTCTTAAAACGAGGTCTATTAATCTATCCCTTGTCTTAGTCAACGTCCTCCATACATACAGAAAAATACACAGATGCAGTCAATTATGTTTATAAAGAGAAAATTCTTGAACCATGTCCTCGGTCTGATCAATAGGGGGACGGATCATAATTTAATTACTATATTAGTGGTTAACTTTTTTAATAAAAAACGGAAAACAATTCACTTGATTCAAAACAAATTTACAATAATCACACAATTTTGCATTTTCAATCTTTGTCTGTATCAGTGGACCTACACTCCTCCTCCCCTTTCGTAAGCCATGCAGCCCGTCCAACTTTAGGCCTCTATAATTAAAGAACTGAGGATTTTATAAAATTCTGAGCACACATGGTCGATTAAAAATTTTATATTAATCCTCATATGGAACTCTGTTCAGCCATTTATTATGGTTTCCAAAAAGAAGGGTCGTTTCGTGTCATTTTTAAACAATTTACGGTGACGAGAAGAAACGGTCATATGACCAAAATTGTAGAGAATCTAAGTTTAAATCGACCGTGTGTCCTCAGAATTTTATAAAATTTCCAGTTCTTGAATTACAGAGGCCTAAAGGTGGAGGGGTTACAAATTTTTTATTTCCATGGCTTAGGATAGGGGAGAAGGAATGTAGGTCCACTGATACAAACAAAGATTGAAAATAGCAAAATTGTATGATGATTAATGTAAATCTGTTTTGAATCAAGTAAATTATTTCCGTTTTTTATTAAAAAAGTTAACTATTAATATAGGAATTAATCAAGATCCGTCCCCCTATTGATAAGACCGAAGTGATGGTTCAAGAATTTTCCCTTTATAAACATAATTGACTGTTTCTGTGTATTTTTCTGTATGTATGTGCTTATTTAAAGGACCAGTAGAATTGTAGACTCCATTAAGATGCCGCGTCATCGCGGTGATTTGTCCTCCGTGACGCTTTCGCAGATGGTTTAACCACGTGTTGACAAAGATATTAGTGCCGAGGAATTGGATAATGTAAATCAATTCACTCAGCTGGTCAGCAATATATAGTAAGTTATATATCTGTGCGTTTCGCTTTTGCAGGGCAACTACACCGTGGACATGGACACTGATCTTCCCCGCCTGCCGAAGTTCCCTTTCCTTCCCTATGGGACCTACAAGATCGACCAGGCTCTGTACTACGGTGATCCTCCAGTTAGCTTGGGCTGTTCCTCGTGGTACGTCACTTGCACCGAGAGACCTCGCTGACGCCCGTCGTCACCGTAAACTCTCAATTACAGCTGTATGCAATGTCGAAAATAAATATTGACAGGGATAAGACTGTCTACAATTATCTATACCCATTGAGGCATTTTAACTAAACGTTCCGTGACGTCACATTCCGTGGAACATCTTACGCGCCAGAATCTTTTTTTTGTGCGTGTGGTTGTTTCAGTATCTAACGTCTGTCACCTGTAAGCAGCCACTTGAATTCCTTCCTTCATAGATATTGCTGGATTATTTTGAAATCAGTAAAGAGGACGGTGAACGCTTTGACCATGTTTGGGACTTCTTCCAGTTTTTACGTTGGAGCTACTCTTGTACGTGTTTTATATTTTTTTTACTTAGACTTGCATTTCTTCATCAACATTTTGACATTTCAATAAATTACATGAGTATGTCTCGAACGTTGTGCCAAAACGTTGCTTTTAATTGAAAAATATCGTAATTTAATTAGATTTTATATATTTTATGCATTGAATAATTGCTTCTCGAGGTAGTTGACTTGCAGAAGAAGGAGGTGGAGGCGCTGACGGTGACAAGGAGTAAACAAATAAGATCAAACACAATTCTTTATAATAAAATAATTTAAAATATTAACAATATAGTTTAACCCTATAATAGAAACCCCATTTACTCCCTATTACTAAGCATTGCTTAAATTTTTTTAAAATGGCCGCTTTAAATTAATGAAAGATAGTAATACAGAAATGTTTCTTGTTGATTGTATAATTCATTCTGAAAACTTGGTCTCCTTCACGCCGTCCATTCATCTGATTGCCATGATATTTTGGGAATTGATCTCTGTCGAGAGAAGGTTTATATTGTTATTTGGAAGATTTAGGGTACTTTCGTTACCTCCCTTTTAGACCCTAATGATATGTACAACTTGGAACAGGATAATGTAGCCTGTCAAGCGAAATGATTATATAGCTGTTAAAAGTGAATGGATACTAAAGTTTAACTAAAATTTTATTTAAGAAATGATAACTTCCCTAATTAATAATAATGCAAAGTTTTTTAGTGCGTCGCAATGCAAACGATAGAGAATTACGACTCTGGCGCCCAAGATGGAATTTTATGCAATTAATACTCCAAGTCGCTTATCCGATGCGACATAGACGAAAAAAATACTTTTAATAAATTTAAGACTTTTTAAAAATAAGCAATGAATTTTTTTATTAAATTTATAAATATGGAAGATGCTTTATCAGCCCTTGCGTAGATTGATTCAGGATAAATAATAGGAAAGATTCGGTACGTGTGGACATTTTACTAAACACTGCAAACCTGATCGGAATCAAAGACGTCAGAATGGTTTTTAAAATTATGTTAAAAGGAAAAGCTTCGGTGGCTACCCCCGTCCCCCCACCATTATATAAATGTAATAAAGTAGGAGAATAACCTGATACAATCCTAACTTCAGTCACGTGTGATCCTGAGAGTCCACGGCTTTACCTAGGAAAATCCGATTTTATGCAAGTACTACTTTGTAACTGAACACGACCATAATTCGGCAAATGTCATCTTTAAACAAGATGCCCACGTCGCTCCTAATGGTGTTATTTCCCGACAGCCACACCATGCTGTGAGTCTGGTGAAATTTTACAGAAGTTTCGAAGTGTAAGTTAAGGAGAAGAATAATATTGGTCACCATATGACAGATAATTTAAGGTATTTATGACGGTGGTTATGAAGTGATAAAGTAGGAGAGGGAGAGTTGCAAACGATATATTTTTATCACATTTAATCACGTGTTATGAAATATATTAAATACTGTAACAGGTTAATATAAATAAATTCCCCAGATTCGCGAACACGTATGTATAACTACGTATGTAGAAACGTTTCTCGGGTTTCCAACCGGGTAATCTCATTACACAGCGACGTTTCGACAGATAGCAACTCCGTCATCTTCCAAACGTCGCTGTGTAATGAGATTACCTGGTTGGAAACCCGAGAAACGTTTCTACATATTCTTCACCGGGAAAGCCTTCGTTCTTTAATAACCAAGGTAGTTGTATAAAAGGAACGATGATATTGATTTGTCATGTAACAGTCACTAAGCAAGAGAGCAATTATTACAGCTTTAACCTTCATATTTACGTAAATGTGGATTTAGAGAAGTTAATAATTTCCTACTAAGCAAAAAAAATAGACCTGATATCAGAAAACGTTAATTGAAGTCGACTAAAGTTTATTATAATTTAAATTTCCTTGTATAAAGCACATCCGACAACGCACCGGAAGTTCCTTTGTACTCTAATAACTGATTTAAACTCTGCTTACCACAAAACAGTTTGGGGTTTCATCTGCGGTGTTGCCATTTTGATAAATGAATGAATATAATGTGTCCATGTACCAAAATGACTCTAAACTTACTGAATTTTTCCTATCATACAAATGCTGTTGTTTGTTCTCCCTTAAACTGTTTACCCGTAGAATCGTAATTAGGGATATTCAATCTGACAACTCTGCAAATACTTAAAGAGTGACAAATTTTACCAGCAGGAGAGTTTCTTCCAATCAAAAAGCTTGTACCCATGGTAGAAGAACCATGCTTGTACCGTTGTTCCCATTTCTGTGAAATTTGAATTATGCAATCCCTGGTCCGTTTCTTTCTGAAATTTAAATCCGTCGGATCAGTTTTCAGTGTTGCCAGATTCCGCCTCATAGTCTAACAACCAGCAGTGCTTTGTTTCCCCTGGGTTCATGATTGTAATCAGCGCTGTGCATCTCTGGATGAACAGGTGCATAACAGAGGTCTCTGAGGTAATTATTGGTATCCTCTCGTGTTGAAATGCGCTGAACCTGTGTCAAGTTCACAGGAAGTAAGATAGTGTGTGTCTGTGTGTGTGTGTGAGAGAGAGAGAGATCCACAATTACGCAAATTCTCGACAAAGGTACAGTATAAAGCGGGGAATTGATGGCCAATGTGACAATTGGGACACTTAGACGCGACAGCGATGAGGTCAGCCACCGCCGCTGCTGCTGTTGCCGCCTTAGTGAGTCTCATTCACCTGGCAGGACAACATGGAGTCCTTTCTGGATTACTCAACGCGGTAAACAAATCACACACGGAAATCGCCAGTATTATATTACGTTTCTTTCGGTTTTTTTTGGCTCACGTTGATATTTTTCCGGTAGTCTTTCCGTACTTTCGCTTGACAGCACCGAGCATTTTCAAGATTGGGCCAAGACAGAAGCTTTAAAATTAATCAATTATTTTATAATTCTATTTTTATTAGAGATAGTTTCTATTATATCAGACTTGTTATAACCTAAAGTCCATATTAATATCGGAACCAATATGTATAAACTCCTCCAGCACGTCGAGCTAACTCGTACCTGACGTGGCGAAGTGTCACTAAACTAGTCTTCCAAGAGATGAGATTCAACCCATTCGCTGTTGTGTTATTCACTCCTAAGACTAGTCTGATGCAATGCTCCAAGCTAAACTACCTTTTTAATATGCCATAACTACAACGCCCTACATCAATCTTAATTCCCCTAGCGTATTCCATCCTTATTCTGCCTTTTCTGTTCTTACCGCACACACTTTCCTCTAAAGCTATTTTTACAAGACAACATGGCCTGTTAATCAATCCCTTCTCTTGGTCAACGTTCTCCTTATTGTTCGCACTTCCCCTATTCTGCTTAGAACTTCCTCGTTAGTGATTCCATCCACCAATCTCATTCTCCTATAGCTCATCATTTCAAAGGATTCTATTCTTTTGCTTTCTGCAATTCCTAACGTCACATTCAATGAGAACGTTTTTAGTAACGGCTTATTAATATTCACACATATATTACCCGGAACTAGATTCCTATTTTTCGCGATAAACCTTTCTTGCCTGTGCTATCCTACTCTACTTATTACTTTCTTCAAATTATCCCTTGCCAATCTAACACTGTTTGTCATTCTACTATTTCCCATACTATTCTCCATTACTTTGGTTTCCCTATTTTATTCAACATAGTGAACTCTTTCTCTAGGACCACGTTGATGCCATTTATTATGCTTTCCAGGTCTTCTTCTGACTCCCCTAATACTATTATGTCATTGACATTTTATTTCTTCTCCTTGCAGGATGATTCCTTTTCATTGTTTTATATATATTTTTTATATATATATTATATATATATAATAAGAACATGGGCGTCAGATCGCATTCTTTTCTTATTCCTTTTTTGATATATGCTTTCTCCTCTTGAATTTCAATTTTAATTACTGCCGACTAACTTCTGTAGAGGTTATGTCTAAGATTTCTTTCTCTATATTTTACTCCTGTCCTCTTCAAAATCGTTAATAGTGTTTCTGTTTCCAGTTTCAATGGCATTTTATAAACCTACAAAAAGAATGAACTCACATCGGTTTTTTCTTGTCCTGCCTTCTGTAGTTAGACCCGAAGGCAATAATGCTTGTCTTCCTGAAAACCAGTACCTTCGCATAAACAACAGCCTACAAATTATTATTACTTAATCGTCCTATAAATGTACGTTTATTCGCACTAACTAGACCAAAGATATGGATTAAAAATGTTATTTTTACCAATGAAATTTCTGATTTTGTGTATCTTTTTTACATACATGTTCTATATTGAAGCAGTTATCAGCTCTATTGAGCATAAGACACGGCAACCACCCCTAAGGGAGAAGTGATGCACGCACAAAGTTTTCGAAAAGCGAAAGCGGCAAAAAATTGCATCGAATGAGATATCTTCTTGGGGTTAGTTATTTGGACACATTTCACCATACTGTTTGTAGATTGCATGGCAAGGGAGTATTTTTAGCGATGGCGTGTGGATGAGCGTCAATCGTCGAGATTGGTGTCAAAACTAGTGTGAGGTGAGTCGCTGAGTTGATTCCTGACATGAAACTTAACCTGTACTCCATTTCCATAATTTCGTGACTGTGGGTGGGGTGGAGTAAGAGGTTGACGACAATATCACGAAAATATCCAGGATTCCAGACTGCTTCGTGCTGTTATGTATAAACACCCGGACGACACCAGGTATAGCCTAAGAATATAATTCTGACTCACTCGGAAAACCTGCTTCTGATATTACGTTTTTCAAAAACTTAAAGACAGTAATTACAAATACCGATTAGTTTCTGGAATGTTTCACATTAAACACAAAATTAATACTCAGAATGTAAAAACGGACACTGTTTTGCTCAGTAGATTATATATAATGTCTTAATTAATGAAAAATAGTTCATCGCATGTATAATAATCATCTTTTCTTTTTTTTGAATTTTTGTTATTTGATTCTTCATTTACTCTATTATTGGGCTCTACAGTAATATCTTTGGAATGTTGCATATTTCTTTATTTCAACCTGAAGGGTGTAGGAATCAGGACCGAAATATGCATTTGTTTTTAAATTATAGTATGTTTCACTAATTTTTTGGATGTTTTTGCCCTTATTTAAACATTAATTTAAATTTACAGACATTAATAACCATTACTTGTTTTCATCCTGATAAATGTAGTTATCTTTGACGTGTTCCAGGGTCCTTACAACTTGAAGTTGTTACGGTTTGAACATTGTGAAGATCAAGGGACTGGTGAAGCTTTCATTGACTTGAAATTAACTAAAAAATCCACCCACAAGGCTTTCCTTACAGGAACCGCGAGAGTTCCGTTCGTTTATGACGACAAAGTTCATGTAAGACCTTCTAAATTACAGTATGGAATAGTTTATATGCACTGAATAATTACATCATTTGGCTGGTATCCAAACTCTTCGAATTACCTATACCATTACTCCTACTAATTACCACGAAAATTGTTGTCCAGATCCTTACCCTGCAGTCAAGAAACAAGTAACTTATCTGATGTCACAGTGTCAGGGTCGTTCAATAAATTTTTAATGTTTCGAAACGTGCCATTCAAGGAGTGCCGATGATTTAACTGGCTTTTTAACTGAAATGTGTAGATATGATATCGCGCATGCTCAAAGCTACAACTGCAGCGCCGCTGTGGCAAAATAATAAAGCGACAGTCCTCGTAGACTGCCTTGACTGAATTATAACATTGTATAATTTCAGGGGGAAATGAACTTTTCAAGGCTCGGGTCTCGAGGCTGGGGCCTGAACGCTTACCACGTGAAATCTCCCAACTTCTGCAAGAGTTTGATGAGACCAATGCCCAACATTTTCAATCATTTCTTCAAGGCGTGGGGCATTAAGGAACCAACATGCCCGATACAACCAGTACGTACTATAAGTTAATTAATTAATCAGTCAATTAACGTCAGTAAGTAAATCGATAAACTCTGCTTGATATTTTTCATAACCTAAGATTAAGCAGATCCTGTAATTTTAATAATTATTAAGGTTATTTGTTGTTGAGGTAAATAGTCCTAATACTGATTAAATGCAACCCTCCATGCGGCGGAAGCCTTTGAAACTTAAGGGCCTCTACAGATATGTGGAGACACTTTCGTCATCTGGCCACACGGAAAAATAAAATTAGAGAGGTTTCTACTGCACCTCAACGGTATCCACCCGAACGTTAAATTCACGATGGAGATTGAGAAGGAAGGGATGCACCTTTTCTCGACATCCTGATACATAGAAGACCGGATGGACGACTGGGACACAGCGACTCATGCGGACCTTTACCTACACGCTAACAGTTTCCACCCCCGGCTCACAAAATGGCTGTGATTTCCACTCTTACACATAATGATATAGGATAAGGACCACTTGGTAGTCGAAATTGATCACATTCGAAGTACCTTATTAAGAAACGGTTACACCGTTGGTGAAATTTCACGGGAAATAAACGGAACCAGGAAGAAGAAAAACGAACAGTCGACCGGAAAAGAGTGTACATCCTATATGCCGGAAAATGCACAGCCATAGTTAGTCGCATACTGGCCAAGAATGACATAAAAACAGTGTTTCTAACACAACGAAAAAGCAAAGATATGCTCAGGAATGTAAAGGACGATGTATGAAATACCATGCGACTGTGGCAGTAAATAAATAGGACAAACTATAAGAACCGTAGAGGAAAGAATAAAAGAGCATAATAGACATTTACGATTAAAACAACCTAACTATTGCCGAACATACCTTGTTCACGGGCCATAAAATAGTTTTCAATAAGACTCGTATTCTGGACAGAGCTAATTGCTATTGGGATAGCATTATTTTGGAGGCAATAAACATCATGTCCAGTGATAATTTACTGAATAGAAATTCTGGATTCCAATTGTTTCACCGGATGAGGGCGAGGCTGAGTCACGTGACCCCAGATGCAACGGAGACCGCAGCCACTGGAGACTAGAGCATGAAAAAGCAAGTGGACCAATGGGAGACATGTCAATATCTAGCCAATCACAGGCGGTCTGTGCTTGCACAGACTTGCTTCAGACTATATAAATGCTTACACTTAGCGAATTTGACACTTCAGTCTGAAGATGATGGCAGAGCAGGCCATCGAAACGTCACTGTTAAAATCTTTGATCCGGTTGGAAACCCCAGAGGAATTTATACAAGCCGTTTCATTTTCGCATTTCTTCAACATCGCTCATCCTCCTAACTTACTTAATGAATTCCATCCATGACCTCACTGTTCTGTTGTTACCCCACACACTTCCCTATAATGCTAATTTAAAAAGTCCCATATAACTCAAAATGTGGCCTCTTAAGCTAAACCTTCTCTTGGTAAACGTCCTCCATAATGTTCTATCTTTCGCCATTCTGTTTAGAGTTTACTTGTTTAGAGCTAGCAATCTGATTTTAAACATTTTCCTGTAGCATAATATTTCAAAACCTTTTGTTCTTTAGTTTTATGTAGCTCCTGTTATTCTCATTTATCACCCATATAACGTCACACTCCTAAAAAATACTTTTAGCATTGATTTCCTTATATTCACAATTATATTGCCCATAAGTAATTCTTCGTTTTTTTTTCACAAGCCTTCCTTGGCTGTCCTAACCTAACATTTACGCTTTTTATAATCCTACCATTTCTTGTTTTTATTGTGTCCAAATAGCAAAACTACTTATTTTTCCTTCAAAATATCCCATCTGAATATAACACAATTCGTTATTTCACTGTTTCTTATACCAAACTCCGTTAAATTCATTTTCCCCTATTAACTCTCATTCTGTAGTATATTTTCGAGTATTCTTCTAACTTCCCTAATACCGCTATATAATCTGTAAACCTTTATTTCTTTCCGGTAGGATTCCTTTTCCGTATTCGTTTTTAACTTTATTCAGTGCCCGTTCTGTATATAAGGCAAAGAGCATGGGTGCCAGAATGCATCCTTGTCTTAGTCCTTTCTTTATTTCTGCATCATTATTTTACCTTTCAATTCGAATTCATGGTATATGTTTTGTGTAGAGGTTATGGATATACAATTTCTCGATATTCCATTTCTGTCATCTTAAAAACTTTAATACTGTGTTCCAGTTCAACTTATCAAATGTTTTTTCCATAATCTATAAATTCCATGAACGTAGGTCTTTTTTTTGTCCTGTGTTATAAAATTACACTCGAAGTCGATATTCATCCTCTAGTCCCTACATTCTTCATAAATCCAACTGATGTTTCCATAACTCGTATTGAATTTCTTGTTTAATAGTTCTTAGTACATGTTTATGTAATTTCCTTCCAGGGTAACTACACTGTGGACATGGACACGGACCTGCCTCGTTTGCATAATATGCCCCTGCTGCCATACGGAACGTACAGATTCAGGCACATCATAACCTATGGTGATCCTCCTATCAAAATTGGATGTACAGAATGGTACATAGACTGCACTGAAAGACCTCGTACCTAAGGAGGCCAGAATTCGCAACTCCTCTTCTGTAAGCTTTGTCCTTCTTGTATGCTAATAAACGTCACTGCAACTGAAGTTCTCTGAGTTACCCTTACACGTGCCGTAATTTACTTTAACTGCAATTCCTCGAGTAAAGCCTCTGGTTAATATTTAAAGTCAAGAGCAGAATACATGAATTCCAGCGTTGCCAAGCCGTTAAGCAACTCATCAGGATGGAAAAGTATCGACCGGGGTCTATGGATTATATTTCTACTGATTTAATTTTACTCTTTAAAGGTCGGTGCATGATTACATTTAAGGTCTGAAAATTCTCCCAACATGTAATACATCGTGAGGAAGTGGAATAGTTCATTTCAGTGTGATCTAGAAACTGACACCTCGCCTTTAATAGCTTAAGGAAGGGGATTCAGAAGGCAGAGGAAGGCAGACGGGGGTTGACTAGGGAGATATAGTTTAAGGATTCTTCTCGGATACAGGGCAAAGCCTACAGTACATACATCAGGTAGGTCGGCCACTTGGGTTACATGTCTCACTCTCTTCTTAATGACGTGATAGGTGATTGCCGTGGGATCGCAGCATTCCTTTCTCCATGCCTACAGATGCTTAGGAGGCGGCTTACCGACTGATCTAATGTGATCAGCGAACAGCCCAAAGTCTTCGACCCCAATACACACACGTCAGTCACAAAAGACATGAAGGCATGTGGGAACCTTGAAGCCAAAGAGACAACGAGGCATCCCTAAAGGTAAGTCCGTCCTCCCTCTGCGCTGGAATACCTGCCAAGGATAACTTTTAAACAACTTCCAAGCTGTACATAGTGATGGAATATATTTATATAAATACATATTATGATAATATAGTAAATGCCATGAGCGTGGTCCTGGAGAAAAAGTACAATATGAGGATTAATAGAGGGGAAACGAAGGTAATGGAGTATAGTATAGAAAACAGTGGATGTTAGATTGGGAAGGAATATTTTAATGGATATTATGGAATTCTGCTACTTAGGAAGAAATAGAGTAGGATAGAACAGGCAAGGAAGGTTTTTGTGAAAATGGGAAAATTAGTTAGTGTAATATAAGTGTAAATATTAGTAAATTTTTCCTTAAAAATGTTAGTATGAAGTATAGCGTTATGTAGATGAGAAAAGTTGCAGAAAGGAAGAGAATAATAGCATTTCAAATGTGGTGCTATAGGAGAATGTGATGGGTGGTTAGAATCGCTAACGAAGTAGTTATAAACAGAATAGAGGAAAAGCGAACAATTTGGAGAATGTCGATTAATAGGCTATGTTTTTCGACATGACGGAAGTGTGATGGGTGAGAACAGAAAAGGGAGGCTTGCGCAAGATAGGTTAGCATGGAGGGGTGCATCAGACCAGTCTTAGGAACACAACAACAACATGAAAATAACGCAATTAATATTAGCGTGCCTGGGACGTTCATGTCTGAGAGATAATAATCCCCTAATTGTGTGAATTATTAAACGGCTGTATTGCCTTACCTTTACAAATTGATGGTAAAGTCTCAAAGTTGGTTACAACTGTAACTGAAGGTTAATTGTTTTATATGTAGAATACCAAATTATTGGCAACATGTTTAAATAATAGTCGCCATTCAGCAAAAAGTAAAAACATGTTGCACACTGGTTAACACTAGGTGGAAAATTTGTAGAGATTTGTTATATGTATAAGTGGTTTTCATTTCATACGAAAAACCAAAAGCTCCATCTTGGCAACATTTTGGGCTAACACATGTCAGCTTAGCGGTTGATGTGATTTGTTAATTTCTATTATTTCTTTTTTAACTCAGTTTTCAATTGTGGCTTCCTATTTAAGTAACTGATTTCCTCTTCATCACGTTTTGCTCAGTCAGGGAAAGTAAAACCACACACATACATCCAGTTCCTTGTCAAGGATCGAGACCTGGACCTCTTGCTACGATGCTTGCCACTAGACATCATTAAAATTGGTGGTCAATAAAAACAGAACGCGTGTATAATAATGGAAATGAAAGGAAACAATGTACAGTAATCTCGGAGACGAATCTCCCGCAGCTGAATAATAGGTGAGTGGTGGCTGGATGTCTGCACGGAAGTTTTAATCCTCTACAAAATATAAGTTAAAAAGAGGCCAAAGTAGACAAAAATTAGAAAAACATAAAACATGATTGAAAGAAAACCTACATGTTTCAGTCGTGATATGGAACCGCTTCAGGTTGACCTGAATTACAAAGCAATAAATTATAACAGACTAAAGAAATAGCAATAGAGACAAATTAAACAGTACATAAACGAACCAAAGCCAAAATATTAATGAAATGATAATAATTATAAATTAGCAAATTACATTTCATAATTCAAGACATTATATATACCACTGAGTAAATCAGTGTCAGTTTTTACATTAAGAGTATTAAAGGGGTGTAATATGTGAAGCATTTCTGAAACTAATCGTCAATTTCCAGGACCACATACATACCCTTTGTTATGGTTGGTTAATCCCAGACTTTCTGACGCCAATTGCAAGTTTCCAACCCTTGCTAACTTATATTAAGAAATAAAGATTTCTTGCCCTTGATAAACATGGCGTACGTGTACAAACTGAAAGGTGGGTCATTATCAACATTTCTATTAGAATTGAGGCTCCATATCAGACGGGCGGGTAGAATCACAAACCGAGGAGTAAATAGGGGAAGAGCGAACAATATGGACGACTTTAACTAACAAACGAGATAAATTAAATGGCCACTTTCTGAGACAAGAGTGTCGTGTAGATTAGCATTAGAGGGAAGTGTGTGTGGGGTAAGAACAGAAGAGGGAGACATGGATTGCAATATGCTAAACAGGACTAGGGAGAATGTGTGATGTGGGAATTTAAAACGCTTTCACGGATTGAGTTCTCATGGCGGGTTGCATCAGACTAGTCGTAGGAGTGAAAACTACAACATATTAGGGTTAGAGTCTGCAGCTATGAATCCAAGTGACTCTTATGAGACGTTAAATGGAAATGACAACCATCAATATGTTAGTTATTTTTGAATCACTTCTAATCCCGAAATAAAGAACGTAGGAATTTGATTCAAGGACACGTCATTTTCCGTAATTAATTGTCTCTATTTTTCAGCTCTATCGTGTAAAGTCAGTGTAGATGTTTCACCTACAGAAACATTCCCACATAACGTCTCCAGCGCCTGTGTAAGGACGACAGGAGGTATTTTTGTCCTCAACAACCTGGTATCTGCATAATCCTTACACACGACATGTCTCGGTACTCCTACCATTTACTTTGTAGATCCAACTTGGGTCCAAGCAAGTAATGAAAGCCTTTTAATAAAACTAAGGACATTTACCTGTTAATACATAGGAAAGATTATTAATAATTTCCGTTTTTTTGTATAGAAAGCTTTTTTGTTTTGGCTTCTTGTTCGGAGGTGAAATATTCTGGCCTAGTTTAGTGTCTCGCAGCATCCAATCTCTGTCCCTCTTACTCTCCTTTACATCGGATCTGTTCTTAGTATAATTTAAGATTTGACATATTTAAGTGCACGGCCATCGTGAAGTTGGTTTTGAAGTTACGAGCCACAGGTGTGGCCAACCTCAACTACGCCCAAATGTTTTCGGGGGCAACAATATAATAAATCCGCACAACGTTATGCACACATCAATAGCGACCAGCTGAAATGTCATCCCTTTAGTGATTGTGCAAGTGGAAATACTTTGAAAAATTTCGTAGAACGTTAAATGTAACAGTTTTTGTTGTTGTGGTATTCAGTCCTAAGACTGGCCTGAAGCAAGTTTCCATGATAACCTATCCCACCTGTGGTGTTCGTTTGCTTACACCAACAAAAATATTTTTGTACAATCAAATTGTTAAATAATAATAAACATGTATTTAAATTGAATATTCCATTTAATTATAATATTACGTTATCTAATTTCCAGAAGAAGTCTGACTCAAATTAAATTTTACGAGTAAAATGTAATCAAATTGGCTCAGTCGGTAAAGCAAAAAGAATAATCTACGCAGCTTCTAAATGGCTGCTCCCGGGAACGCGGGTGACGAACGATATAATTGTATTAAAAATCGCGAATCAACGAGAATGGTTTAAGTGGAAAACCGGGTTAAAATGCCGTTACCAGATATTAACAATGGCCTGGTGACGTCGTTCCTGGTTTGCCGTGCAGGATGTTCCTTCGCTGAACACGTCTCCTCTAGCGCCTCTTCTTCAGCTTAAATCTCTATCAAAATGTCGTCTTTTTTTTCCTTACTACAAAACAAAAGCTTCTTTCTTGACAATGGCGAAATTAACTTTTCTGCATATTGTTTCCTCCTCTCTCTCTCTCTCTCTCTCTCGCCCCGACCTTCTCAGGAGAGCTCCCCGAACCAACTGTTGAATCTACAATCCACTCCAGGCAATCAATAATGTTGTAGACGGTGACGTTTCACGCCTACTCGGCCTCACCAAACCATTCTCGTTTTCCGTCCTGTGTACGCAAATAACAAAAACTAAATTATTTTTGCTTTACCCGATGAATGTAAGGGTCATGAATCTCCACACATCCAAGCAATTCCGTTTATGCATTACCACATCTTCTTCAAATCGATTAGCGTATTCCATACTCTTCTGTTCTTACCCAACACATTTTCCTCTAATGCTAATTTTACACGACGTTCTTGCCTTAAAACTTGGCCTATTAATCTATCCCTTGTCTCAGTCAACGTCCTTCATGTTGTTCGCTCTTCCCCTATTCTGCTTAGAACTTCCTTATTCGAGATTCTATCCACCTATCTGCTTCTCCTATAGCACCACATTTCAAAGGCTTATAGATCCATTTACGCATTGTATAATACAATGAAGAAATGTTTCCATTAAATGCAATTGAATGGGACAAAAAGAAAACCGTAGTATATTATTAGTTTATTTTGCTGAAACAAGTTAACTGTGAATGATAATAGTTTGTCTGACGACCAACACATAAGTTTATAAAGTAGTACCTGAACGACAGACTACCCCATAGCTGGAGCGACCGTGCTGGATCAAACGATACGCCATTGCTATTTTATTGGCCACCACCTAGATTGTTAGTGCCTTCACCACAGAAACAGCGTCAATGGCGGTGGAATGGGTAGGGGGGAGAGGGGAGGAGAAGGAAATGGAGGAGGAGGAAATCATATCTCCTTATCTTTGCCTTTTCTGTAATGACAAAGCTTTGAAAATGGCGTTCAACCTATGAAACAGTGGGATTCGTGGCGTATTTACCGTGCTTTGATAACTGTCGTTACCAAAAAGTAATTACTGGCTTCTTTTCGTCCTTCTCATATGAAACACGCCGTATATTGCCGTAAATATTCACTTATTATTTCCTTTGTTTCTAAAAATCTGCAGCATTTTCTTTCTCTAAAATTTCAGGAAGAAACCAGATTTTCTAGACTCGGTTCCCGAGGTCTACACATTTCTGCTCAGACTTTCAAAATAAATATCCGAAGATATTTCAGTTTTTCTTTCAAGCTTAAAAAATCGAGAAAACTTCGTGCCACATCAAAGTAGTGATTAATTAATTTTATTAAATTATTATATAGATTAAGAAAATATTGTTTTAGTGGTATTCATTTCTACGACTGGTATGATTGCACCCCTATCTTGCGCAATCCTTTTCATTACCACATCCCTCAACCTCCGTAATCTGCTCAGCTATATTCCATCCTTTGTCTCCCTCTAATGTTCACTTCTCTCTAATGATAATTTTACAAGACCCTCAATTCTTGAAACGTGGCCTACCAATCTATCCGTTCTCTTGGTCAACGTCGTCCATGTTGTTTGCTCTTACCCTGTACTCCTTGGAACTCCCTGGTTAGTTACTCTATCCACCCATGCGATTGTCAGTATTCTTTTATAGCTCCACATTTCAAAGGCTTAATATTCTTCTCCCTTCTGCACCCATATAACGCTACACTGCATACGAAGATATTCTAAACTGCCCTTAGGAGGAGGCCGGGTGACGCAGCACGCGAGCCATCGGTGCCTGGCTGCAGCCAGGAGGACGCTGCCTCTGATTGGCCGTCTCCGGACCCTGACCAACTCCGATTGGCCCACGCAACGGCGCTCCCAGTATACATAAGTGATCAGAAGAGGGGGGGGGGCAAGGATGGAATTAGTGAAGCAGTTAATTACACTATTTGTTATTCCATACTACACTCAATTTCCTTGGTTTCTAACTCTTCTCTCAAAATATTTATACATTATATAATAAGAATAAAAAATAAATTAAGTTCAATCGTGTACCACAAAGTTTTTTGTTACATACAAACGTTGTAAGTTTTCTTCAACTTTAAACTGTTTACCCGTAGAATTGCAAGTAGGGATATTAAGAGCTGACAACTCTGTAAATACTTAAAGAGTAACAAATATTATCACAAGGCAAGTATCTTCCAATCGAAGAGCTTGTGCTCATGATGGAAGAACCATGCTTGTAACGTTGTTCCCAATGAATTTTGAATTGTGTAATCCCTCGTCCGTTGCTTTTTAAAAATTTTAATCCGTCGTATCAGTTTGCAGTGTTGTCAGATTCCACCTCATAGTCTAACAACCGGCTGTGCTTTGTTTCCAGTGGGTTCATGACTGTAATCAGCGCTGTGCATCTCTGGATGAACAGGTGCATAACAGAGGTTTTAGCCGTACTTTATAATTATTGGTATTCTCGGTTTTGAAATGCACGGAACCTGCGTCACGTTCACAGGAAATAAGATAGAGAGATAGATCCACCCCCATTACGCAAATCTGCAACATAGGTACAGTATATAGCGGGGTATTGTGGGCCAATGTGACACTTGGGACAGCGATGAGGTCAGCCACCGCCGCTGCTGCTGTTGCCGCCTTAGTGTGTCTCATTCACCTGGCAGGACAACACGGAGTCCTTTCTGGATTACTCAACGCGGTAAACAAATCACACACGCAGCAGCTATACGTAAAGAAAATTTGTCAGTCGCCAGCATTAAATGACGTTACCTTGGGGTTGTTAGCTCTCGTTGCTTTTTTTTTTCGGTGGACTTGCTGAACTTTCGCTCCATAGACAGTCTTGGCCCAGCCTTGAAAATGCTCGGCGCTATCGAGAGAAAGAAAAAAATCCCTAACAACAACGTTATATATTCCTGAAATAAATACAATGAGTAGCTTTAAAATTAAAATTATTTTATTAATTCGATTTTTGTTAATAATTCTTTCGTTTATATCAGATTTATTTGTAACGCATAGTCCATATTAATGTCGAACTAGTATGTAACAAATTACTCCACCCAGTCAGGCAAAACGTATATATATATATATATATATATATATATATATATCATTGGCCTCCCTCTTTTGTTCTTACGACAGACACTTTTCCCTCTAATGTTAATTTTACCAGACCCTCATGTCTAAAAACGTGGCCTGTTAATATAACCCCACCGCTATCCATATTGTTCGTTTTCCCCTATTCTACTCAGAACTTCCTCGTCAGTGACTCTATCCACCCTTCTCATTCTCCTATAGAAGGAATGTGTAGAAGAAAGTTAAGGAATTCAGCTTCTTAGCTAGCGAAAGAAGTGGAGTACGAAAGGGCAGAAAAGTAAGACTTTCGCGAAAAAGAGGAATTAATTATACGTAATATAAATGTCAGGATTAGGAAAACATTGGTAAAAGTATTCCTGTAGAGTGTGTCGTTATATGGGTCCTAATAATAGAAGTCTTGTAACTTCTATTATTTTCCTTTCTGAAATTCCTACAGTCTACATTCCGGACTACTTATTATGCTACCTAAGAAGCAGAATTCCTTAACTTTCATCTACATATCCCTTCCCAATCTAACACTCTTTCTTATTCCACTGTTTCACATACTACACTCAAGTACCTTCGTTTCCACTCTATTATTCCTCATATTGAACTTTTTCTTCAGAACTACGTCAATTCCATTTATCGTGGCTTAAAAGTCTTCTTCTGATTCCCCCTAATGCTACAATATGATCGGCAAAGAGTAAGGTTGTTATTTCTTCTGCTTGCAGTACTATTACTTTTCCATATTTCGTTTTAACTTTGTTCATCAAATAGTCTATATTAAAGAGCCTGGGCTTAAGACTGCATCCTTTGCTTACTCCTTTGTTGATTTGTGCTTTATTTTCTAGATCTTGAATTGTATTTTCTGTTGACTGCCTTCATTCCAGGTTACGTATAAGCTTTTTTCCTAAATATTTTATTTATGCTCTATTCAAAATCCTTATTAGTGTGTTTAGTTCACTTTATCAAAGCCTTTTTCTAAACCTGCAAATGCAATGAACGTAGGCCGGATTTTTTATATTGTGTCTTCTAAATTAGACGCAATAATGCTTGTTTTGTCCCTACATTCTTCCTAAAACTAGAACCTTCCCATAAACCAGGACCTACAACATATTATTATATTATATTTAAAAGATAAAAAGCAAAGATAATAATGGTACATTTGATACATTACATTTCATAATTGAGATATTATATATAAGACTCGGCAAATTCGTGTCCGATTTTTACATTCAGGGTGTTAATATTGTGAAGCATTTATGAAACTAATCGGGATTTGTAATTACTATCATTTTTTTTTAATTTGTCTTTTGGTTCTTTAATTACTGTTTTTTTCTAATATTATAATTTTTGTGCATTGTTATTTAGTTCAAGCTGAAAAGGGTCCAGATCAGGATAGAAACATGTTGTTTTTAAATTATAATTTGTAGTGTTTGTCTTATTGTGGCATGAAGACATTAATAACTATTACTTGTTTTCATCCTGATAAATGAGCCTCATTTTTGACGTGTTCCAGGGTCCTTACAACTTGAAATTGTTACGATTCGAACGGTGTCAAGACGAAGGGACTGGTGAAGCTTACATGGACTTGAAATTAACTAAAAAATCCACACGCAAGACTTTCCTTACAGGAACCACGACAGTTCCGTACCTTTATGACGACAAAGTTCACGTAAGGCTTTCTAAATTACTGTATGGAATAGTTTATAAGCACTGAATGATTAGCCTGGTTTCCCAACAGCTCTAAATAATAACAACAGTTACTCCTACTAATTACCACGGAAATTGTTGTCCATATGTTTTATGACTAATTATTACCTTTTAAATCAAAGCACGTCTCCACATAGTCACCGTCATTATGCAGGTACTTGTCGCAACGGAAAATAATGTTTTATGTACTTCGTCACGCCGCCTGTGCACACAGAGTTCAGGACTTGCGTCAAACTGTTCCATCGCTCGTTAAGATTATGAAATTTATGGACGGGACCGGGGAGGAAGGGGGAGGGCGAATTTGCATTGGAATAAAAAACATATTAAGAAGTGGGGAAACCTTTGTAGACGTGAACCATGAGATAATAGGTAGGACGTTGTTGTTGTTGGGGTTCTCAGTCCTAAGACTGGTCTGATACAACCCTCCATGCTAACCTATCTTGCGCAAGCCTTTTCATTTATTATAACTAGCACATTCAAAAAACTTCCTAACTTTCATAGAGTATTCCATCCTTGATCTCCCTCTTTTGTTCTTACCCCACACACTTCCCTCTTATGCTCGTGCCTTAATCCGTGAGTTATTGACGCTGTTGTAATTTACCTTTCAAAGGCTTCTGACCTTGTACCGCATCATATTCTCTTAGTGAAACTGGAAAAATCTGGCACTGAGAAACGCTGGATAACAAACAGAAAGCGCAGTTTTCGGATAAACAGAGCCAGTTGAAGTTACGTCAGGGAAGCGTAATCGGGCCACTAATGTTTTTAGCGTTTATCAATCATTTGGCGATAGGCATTCAGGCTCAGATAAAATTATTTACAGAAAAATTGGAAACGTCCAAGATGCAAATATTCTTCGATCTGATCTAATCCGAATTCAAGGTTGGTCAAACTAAAATAGGATGAAAGTAAACGCGGTGTGAAAGAGGTGTGCTTTAGTGTAAAATTATTTAAGGACATGGTTCAACTTAAGTTATTCAAACTGAAAATTAGTGTTAACTTATTTGTATGTTAATTATTTATAGACGTAAATCTTTTAAGAACTTATATTCCTTTATTGGAATGTCTCTCTCTCTCTCTCTCTCTCTCTCTCTATATATATATATATATATATATATATATATATATATATATATATATATCTGCCCCGAACAGTTCATTCAACAGTCTGCTGCCGTCACATTCCATACCCTGCAGTCAAGAAACAAGTCATCTGATGTCACAGTCTCAGGGTCGTTCAATAATTTAGAACGTTTCGCAACGTACCATCCAAGGATTGCGGACGATTCTACTGGCTTTTATATTGAATGAATTGTGCGGATATGATATCACGCAAGCTCAAAACCAAAACCACATCTGCAGCGCCGCAGTGGCAAAATAACAAAGCTGCAGTCCTCGTAGACTGCGTCGACTGAATTTTTACCTTGTATACTTTCAGGGGGAAATGAACTTTTCGAGGCTCGGGTCTCGAGGCTGGGGCCTGAACGCTTACCACGTGAAATCTCCCAACTTCTGCATGAGTTTGATGAGACCAATTCCCAACATTTTCAATCATTTCTTCAAGGCGTGGGGCATTAAGGAACCAAAATGCCCGATACAACCAGTACGTATTATAAGCTTATTAATTAATCAATTAACGTCAGTAAGAGAATCCATAAACTCTGCTCTGTATTTTTCATAATTACTAAGATTATTCAGATTCTGTAATTTTAATAATTTTTAAGGTTATTTGTTGTGGTGGTAATGAATACTAATAATGATCTAATGCAATCCTCCATGCGGAGGAAGCCTTTTCATTTTCGCATAACTTCCACGTCCAACATCCTCCTAACTTACTGAATTCCATTCTTGACCTCCCTCTTCTCTTCCTTTCCTACACACTTACGCTATAACACTATAATGCTAATTTTCAAATCCCCATATGACTCAAAACGTGGTCAACGTTCTCCGTATTCTTCTCTCTTTTCCTATTCCGTTTAGAAATTTCTTGTTACTGACTCTATCCACATATCTGATTTTCACAATTTTCCTATACAACCACATTTCAAAGCCTTCTACTTTTTACCTTTCTGTAACTTTTATTGCCCTCGTTTCGCAACCATATAACGCCACATTCCTTACAAAAATTTTTAGCATTGAATTTGCTTATATTCACACTTATATTTCCGTAAGTAAATTCTGTTTTTTTTTATGCTAAAGCCTTCCTTGACTGTCCTAACCTACTCTTTACGCTTGTTATACTTCTACCAATCCTAGTTCTTATTGTGCCGAAATAGCAAAATTACTTAACTTCCCTCAAAATATTCCTTTAAAATCTAACGCAGTTCTTTATTTCACTGTTTTCCGTATTACTCTCCATCACATTGGCTTTCCCTCTATTAATCCTAATATTAAACTCTTTATCGATGAACACGTTCATGCCATTTATTCTTCTTTTGACTCCCCCAATGATACAATAAGCGAAGGCTTTTTTTCTTCTTCTTGCATTATGATTGCTTTTCCATATTCCCTTTTAACATTTTTCATTGCTTTTTATAGATATATACCTCGATCTTCCCTCTATTTTCAGGATCACCTTCATAATCTGTTTTAAGTTTTCAGAGTATTCTTGTGACTCCCCTAATACCACAATATCATCAGCAAACCTTTTCTTTTCCTTTCCATATTCCTTTTAACTTTATTCATCTCATGCTCTATGTATAAGGTCTAGCATGGGAGAAAGACTGTATCCTTTTCTTACTTCTTTCTTGATTTCTGAATCAACTTCTTGCCCTTGAATTGTAATTTCTGCTGTCTGTTTTGCGTAGAGGTTATGAATAAATCTATTCTCGATATTCTATTCCTGTCCTCTGATAATCCTGTGTTCCAGTTCACATTATCTAAGGCCAAAAATTGCAACGAACTCGGTCTGTTTTTTCTTATCCTATCTTACAAAATTAGACGCAAAGTCAATATTGCTTCTCTTGTCCCCACATTCTTCCTAATTCCAAACTGATCTCCTCCTAACTCGCAATTTATTCGTTTCTCAACGTGACATAGTGCGTATTTATGTTATTACCTTCCAGGGTAACTACACTGTGGAGCTGGACACGGACCTGCCTCGTTTGCAAAATATGCCCCTGCTGCCCTATGGAACGTACAGGTTCCAGCACATCATAACCTATGGTGATCCTCCTGTGAAAATTGGATGCAATGAATGGTACATAGACTGCACTGAAAGACCTCGTACCTAAGGAGGACAGTATTCGCAACTCCTCTTCTGTAAGCTTTGTCCTTCTTGTATGCTAATAAACGTCACTGCAACTGATGTTCTCTGAGTTACCCTTACACGTGCAGTTGTTTAATTTAACTGCAATGCCTCGAATAAAAACTCCGATTAATATTTAATGTCAAAATCAGAATACACGATTTACTGCGATGCAAAGGCGTAATTAACTCATCACGATGGAAAAGTATCGACCGAGGTCTATCGATTATATTTATACTGATTTCAGTTTACTCTTTAAAAGTCAGTGCATGATTTCATTCCAGGTCTCAAAATTTCCCCTACATGTAATATACCGTGAGGAAGTGGAATAGTTCTTTAGAGTGTGATCTAGAAACTGACACATCGCTTTTAATAGCTTAAGCAAGTAGATTCAGAGGGAAGAGGAAGGCAGACGGGGGTTGAGTAGGGAGATAAGGTTTAAGGACACAGGTCAAAGCCTACAGTACATGCATCAGGTAGGTCGGCTACTTGGGTTACTTGTCTCACGCTCTCCCGAATTACGTGTTTGGAGATTGCCGTGGGATCGCAGCATTCCCTTCTCCCTGCCTTCATATGCTTAGGAGGCAGCATACCGACTGATCCAATGTGATCAGCGAATAGCCCAAGGTCTTCGACCCCAGTACACACACGACACAAAAGAGATGAAGGCAGAAGGCATGTGAGAACCTTGAAGCCGCAGAGAGAACGAGGCATCCCCGAAGGTAAGTCCGTCTTGCCTCTGTTCAGGAATACCTGCGAGAGAAAATATTAAATAAACTTCTAAGCTGTACAATTTAATAGAAAATCTTTATGTAAATATATATTATGATAATATATTAATGGCATGACCGTGGTCCTGGAAAAAGAGTTCAATATGAGGATTGATGGAGGTAATGGAGTGTAGCATGTAAAACAGTGGAATAGCAAAGGGTGTTAGATTGGGAAGGGATATTTTGAAGGAAGTTAAGAAACACTGATACTAGGGTAGCGTAATAACTAGAATAGAGTTGCACAGGCAATGAAGGCTTTAGTGAAAAAGAGAAATGTACTTAAGTATGAGTATTAGGACACAATTGCCTAAAAATGTTGATATGGAGCGTGGCGTTAATATGGGTGAGAAACGTGGGTAGTAGGTGTTGCCGAAAGGTAAATAATAGAAGCCTTTCAAATGTGGTGCTATAGGAGAGTGAGATGGGTGGATTGAATCAGTAACGATGACGTTATAAGTAGAATAGTCGAAAAGGGAAGAATTTTGAAGATGTTGATCAATAGAAGGGGTAGATTAATATGGCACGTTTTGGGACTGAGGGTCTTGTAAAATTAACATTAGAGGAAAGTTTGTGCGTAAGAACAGAAGACGGAGGGCATGGATGGAATACGCTGGGAGGTTTTCCTAGTCAGGTGCAAGATAGGCTAGTATGGAGGGTTGCTTCAGCCTAATCTTAGGACCATCACATCAACAACATGGTATATTAGCTGCAAATGACTCAATTAATATTTGCGACGTCACTGTTATGGGCGTGGCTTTGTAGGCTTTGTACGTTTGGGGGTTAGTAATTTCCTAACGGTGTGAATTCTTTAGAGGCTATTTTGGCTTACCTTTCCAAGTTAATGGTAAAGTCTCAAAGTCGGTTTCAATGTGACCATAGGAAAGACAACCAAGCGCCAAGGTTCTTATGAAAGATTGACGAAGTTTAAATGGTTTTAGATTTTCGCAGCGTCCTTAAGTCACCTAGTCAACTCAACTAACATTTTTAGGTTACACGTTGACGTTGATGGTGTTTACAGATAATAGTTCTCAGCACCTAAGGCTAAACCGTTGTCCATAATTATTAAACAATAAAAAATAACCAAATTCGTATTGTGCGTGTTGTTAAAATATCTTACTGTAAACCACGGGCTTACAGAATTATTATTTTTCTCTTTCACACGGATGGAGTTTAATACGTGTCATGATTAAACTCAGTGCGATAACAGGTACATACTGGTTGGTGGCTTTGTATGTCGCCATTGTTTCAATTGGTCCTTGCATAGGTCCTGCGTCAGAGTCACAGGAAGTAAGATAGAGAGGGAGCTCACTCGTATTAAACATATATGCAGTGCTGCACAGCAAAGAGAGCAGTAAATTGTTGCAATAGAGTGTGTGTAAGAGAGAGGGGGGGAGAGCTTCAGCCATGAGACTCACCGCCGCTGCTGCTGTCTTACTCAGCCTGATTTACCTTAGAGGACAACACGGAGTCCATTGTGGAATATTCAACGCGGTAAGTTCAAGTGACCAATAAAATTACAGGTTTGGTTATTGCTGTGTTCGTTGGAAAAAAATTATTTGAAGAATTGAACAGTTGCCTTTGGAGGACGTTAGACTTTAACTCGAGACTGACTTTGAAAAGATTGTTTATTCTTTGGTTTTATTTTTGGGTAACAGGCTACATGAGGGTTCATCTTGGAACGGACAAATCTCCTTTAATAACATAGGAAGGAAATTTAGTAAGGGGGTGAAATGGAAGGTACAGTAAGGTAGTCAAGGGCCGGCTACAGTCCTCAGTCTATTGTTTTAAGGATGCTACCCAGCGAAACACCTAAAAGGGATACAGGGAAAACCCTAGGTAACAATCCATCAGGTAGGTCGGTCTTATGGGTTCTATTCTCACGTCGTTCGGAATGTCGGGAGATGAGTTTACTGTAGGGTCACAGCATTCCCTTCTCCGTGACGTTTTTGGTGGCACTTGTAGGACTGATCCAATGGTTCAGAGGAACAACTCTTATCGTATGCCCAAGGTCTTCGACCCCAGTACATAAACCTCCCAAAATAGATGAAGGTTCCTCGGTATGTCAGAGCCTTGAAATTAGAGAGAGAACGAGACATCTCGGAAGGTGTCTAAACTCTGTCGAGAAATACCGCAGGTATTCCTTACTCTTGGCGTGTAGGAGGAGGTATTTTTTTGGTAACAGTTTTTTTTGTGTGTGACAGGGTACATAAGGGTTTTCTTAAAACAGGAAATTTATCTCTCTAAATAAAACAGGAAGGGAGTTGCAAAGCGATGAGGGCGGTGGGGTGAGTGGAAAGTAAAACAAGGTAGCCAAGGTATGACTATGGCCCCCGGGCCATAGTTTTAAATATCATACCCTGTGAGACGCATGAAAGACATGCTGGAAAACCCTAGAAATCCTTCATCTGGAATTTGGTACTATCCTCACGCCATACCGAATGACGGGATATGGGTTTGCACAAAACTTCTTTTTCCGTGTCCAGTTTTAGGAGGCAGCTGGCCCACTGTTCCAATGGGATCATAGAGACAATTGTTATCGCATGCCCAAGTTCTGCGATCCCAGTACACAAACCTCCAAAAATGGATTATGGTTTCTCGGCTTCTGAGAACCTTGAAAGAAACCAGTGAGAGTACCATGCATGTCCAAAAGGTGAACCCCACAGTCAATCTGGGGAGAAATATCTGTGAGAGGCATCTTTGTTTTTTTCTTCATTTGTGTAAGAGGCTACAAAAGGGTGATCCTAAAATACACGAAACACGCCTTTAATAGCATAAGAAGGGATTTGGAATTGGAGGCGGAGGGAAGGTACGGAAGGTAGAAAAAGATAGGAAAGGGTTGCCTAAAGTCCTTGGGCTGTAGTTGAAGAAGATTCAGTGAAACTGTTAATGGGCGCTGCTTGTTTGTAGTGCGGATGTGACGTATACGTTGGGACCTAGTACAACCCTTGAGTCTAAATTAAAAAATTAAACTCCTTGACCCTCAAACCCTCGATAGTTGCACATATTCATTGAATTGTAAGACGAATTGCCGCTGGATAATGACTGTCGTTATCTTCTCACGGTCTCGGTTGACTATTCCACGTTACCAGTGAGCATCAAATCAGGTAGTTTCTCCTTGGATACCAAAATGTTAAACTATTTGCTTGTTAAAAACAAGGACATTAGAAAATGGATTTAATGCAATGAAGCAAGGCGAAAAATTAATCTATTGCAATAGGATACCCATGATTAGGTAGTAAATTCGGAGTGTAAAGAGTTAACCTCAAGAGTTGCCTCACCTTAACGTCTCTTCAAATGCTTTTGTCATCCGGATCTTAAACTGAGTTTTGTTGCCAGTAATTTCCATTCTTTTAGGGTCCATATGACCTAAAGTTGGTTCGGCATGAACCCTGTGAAGACCAAGGCACCGGTGAAGCTGTTCAGGACATTCATCTGGTCAAGAAATCCACGCACAAGGCATTCATGCAAGGAATCATGACAACGCCGATTGATTTCGACGGAAACGTTCACGTAAGATTAATTTAAGGAATTTGTTTCGACAGACTACTGAGCAATCTGCATATTGTCAGTAGTCGCCATTTATAATTTTAAGAAAAAGTTAATAACCAAAGGCATTTCTTCAGGAACCAGTTTTTAACAGCTTTTTTTGTTGGGTCTTATTTATTTCAGGGAGAAATGAACATTTCGAGGCTTGGTTCCCGAGGATGGGGACTCAACGCTTACAAGTTCACTTCCGATAATTACTGTACGGCGTTACTGTACAGAGCACCCAAGATATTTGAGTTTTATTTCAAAGGTTGGGGCATTGAGAAACCTTCATGTCCCATCAAAGCAGTGAGTATTGTCTTACAAAGTCTTTAATTATTATTTTTACCTGTGATAATTCAAATCTGTAAGCAGTGTTCCTTGATAAGAGGATAAATTCTTTTAGTTAGTTTGTCCTGACCTGCTCCTCACGGTTTATACGAGCCAAAAATATGGTCCAAGCGTTCCATTCATTATTATACATATGATATGTCTATAGGGTAACCTACTACTGGGGATCATAGTACTGAGTCATAATTCATAATACATATATTTCAGCGAATCTCTCCTGTTTTCGTTCTTCAGACCTCTCGGGTTTCCACGGATACAATGGCTGACTTCCCTCCATGTCCGTCGACGTCCAAACCAAGAACAAAGTTCTGGTATTACACGAGCTCACGCCCCTCCCGGTTCCCCTCCACCTTTCTTCCTACGTCACGGGGTACCTCGGACCTCCACCAATAGAGCGTCACTACCATGTAATATAGTGACGAACAAAAGGATCCGAGGTAATTAAGAGAAACTAAAACGGCTGATAAGGAGGGCCCGGAGGAGCGTGACACGAGTGTAAAGTGACTATATATAAAAGTAGAGTATAGTAGAGTAGTGAAATACTTAATATTTAAAGCGGATCGTCTTTTATTCTGGCGCCTTGAAGTCACCTATAAACAAAGTTATAGAACTGAAGCTGGTCAGCGACCAAGGGACGATGACCTGTGGGGGTGACAGAGAGATGAGCTTGGAAGGGGCAAGGAGACGAAAAAGGCAGTGTCTATCACGACTCGGAAAGAGATGGAGGTCAGGGAAGGGAGAAGAAAGAGAGATAATGAATAAATAGATAATATTGTAATACTTTATATGGTTTTCCACGTACAGACGCCAAATATTCTAATAATTTAACCGTCCTTTCACGTTCTGCAGTCAATTTAGTAATAATTTATACCTCTTTACTCCTAGGTTGGACGTCGATTTCGTAATTATAATGGGGGGTGCCCGTGACTGTAATACCGATTAGCCACAATCGCCGATGACGCAATCTATTCACATTATAACTGTCTCTTTGAGGGGTGACTGATGAACTTTTTCAACTTAATACCACTAGTGGACTGTATTTACTTCGTTAATAGATGATATTCATTCATAATCAATTCCTGTTGCTCCTCATGGAATATAGGGCATCAACAAATTATCTGCTTCTGGTCCTGTACACAGCCAGCGTCTTCACATCTCTCCAGATCTTACCTTCTTCCATTACTTCCATAAGTTAATTCATTCGCACATTTATTAACCATGAACTGATACATTAAATTTTTCTTTAGAGACCCCGCGAGTTCATCCGCTACCTTAGGCAACGAGAAACAAAGATATCCCTCCCCAAAGCACTTAATCCTCTCTCTGGCTTTCTATTTCTGCCTCTCCGCTTCTTGCAGCAGCAACGTTCAAAACACGAATGAGAAGGTTTTTACAGTTCAGTTCAACTCATGTTCTTCTGGAAGTAGAAGGAGAATCGTGGTGAAGAGAAGAAGACGCTTTCAGTTTATATTTATCTGAGGGGATTTAGATTTTAATTTAAATCTCAAACCAATTATTTGATTGGATTAACAAATTAAATTTTTTATCAGGGTACAATCAAAAACATAACTTGGGATACAATTTAAAAATTTACCACGACTATCTCAGCTTATAATTAATCTCATAAGGGTCATTTTTGGGGGATTTATGCAGCAGAACGCCAGTCGTGACACATTTCAGACAGCGGCTCTGACACGCACCTGTTCTCTTTTGTGAAACGGCGGCTATCTCCTCCCTTGAGTAATTCAGGCTGCTTACGTAGTTCTTCCGCGTTCGTCCGGCGGATCCTTCCAGTGATGATTTCTGCCGTCGGTACCTGGTCTTCTTTCTAGGAATTAAGGTGTCAGGATTACGTAGATGGGGCACCCTTTGCTCGCTAACGTCTATCATCTTTTCAGTTTGTCCCCAGATTAGATTGCAAACTTCTCTCAGTCTCAAGCTACTTCTTCCTAATTTCTGATGTTTATCACCAAACTTCAAACTCTATGGTAGCGTTCACGCGATAGTCTAGTCTAATCAAGTATTGTGCGAGGCAAAGTATTCACGTGTGAATAGCGCTTTAAGACAAGCTTAGTCACTTTTCCTCCCATCCTTCCCCTCACCCCCTCTTTTCAACAAACCCAAGACACGTGGACCATTTCTGTACCTTCCAGTGACCGCGATGGTTCCCAAACGCGATTTAGCGTTTTGGCAAAACCTCCGAAAGTTCAGTTTTCATAAGTTCAAAAATATTTGAGATGATAATTGCAAAGTGTTATATCACGTTGGTTACTTCTGCAGAATTTTTCTAATGGTTGTTATTCAGTAGCATTTTGCTACATTTGTAATGTATCTAACTATATTACAGCGTAACATTGACCTCAGTAGTTTTAAGTAGACTTCTTTTAAATAAAGGATTTTGTTTGTTATGGTGTCATCAGATATGGGGTGAACTTTGATGACATCTCAGAAGGATGTTTCTACAATGATGTGCCAAGGTCACATTCCCAAAGTAGTTACTGGGAAAATGACAAGAGAATGAGGAAGTAACATAATGCTTTGCCCGCCTTCATCAGCATTTTACAATATGAATAATTCTCAAGATATTTACGGGTTTAGTAGTCTAATTTTTTGAATATGTTGTACCCCTAATGGGAACCAATTTTTAAAACTTGCAAAAGTATAACCTCGGTTAATTAATACAGTACCCTAAACGCTTTTGAAAAACTAGAAAATAAAAAATATATACGAGCGAAATAAACGGTGATTACCGACTCTTTTTGTTTTGGTTACACAGAATGGGGACTTTTATCATTCATTGAAAGTGGCTGGAATAATTTGAAGAATAATAATACATTTTGAAAATAGCGGAGAACAGTCTAACAGATGATGGATTATTTAACTCCTCAAACACTAAGATGATTTTTACACACAGTCTTTCTCTTGAAAAAAAATATAGACCGACAAGACAAGTGGACTACGATGATGCAACAGGAAATTATTAACAAGAAGTAGACGAAAAATGTTAACAATATAAATCTCAATATTACTAGGAACCGTGTAATAATTTATTTCCTCTTTCGTATACATTCAAAAATAATCTTTCAAAAATGTTTTGACTAAGTTTTAAAAAAAGCTGATAAAGACACAGAATAATTTATGTATTTCGTTGAAATAATAATAATATTATGTATACGCGTTACGGTATGAAGTGCGGGTTTTTTATCCACAGCAAAAATTAATTTTTCGTTGTCGAAGAACCTACATTCCGCAAAAATAAAATTGAAAAAGCGGTCAAGAGCGGAGTGAGGCTCTATGGGAGACTTTAACTACTGATACTTAGAGATATTTCATATGACGTTTAACTTTAAAATACGCACCATTACAAGAAAAATGATGCCAAACAATATATACTGTAATGAATTTAAGCGCAACATATTTGATACAGAGCTAACGTATATATATATATATACATTATATCGGGAAGTTTTTTAATGTTTTGTTGTTACTTTTATTATTATTAACGTAACTTATAATTTTTAATTAAATTATATACAGAACGTGAAATTAAATTAGCTATTACTACTAAATTGGACATTTCATTAACAAAGCTACATTTATCCCTTTTTATGTATACAGATATATGTTCATTTCACATTCGAAAAATTTTTAGAAAAATTAATTATTATTACAAAAAATATCGAGTCTTGAAAGATGGAGTAAATATCACTAGTAAAATTCTGGGATTTATTTAAACTGATTTTTAAATGCAATTATTATATATTTTACTAAACTTCTAAAATTATTTACATTATTAACGTTAGTATTAGCTTTTAAATTGCCCAATTCATTAAAAAAAGATAAATTTCCGTTTTATTTACATAGTTAAGTTCACTTCACACGAGGGAAACATTATTGAAAGTTTAATAATTGTTACAAAAAGAAATGAGTCTTGAAGAATGGAGCAATCATAGATAATATAAATGGAGGTGAGAAGAAATACCAAGTATACGCTTGCCCAACGACCTGAAAGGTTACCTATTGGTATTAGTTACACAAGTTCAATTCTTCAAATCCTCATTACTTACTTCTGTCGATCAAACTTCCTTTTATTTTATAGTGTTCTATACATATCGATTCTAGGCACAATAACAAGAAATTATAAACAATTATTGTACTGTAATCGTAATATAATTTAAGTTGGGGGACGAAACGTATGTAATTAAATTATTCCATTTCTGACTTTTGTCCATTCTTTGTGTTTTATTCATGAGAATCTGACTGATAAATAGATGCTGCATAATAATAGGTGTTTTATTCCAGTAATTTACGAATTAGAGTCACTTCTGATTCAAAAGCACACATCAATAATTGTTAGAACAAGAAGCACATCAAAAATATCAGCAATAGCGCCTAGATTAACAGTAATCGAGTCCTGAGAAGTCCTACGGGGATGCAGGAAGTCCGCAGACGTAAACAATCATTGCTATTTCAGAATTTCTTTTCCTAGAAGTTAGGTAAATAGGGAAAAAGTTAAAAATATGCATTCAATGGTCCAGACCCAAAAGCACTGCCTCAACAAATCCTGTTGTTTCATATGTGATTGCACGAGAACTCGATGTAACTTTGTCCAAGACGTCAAAATCTACACGATCTATCAAAAGTGATATGTAATTATCAAATATCTCGATTTCCATGCACCAGTGACTATACTGTTAGAATTTTCTGCGATTATTTCAGAACGTATGGCTGCTACCACAAAACCTACAGGCAATACAATTCATTATGTACCTGAATATTATATAACATTTAAAGTGCACGAGAAGTCTTTGCTACAGGTCAAAGAATTCTGATAATGCACTTCAATTACAAATTAAAAACTCAATCCCAATGTCCGTGCTAGAGTACATTCCACTCATATTTGAGAAATGTTTAAAAAGTACTTCAACGGACCAGGGGAATTGAAAGGCATCGTAAACATTAAAACATTAAATCGCCATGGTTAGTGATTTTACTTGAAGTCCCTATTTTATATAGGTTTAACTTTGAAATGACGTCCGTACCCTGGAGGAAAACGTTGGAGAATTGTTTGTCAACGCCATCACGGACGTAATCCAACTGGTGGCGCAGGTAGTTTTACGGACAACGCTTTCCTAGGAAACCATAGCTTAAGTCACAATGCAGTCAGCATGTAGAATATCGCCCCTGCTGACGTCGATAGTCTGTGACAATCTCTCATCTCATCTCCACGTTCCTACTTCCAGTTCCATTCCCGACCGAATCAACTTCTATCCGTGACGTGGATCAACCACCACCCACCCTTCAAACTTTTTCCTCCTAATGTTCATGTCCGACTGATCAACTTCTCAATTCCTTCCTCGTAGGTCATCACGTCCATTCACGCCACCACGAGGTACATGGCGGATCACCTTGACCCTCAGCCTCCAATCAAAATCCAGCTTGGCCTACGGTTTCTCTCCATAATTTATGGAAAGGGACGCGCCCTTCAAAAATCCCGGGGTTAAGAAACTGGACTCAGGTACCAGATTTTAAAGTCGCCAAAAGGTCGATATGCCACGTTCGGTACCCCGAGGTCTCATCTCTCTGGCGCCTTGGTGGTTACTTGTACCGAGTGTCTCCAATATGGGGAATTCTTCACCCAATAATGAAAGTGAATAGCGCCACTCATTACAGGTTACTTATCCAAAGCAAAACATCAGCACACGAGAAAATAGCAACGTACAACCAAATAATTTCTCTTTCCATAAAATTAAAAATTGTCGTTATTGTGTTATGGTAACAGTTGTTGTTGTTGTTGCAGTATTGAGTCCGAAGAGCGATCTGTTGCAACCCTCCACGCTAACCTATTCCGGACAAACAACATCGTTCCTAACATTGTGAGCGTATTAAATCCTTTGCCTCCCTCTTCTATACACTTTCCTAATTTTACAAGACCCTCCTGTCTTAAAACGTGGCCTATTAAATTATCCCCTTTTCTTGGTCAAGTCCTTCAAATTGTTGTCTCTTCTTTTATTCTGCTTCGTGGTTTTAAGCCCTAATCGCATCTATCTTGTGTTATTTCTTCTAGGGTAACTACACTTTCGACATGGACACGGACCTGCCTCGTATGCCCAAGTTACCTTTTCTCCCCTACGGGACCTACAGGATCTCCCACGCCCTGTCCTACGGCAGTCCTCCTGTCAGAATGGTCTGCGGTCTGTGGTACGTCACCTGTTCTGAAAGACCCCGTTCAAGATGATCCACGTTTACGAAAATGATGTTTGGCATTTGTAGACAAATAAATATACTTATACTTGGCACTTTAAGCAGTTACATTTATTTTAAAGAATTATAAAGTAAGTGTGATACCTTTAAAAATATAATAACAGTTTTTTTTAAATGTGACAAGTTAAATTATTTTTCGAGTATAACGGAATAGATGCATTATAAATGATTAATTAACTACATAATAAAATATTTAATGAACAGTTTATACTGAATTACGAAAATATATTTATTATTTTATCTTGTTGTTGTTGTTGTTGTGGTATTCAGTCCTAAGAATGGTCTGATGCAATCCTCCATGCTTACCTATCTTACGTAAGCCTTTTCATTTCCTTATAACTAGCACGACCCACATCTTCCCTAATCTGCTTAGCGTATTCCATCCTTACATCCCTCTTCTGTTCTCATCCGACACACTTCCCTCTAATGCTAATTTTACAAGACCCTCGTGTCTTAAAACGTGGCCTATTAATTTATCTCTTCTGTTAGTCAACGTCCTCCATATTGTTCGCTTTTCCCCTATTCTGTTTATAACTTCCTCGTTTGTGATTCTATCCACCCATATGATTTTCAGCATTCGCCTACAGCACCTCATTTCAAACGCTTCTATTATTTTCCTTTCCCCAGCATCCCTGAAGGTGAGTCCGTCCTGCCTCTGTGCAGGAATACCTGCGAGGGATAACTTGTAATTATCTTTCAAGGAAAATCTTTAAATAAATACATATTATGATAATATAGTAAATGGCATGTTCTGTAAAAGAATAGTAGCTTTTGAAATGCGGTGCTATAAGAGAATGAGATAGGTGGATAGAATCGTTAACTATAAACAGAATGGGGGAAGAGCGAACAATTTTGAGAATGTTGATTAATAGGCTACGTTTTGGGACATGAAGGTCTTGTAAAATTAGCATTAGACGGAAGTGTGATGGGTGAGAACAGAAAAAGAAGGCTTGCGCAAGATAGGTTAGCACGGAGGGTTGCATAAGACCAGTCTTAGGACCACACCAACAACATGGTCATATATTACCTGAAAATGACGCAATTAATATTAGCGTGCCTGGGACGTTCATGTTTAAGTGATAATAATCCCCTAATTGTGTGAATTCTTAAAAGGCTGTATTGCCTTACCTTTACGAGTTGATTGTAAAGTCTCAAAGTCAGTTACAAGGTGACGGTAGGCAACAGGACCTAATTAGATTCCTGGGTCAAGGTTCCTATGAAATATTAAAAATCAGCTTGGTTTTTGAGTTTTTCAGCTCCCTTAAGTGACCGTGCCAACTCGTACATTTAGGTTAGACGGTGACAAAGTTAGTGTTTACAGATCAAAATTCTTTCCAAGTTCTCAGCACCTAAGGCTGAACCTTTGTTCATAACTTTTAAATAATAAATAGTAACTAAATTAGTATAGTTGCGTAGAGTTAAAAAATCCCTCTGTAAAACACGGGCTTGCAGAATTATAATTTTTCTCTTTCACACGGATGGAATTTAATACAAGTCATGATTAAAATCGGTGGGATAACTGGTACATACTGGTTGGTGGCTTTGTACGTCGCCATTGTTTCAATTGGTCCTTGCAGTGTTTCTGCGTCAGAGTCACAGGAAGTAAGATAGAGACGGACGTCATTCGTATTACGTAAATATGCAGTGCTGCATATATATATATATATATATATATATATATATATATAGAGAGAGAGAGAGAGAGAGAGAGAGAGAGAGCTTCAGCCATGAGAAACGCCGTCTTACTGTCTGCTGTCTTACTCAGCCTGATTTACCTTAGAGGACAACACGGATCCCATTCTGGAATATTTAACGCGGTAAGTTCAGTTGGCCAATAAAATTACAGGTTTGGGTATTGCTGTGTGGAAAAATATAAGCCGAAGAATTGAACTGATGCACTTTGAGGACATTGGACTTTAACTTGATACTGACTTTGGAAAGATTGTTCCCGTTTTGGTTTCATTTTGCGGTAACAGTCTACATGAGGGTTGATCTTGGAACGGGCATATATCCTTTAATAACATAGGAAGGGAACTGAGAAAAAAGTGGGGGATGTGGAAGGTAGAGCAAGGTAGTCAAGGGTCGACTCGGTCCCCGGGCTTTAGTTTTAAGGATCCTCCCCAGTGAGGGACCTGAAAGAGATGCAGGGAAAACCATGGAAAACATTGCATCAGGTAGGTCGGGTTATTGGGATATAATCTCACGCCTTTATGCATGACGGGAGATGAGTTTCCCTTCTCCGTGACTCAGCCACTTGTAGGTGGCACTTGGTGGACCGATCCAATGGAATCTGACAGACAACTCTTACCGTATGCCCAAGGTCTTCGACCCCAATACATACACCTCCAAAAACAGATTAAGGTTCCTCGGTATGTCAGAGCCTGGAAAGTAGGTAGAGAACGAGGTATCCCTGAAGTTGTCTAGACTCTGTTGAGAAATACCGGCGTGACAGTTCCCACAGGTATTCCTCACTTCCGGTCATCTGACGGAACCTGCATACAGTTGTGTTGTTACCAAAATTAATGGAAACTACCGTCAGGTTATCTGAATTGAATTAGAATGCAGCAGTCGTGACGTAAGCCTAACTCCAGCTGAGAGAGTTGAGGTCGTGCGTGCAAGGCTCCACCCAATCTTCGAAACGGTCCAGTTATCCTCTAACGAGAAGGATCGGCGTGCAATATTGAAAGCTCTTATGCAAGTTGTGAGGATCAGTTAAAGGCCCCAAGAAAAAAAATCAATTTCCTGGCATCAGAAAGGTATAAAAAGCTGTGAACTTTCGCCAACCTTGAGGACTCGCAGGACGTAGAAGACGTGACTTGTCAGTCATTACACGTCAACCACCAGCCAGATGCGGAAACAAACGGCAACACCTTCCCTTATCATACTGTATCTGCCAGGTGCTTTTACAAGATCCGACTGAAACCAATGATGTTTTTGTTGTGGTATTCGCCCTAAGACTGGTTTCGCGCAAGCCTCATATTTAGGACAACCCACATCCTCCCTAATCTGCTTAGCGCATTCATCCTTGGCCTCGCTCTTCTGTTCTTACCCCACACACACTTCCCTCTAATGCTAATTTTACAAGATCCTTGTATCTTAAAACATGGCCTATTAATCTATCCCTTCTCTTAGTCAAAGTCCTCCTTATTTTTCGCTTTTCCCCTATTCTGTTTAGAACTTCCTGGTATGTGATTCTATCCACTCATTCGATTTTCAACATTCGCCTATAGCAGCACATTTCAAACGCTTCTATTCTTTTCCTTTCCCCAACTCCACGTTTCGCACCCATATAACGCCACGCTCCAAACGAAAGTTTTTGCAATGATTTCCAAATATTCCCATTTATATCGCCCGTAAGTAAATTTCTCTTTTTCGCAAGCCTTCCTTGCCTCTGCTATCCTACTCTTTATGTCTACTATACTTCTACCATTCCTAGTTATTACGCTTCCCTAGTAGCACAATTCCATAACCTCCTTCAAAATATCCCTTCCCAATCTAACAGCCTTTGTTAATCCACTGTTTCCCGTACTACACTCCATTACCTTGGTTTTCCCTTTATTAATCCTCACATTGAACTCTGTCTCCATGACCACGTGCATGCCATTTATTATGGTTTTCAAGTTTCCAAGCATGAAAATCTATATTTCACTTCTTTGAGCCGCACGATGAGGAATCTGACATTCGCCTGTGGAAAAATAAACAGAAGAGCAGAAAAACTGCATAAAGTTTTAAGGTTTGTAACACGAAATTTTACAAAGAAAAACAGAGCATACAAACTACAAAAGAAATGAAGAAGGCATATCAGAACATTAACAGTTACCAAAAAATTTCAACTCCCCCCCCCCCCACAGGACCTGCCGCAGTGAGTCAAAAACATTATCAGGGCAAAGAAATCGGGAAAATATGCCAAAAAATTCTGCTTGAAAGCTTATTTAATGACGTTTAATCGACTAAACGGGAGGGTGTGAATACCTCTGGAAGAATATCACCAGGGGAGCTGCGACAAAAACGACGGACAGAACTAATAACAATCGAGAAGACATCTGGAAAATGGGGATTAAATGTTTCCCACCCTTTCCAATTTTAATGGTTGGACTGCAAATTTATAATAGCAACCTGATGTACAGGGCTAATATATCCCTTGCCAGGTGGGGAATAAATTAAATTCAGGTGACTTTGGAGGGGGAAGAGATTAAAAACCCCTACTTTTAAAGGACCGCTATAGAAATATTAAATTAGACTCTAGGAAGGGAGGTTATGTTATTGGGATTAAATCTTTTTTTATCTCATCAACGATGGAAGGTCCAGGTAAGTAGTATTTCCCTGTACCGGACCTATTTGTCCTTGCCAGGTGGTTATGTAGTTAGCATTAGGGGAAAATGTTGAAAAAACCCCTACATGGATTCAAGAAAACTTATGTAATGAGGTACAACGGAAACTTGTATTTATGGTCTGGTTTTGTGGTAGTTTTACCTAGAGACGTTAGGTAAGGATACCGATTTTTGACTGTTTGAAGCCTATTAAAGAGTCTTTTGGTCAGTCTGCAGATTTCTTCGTTGATGAGATTTAATTTGGCCTCGTAGTGAATGTCAACTATTTTTGATCTTCCCGTTATGTTAAGTACCCATCTTAAACAGCGGTTTCGTACTCAGGGATTAAATTCGAAAGCGCCAGCTCAGTGAGACATCTGACGGCCTGTGTGTCAACTACGTGGAGGATTTTTATCTACAAGCGACATCTATTCCCACTTTCCGTTACGTGAAACACCTGTCCACACTTCTGCATTGGGTACAAAAGGTCTTCACGAAAAGGAAAGACAAGTTCAAATTTGCGACAGATAACGGTATACAACAATTAAGAAACACGGGCGAAGGAGACAAGAAAAGACCTTATGCTTTGATAACATTACTCGATTGTGTTTAAAAATAGAGGGGATAATTTAAAGTATGTATTCCCCATGTGTCGAATATGTAGAAATGTAGAAATTCCGGGAGTATTACGCATTTTATCGCAACCTGCCACAATGCCATGGCCATGGCAAAGGAAAAAAAGGACCTCTGTTTCTCTAATTTAAAAAATACATTTCTAACAGTATTAAAATTAAAATGAAATAGACGAAGAATGGTATTGGTAAAATTTTGATTTTCCTACTTCAGGTGGAAAAAATTCCGGGTGGGTAGTTACGACCGGATTAGCTATATTTTCGACGCTGTATTGATCTAGTTAATAAACCCGGACCCACTTCCGTACGTTCATCGAGGGGGATAGTGCGGGAAATAGCGGACGGCTTTTTGTTGTGAAATTCTCGTGAAATGTTCTTGAAATGACGGTGAAGGTATTAGGAAGGAGGCTGCGCCATTTTCATCACAGTAAGCGTGTTGTTATTATGTATCTGTGGAGGGCCGAGGGCTATAATCTCTGGCGGCGGTGTTGTTACCGCGGCACGTAATTGCGTATCGGAACGTCGCTGGTCAGCGAGCTTCGGCCAGCGTCACGTGAGACACCTTCCAACCTGCCTGCCTCCAGATTCACTTTCTCCGCTTTCTAAGTTCAAATGACTAATATTGCATTATAAGGGAGCGAGCGAGCGCAAGGCATGCAAGACTCGCACATTACGTAACTGGACTCTGGGCCGTATATTCCTCGGACCAAACACCACAAGGACCATGTAAGCGGAACATTACTGTTTTCAATATTTATTAATCACATAAAAATTATTTAAAGTCAGGGGTCAGGCGTTTTGCTGACGACTGAAGAGTCCTCTACAGAAAGAAAACGAACGAGCGAGAGGATATAATACCTAGGCTCAGAAAAATAAAATGAAAAATAATAGAAAGAAAAGCAGCTCAATCTCGTTTACACAACGCACGTTGTTAAATTAGACAGAATATAAAACATCTGGGGAAGTAATTCCAAGGGTGTTGTTATGTTGTTGTTGTGGTATTCAGTCCTAAGACTGGTCTGATGCAACCCTCCATGCTAACCTATCTCACGCAAGCCTTTTCATCACCTCATAACTAGCACAATCCTCATCCTCACTAATCTGTTTAGCGTATTCCATCCTTGGCCTCCCTCTTCTGTTCTTACCCCACACACTTCCCTATAGTGCTAATTTTACAAGACCCTCGTGTCTTAAAACGTGGCCTTATTAATCCCTTTTTTTGGTCCACGTCCTTCATATTGTTTGCTCTTCCTCTATTCTGCTTAGAACTTCCTCATTAGTGATTCTATTCGCCCATCTCATTCTATAAGGCTTCTATTATTTTCCTTTTCGGAATTCCTATCGTCCAAGTTTCGCACCCATATAACGCCACGCTCCATACGAACATTTTTAGAAACGATTTCCTTATATTCACACTTATATTAACCGTAAGTAAAATCCTCTTTGCGCGAAAGCCTTCCTTGCCTGTGCTATCCTATTCTAGTTATTACGCTGCCCAAGTAGCAGAATTCCTTAACTCTGTAGCGCAGAAGAACCCGCGTCCAATTTTTTATTATTATTTACGGAAAATTAACAAATATTCCGGCATGAGCAAGTCGCTTGCCAGGAAGAAGGGGTTTTTCTGCGCGCCGTCTTGGCGGCTAGGATTAATAACAAGGGACTGCGGCTGAAACCTGGACCATAAAGATCGGATACCTCGTCGCCGGTTCCGGAATGTCCTAATCTGCCTGGGAATTTGGTGACCGGGTGGCGTGTGTTCCCCAAATGAAACAAGGGATATGATTGGAGAATATCCATCCCTGTCACCTTAGGGATAGGTGTCGGATAAGTGGGGACAAGGCTTTAAAGAGGCTGGTGGAGACAATTTTAAGACAGATTTTTTTGCAAGGTGATGGTGAGAGGATATTTAAAGGACTATGGTGGAGACAGATTTTGTGAGGTGGCAGCGGAGAGGTGGACCATGCTTTGATCAGTCCAGAAAGCAGGGAAGAAAGGTCTTAACAACAAGGGAAGGAAGAGGAAAAAGCGGTGTTTCCTCAATTTGGCAGCAGGTATTGTCGACCGGCCGTCTCAAGTTTCACAACACGGAAACTACAGCCAGACGCCTATGAAAACAACTCAGGTTCGTCAACGAACAGTAGATCTGCTACACGCTGTCACCCAAATACCCTGAGAACTTTAATACAATCCCACTTTAATCCATTATTTTTGTACATAATATATACACGCACTACCCATATTAAAATTATTGTGTTTACAATTAATAAATGTATATATTTAAACTCAATTATTAAATTCATTAATTAATATCCCCCCCCATCATTTACAACTTCTAAATCTCTTCTCAATCCTTTCTTATTCAACAATTTGCCAAACTACGCTCCATTACCTTGGTTTTCCCTCTATTAATCCTGATATTGAACTCTTTCTTCAGGACTCCGTTCATGCTATTTATTATGGTTTCCAAGTCTTCGTCTGACTCCTCTAATACTACAATATCATCGTCAAACCACAGGGATTTAATTTTTACCTTTTACATATTCCGTTTTAATATTTTTACTCTCCTCTTCTATATATAAGTTAAGCAGCATGGGCACTATGATTCCTTTTCCATATTCAGATTTAAACTTCTTCATAATGAAAAACTTGGAAAAGGGAAGTTCAAAATCAAAGGAAGTGGCGTATTTATCCGTAGTTAGACTTCTTTTGAAATTGTTGGGGCCCGTTAAGAAAAAAAAATCAAATAGAACCATTACAGGAAGTTCATAAAAGGACTGCTAATATTGTGCGAGTCAGACCGGGTCATAGGAACGGGAAACGTAGAACATTTAGGCGGGGAGATATTGCCACAAAGGAGGGAGAAAACAAGGCTGCATTTCAAAGGATGTACAGGGTCAAAAACCATGGATTCGAATTAGCTCCAAAATGCAAAAACCCAGTTATATAGGGAAATGAGTTCATCAGTTCAAAGTAAAATGCAGAAAGCAAAAAAACCAGATTTTGGCAAATTCTCATTAATTAATAGGACCATCAACAATGGAATAATTTACCTGTGGCAGGAGTGTTTGGGGGCGGGAAATCCTCTTCATGAAAATAAATTCAGAACAAATTTCAAAGAAACATGTGAAGTGAAGTGGTTATTTTGAATAATATAAATGTATATTCGAATTTAAATGTTAAAGCCAAAGTGAAGTGAAGTGTTAAGTTAATATAATTCTTTCAGGGCTATAGACATTTTAAAGGACTATGGTTACTTTTTTTAGATTAGTAATATTTATGTTTAAATAATTTCATTTTGTGTTTGCCACCGGGCTTGCACCCAATTGTAGAACAACTATAAATATAAATAAAATACCAGAGTGACGGGAACATCAAGGCTGAGAGGAAACCTCGAGCAAAATAACTCGTTTCAAACACCGCGCACATATTTCATACATAGTGGAGCGTAATCCTGCAACCACGTATAAATAACAAATATTTAATTAAAACCACTTTATCCAGAGGAAGTGTATCAATAAAAATTTAAGCGTGCACTCTTGTCTGTAAGTCCGCATCTTAATAGTCCGAAATAGACCTTCCATTTGATTGCTATGAATTTTTTTGTGAGTTTTTAGTGATCACCCCAGGGAAGGTCTCTGCCCTTCGAAAGTTTATATTCTAACCCCACCTTGTCCCTCTCATGCCAAGATTTATTATAGTTTTATTTTAAATGTAAATAAAATACAAATAATGGTCCAACAGTTAGAAATGGAATACACGTATTTGCTCAGTAGTGTATATAATGTGTTAATTTATTAAGTATAATGTATTAATTGAATAATCATTATCTTTGCTATTTTAAATTTATTCCCTTTGTTCTTTAATACTGTATTCTTTGGTTCCTGCTTAACTTCTTAATTAATGAAATATAATGTATCAAATTCATAATCATTATCTTTGCTTTTTTAAATTTTGTCCTTCGATTCTTTAATTACTGCATTCTTTGGCTCTACTGTAATGTTTTAATTCATGAAATAAAATGTATCAAATGCATAATCATTATCTTTGCTTTTTTAAATATAGTTCTTCGATTCTTTAATTACTGCATTCTTTGGCTCTACTGTAATGTTTTAATTCATGAAATAAAATGTATCAAATGCATAATCATTATCTTTGCCTGTTTAAATTTTTTCCTTTGATTCTTTAATTACGGCATTCTTTGGCTCTACTGTAATATCTTCGGAATGTTATAATTTTTGGGCATTGTCAATTAGTTCAACGTGAAGAGAGTCCAGATCAGAGACCGAAACACGTAGTTGTTTTTAAATTATAGTTTGTCTGTTTTTGGCCTCATTTAAACTTTAACAATATATTTATTTGTTTGCTAAATTTCAGATGTTGAACGTTGTATACAGCACTTTATTATTATAATAAGTTACAACATTGTTTCCTGACTTTAAAATTTACAATAAATAAAAAGACGGTTCAAAAAGTCAGTATTAAATATATCACTATTTATTCACAAAATAAAAGTTTCATTTCCATTTTCAGACTACATCAGGCTTAAAAAGGAGATGAAACTTTGATTTTGTGAATAAATAGTGATGTATTTAATACTGACTTTTTGAACCGTCTTTTTATTTATTGTAATAAGTTCTCTTTTACAATCATTTTGCGTTTAACTGTATCACTTGAATGCATTTGTGTAGAGAAATATTCATTTATAAATGTATATATTTCATTGAACTAATAAAGCAAGTTCTTGGCACCCCAGTGCGCCTTAGAGTCAGGCTGCCCGGTGTGCTAGGTTTTTTCATTCTCAGGCGCATCGTGAATGCGGTTAACAAAATGGCCGCTCATTCAGAAATAGTAAATCACACAACACTTTGCTCGCATTCCTGAAACGGACGGTAAAATAGTAATCGAAAGGAAAACCAATAAATAATGTTGTTCAGGAGCCCGAATCTCCAAAAAGAAAAAAAAACAAGGTAAAGACTAACCAACCCAACCCGACCAACGCCTTACACAATCAAGAATCTTGTGCAAACGTGAGAGTCTCAAACCAACGATAGAAATAACGAAATTTTTGTTTCAGGACGGACGTTTGTCACGACCATCATTAGCAAACCAGATCTGAGAAATTATTGGACCGGTCGATAGAGTCGCGTCGACCTCCATCCTTGACCCACTACCGCGACGGTCCTTTACAAGAAAGAAAACCACAAAATACCTGACTCTCGTATATACAGGACAATAATTACGCTATCCTGAAGGGTTCCTAAACTTTTTTAAAAAAAGGCGAGTAATGAAACTACAAAAGGAATACATATATGAGGGTTCATGTAACCAATTAGCACTGTAACGCGTATAAAATTTCAGATTATGTTCTGTTTTATTCAAATAAATTAAGTTAACATTTTGCGTAAAATTCTGTAGAGAACAGTCCTGAGGTATTCGCAAGGCAGGCAGGCACCATTCCGTGGAAAAACCAGACAAGACAAACAAAACAATAACTTGTAGCCTGACGGGTGCAGTCTTTGTCTCAAAGGTATTTGCGTCTCACCGAAAAAAAAACAGTTCCCCAAGGATTGCTAGGGGTGGCCCCTCCCAAAATTCGAGTTTTTGGAGGACATGGGAAAAATAGAAAGAGCAGGGAGACGAACCACGTTTGAGGAGAGGTTAGTTTTGAGGTAGAAAGGACCTCGTGGGGGGATTCAAAAAGTGGAGTCGGAGGTGAGAGGACGGCACGACTGACTGACTTCGATTCAGAGCTAAGAGGAGAAATGCCTGGCTGCAAGGACAAGGAAACTACACCAAAATTCGAGGCTTGCTGACTGTCTCTATGCTGACCCGGAAGCTGCCTTTGTGTAAAACCCAGGACTGCAGGTCAACAAAGAAACTTGTACAGTAAGGAACCAAGGCAATAATCTCGCTCTGCTATGTGTATAAACACGTGATACAGCCCTGAGGGAAAGTAGATTGTATTTACTAAGTCTCTTGCAATATAATTTCTAATTAAGGCTGAGCTAGGAAAATTAAATTCATTAAATTTAAATATTGTGATCTTGCTTTTTAGTTTTGTTAAGAATAAAAACTGTTAAAATTTCAAAGTAGATATTTATTGGCGCCCACCCATCTAAACATAACTAATATTTAATATATTTTTATAAATAATAAAAACCACGTCACAGCACTTTCCGTGTTTCTATTTCATACTCTATCGTATCCCATCGTATTTTACTATTTAAAATCTTATATTTTCCAAATTTATTTTTTATATTATCCTCATTAAAATTTATGACTATTTGACCTACGTTGCAGTTGTAGTATTCAATCCTTAGACTGGCCGGATGCAACTCCACATGCTAACCCACCCTGCGTAAGCCTTTTAATTTATACATATGTGGTGTTCCTTTGCTTACACCAACAAAAATATTTTTGTACAATCAAATTGTTAAATAATAATAAAAAATGTATTTAATTTGAATATTTAAATTTATTATCAAATTGTTAAATAATAATAAAAAATGTAATATTACGTTATCAAATTTCCAGAAGAAATCTAACTCAAATTAAATTTTAGTGAAAATATAAATTTACGAGTAAAATTTAATCAAATTGGCTCAGTCGGTAAAGCAAAAAGAATAATCTACGCAGCTTCTAAATGGCTGCTCCCGGGAACGCGGGTGACGAACGATATAATTGTATTAAAAATCGCGAATCAACGAGAATGGTTTAAGTGGAAAACCGGGTTAAAATGCCGTTACCAGATGTTAACAATGGCCTGGTGACGTCGTTCCTGGTTTGCCGTGCAGGATGTTCCTTCGCTGAACACGTCTCCTCTAGCGCCTCTTCTTCAGCTTAAATCTCTATCAAAATGTCCTCTTTTTGTTTTCCTTACTACAAAACAAAATCTTCTTTCTCGAACAATGGCGAAATTAACTTTTCTGCATATTGTTTCCTCCACTGCTCTCTCTCTCTCTCGCCCCGACCTTCTCAGGAGAGCTCCCCGAACCAACTGTTGAATCTACAATGCACTCCAGGCAATCAATAATGTTGTAGACGGTGACGTTTCCCGCCTACTCGGCCTCACCAAACCATTCTCGTTTTCCGTCCTGTGTACGCAAATAACAAAAACTAAATTATTTTTGCTTTACCCGATGAATGTAAGGGTCATGAATCACCACACATAGCAACCATAACCCACTTCCTCCCTAATCTGCTCAGCGTATACTGTTCACTTTCCTCTAATGTTAATCTTACAAGACCCTCGTGTGGCCTATTAATGTATCCCTTCTCTTGGTCAACGCCCTCCATATTTTCCTCTCTTCTCCTATTCTGCTCATAACTTCCTCGTTAGTGACCGGATCCACCCATATGAATCTCCTATAGCACCCAATTTCAGAGGCTTCTATTCGTTTCTTTTCTACAAATCCGTATAACGCCACACTCTATAGTTATTATTTCCTAATATTAACACTTGTATTAGCTGTAAGTGAATTCCCTTTCCTTGCCTGTGCTATCCTACTCTAGTTATTATTGTTCCGAGGTAGCAGTATTTCTTAACTTACTTCAAAATATCCCTTCCCAATCTAAACCCCTTTGTTATTCCACTGTTTCCAATACTGCACTCCATTACATTGGTCTTCCCTCTGTTAATCCTCATATTGAATTATTATTTCTTCTGACTCCCGAAATGCTATAATATCATTGGAAAAGCGTATGAATTAAATTTCTTCTCCTTTTCCATATTCCTTTTTAATTTTCTTCGTCGCCAGCGTGGGCGACAGACTGCATCCTTGGCTTACTCCTTTCTTGATATCGACTTTTTTTTAAATTTTTCTTAAATTTTCGGTTTTACCTGTAATTTTTTCACTATCAACTTCATAGAAAAAAGAAAATGCTGAAAATTAGATAGGTGGATAGAATCACTAACGGGGAAGTTTTTAACAGAACAGGGAAAAAGAGAAAAATACGGAGGACGTTGACCAAGGGAAGGGATAGATTAATAGGTCACGTTTTAAGACATTGGGATGTTGTAAAAATAGCATTAGAGGGAAGTGTGTGGGGTAAGACCAAGAGAGGGATACGGAGGATGGAATGATCTAAGCATATTGGGGAGGATGTTGGACTTGATAGTTATGTGGAAATGAAAAATATTGCGTAAGATAGTTTAACATGGAGGGTTGCATAAGACCAGTCTTAGGGTTGAATACCACAACAACACGAGACTGACGTGAAAAATGAAAAATAATGTATGTATAAAATGCACAAGAATTACAAAGAAGTTTGTTTTTCCGCGTAGAGGTTGTATTTCTGTGAAAGACACGGCAATTCAGACGGGAGACTTTTGAGAATTTTGAGAACGTCAATTATGTGCAGTTAATAAGTTTTAATTCCAATCTGGCTACTGGTAAAAGTTGCCGAAGTAAAGCTGAAGTTATCACTTATATGAATCCCTTCGAAAATTGGTATTCACATCAACGGAAATCAGCAAATCGTCACATTTCCGGGTGAGATGAAATCAGATCAAGGTGACTTAGCTGTTAATCTGGTCACTGTCGTGAGTGAGTGAGTGAGCGCGTGAGGTCGCGCGTGCGTGTGTGTGACTCTGATCTCAAAAAAACGGTCCAGTTCTCTCCCTTGTCACGAGCCTGATCGCCGGGGCAATATTGAAAGCTCTTACGCAAGTAGAGAGTATCCGATGAAACACATCAATTTCCTGGCATCAGAAAAGAAGCTGTGAACTTTCGCCAACCTTGGGGACCCGCGGCACGTAGGAGCTGCCTGGATGTACGTGACCCGCGAGTCATTACGCGACAACTGCGCACGATAATGCGGAAATAACTCCCACACATGAACCCTCATAACCCATCATAAACCAACGTAAGTCAAGTATACCTAAGTATCAAATTCTTTAGTAAAGTGAAATGTTGATAACTATTCAGCATAAATTTTTGAACATCCATTTTATTTTTATTTTCAAAATTGTGTGATTTCTTACATATTAAAGTGTTACTGGAATACATTACAATCGCAGTTTAAAAATATACACTTATATTATGCGTACAACAAAGCATCGACTCGTATAGAAAGACACTACTACTCTCAGCTTCCCAAGGATCACTATTAATCTCACCCTCCCAAAAATATCACTACTACTTTCAGCCTCCCAAAGATCACTGCTCCTCTCACCCTCCCAAAGGTATCACTATTACTCTCAGCCTCCCGAAGATCACTGCTACTCTCAAACTCCCAAAGATATCACTGCTACTCAAAGCCTCCCAAAGATATCACTACTACTAAGACTGAGAATCCATCTGCGGCACTTGGATAGTGAAGGAACACATGCCAAGAAGGAAGAACGAAGTACCAGCCACCAGGAATGGCAAGCACGTTGGGACGCAGCTACCAAAGGAAGGTGGACTAACCGTCTCGTCCCAGACGTGGAGAAATGGTGTAGACGGAACCACGTGGAGGTCGATTTCTACACTACGCAGCTCCTTAGCGGACACGGGTGTTTCAGGGAGTATCTCCACCACTTAAAGCTGGACGATAGCCCTGCATGCCTGCCTGCCCTGGTTAATGCCAAGAACGCGGCGCACGTTTTCTTTGACTTGCCCGTGGGTTCATAGCCCATAGAGTAAGACTTGAGACGACGCTTGGAGAAAAGCTGACACCGGACAACACTGTGAACCTCATGCTCAAATCACAGAATAACTGGGACTTGGCGGCTGAGTTCACCAGTACAACGATGAAGACGTTGCGTCTGTTAGAAAGAGAGCGGCATAGTGTCGAGGTGTAAATAGTATTATATATATATATATATATATATATATATATATATATATCTACGGAGGTATGCGTAAATGAATTCTCCCCCTCCTTAACAAAAAAAAGATATCACTACTACTCTCAGCCTCCCAAAGATCACTGCTACACTCACCCTCCCAAAGATTTCACTACTACTCTCAGCCTCCCAAGGATCACTACTACTCTCACCCTCCCAAATATATCACAACTACACTCAGCCTCCCAACGATCACTACTCTTCTCACCCACCCAAAGATATCACTATTACTCTCAGCCTCCCAAAGATCACTGCTCCTCTCACCCTCCCAAAGGTATTACTATTACTCTCAGCCTCCCGAAGATCACTGCTACTCTCAAACTCCCAAAGACATCACTGCTACTCAAAGCCTCCCAAAGATACTGCTACTCTCACCCTCCCAAAGATATCACTACTACTCTCACCCTCCCAAAGATCACTACTACTCTCAGCCTCCCAAGGATCACTACTACTACTCTCAGCCTCTAAATATCACTACTACTTTCAGCCTCCCAAAGATCACTACTAATCTCAGCGTCCAAAGATCACTACTACTTTCAGCCTCCCAAAGATCACTATTACTCTCAGCCTCCAAAAGAGCACTACTCTCCTTAATTAGAATGTAAACGACTGTAATCGTCTCGCTGCATCGGTGTTTTATGATTTCACTGATAGATCCCTATTAATTGTGTGTGTGGTTATTGTTCCACATGGACCTTGGACCCAGTGCAGGATGCAAGATAGGGCAGTCGCTCGTAATGTGCAACACGGGTTATTAGGGACGAGAGCAGCGCATTAATGACAGTTTGGTGACCATCAGTGATGGCGATGAGACTAACTCTCCTCTTAGTGAGCCTGGTTTACCTGGCAGATCAACACGGAGCCCATTCTGGAATATTCAATGCCGTAAGGAAATTTAATTCGCAATATTTATACTATGCGTTCTCGTGTGGTAATATAGTGATCATCTCATAGGCAGATACCGTTGTAAATTACGAAAGACAAGTTGTAAATGATATAATAACAGTTATTTTAGTTAACTACTTCTAGTGACATATACTTGGTTCCCGGTTTTGGCTTCACTTGAAAATTACTTTTCCTTTAGTTAATTTCCTTAATTAATTAACTATTCTTCCTTGTCTAGTAGTTTTTCGTCACTTCTGTAACATTTCCTGCTACTCGGGGCTCACGTGAACTTTCCCTCTAATAGGATAAACAGTGGTTGTTTTCTTACCAAACTAGCGTCTCGCCTCGTTTTTGTCGTTGTGGTATTCAGTCCTAAGACTAGTCTGATGCAACTCTTCATGCTAACCTAACTTGCGCAAGCCCATTTACTTCCGCACAACTACCGTATCGCACTTCCTCCCTAATCTACTTTGAGTTTTCCATCCTTAGCCTCCCTTTTCTGTTCACTTACCTCTAATTCTAATTTTACTTAAAACAAGGCCCTTCTCTAACTCAACGTCCTCCGTATTGTTCGCTCTTCCCCTATTCTTCATAGAACTTTCTCGTTAGTGACTCTATTCACCCGTCTCATTCTTCTATAGCACCACATTTCAAAAGCTTCTATTATTTTCCTTTCCGCTACATCTACCATTCACGTTTCGCACCCATATAACGCCACACTCTATACAAACATATTTTGTAATGGTATCCTAACTAATATTCACACCTATATTACCGGTGTGCTGTGTGTCCACGTGCTTGGTTGAAGTTTCGGCTACGTTTTCCTGTGCAGGCCACCCACGTATTCCGGTCCGGGTCACGTGCGAAGGCAGGGTGTTTCCTGCTGTAGTCAGCAGCCAATAGGAACTCGCATTTGGAGATTGCCATAAATGACGCAGTGTGCATCAGGGAAGGGGGTGGACGTTGGAGTAAAAGGCGAGGGATCGCTTCCAATCTTGTGGTGGAAAGAAGGAAATTTTTGAGTGTGTTTGTGCCGAAGTGCCTTAGGATTAACGACGTAGAGAACCAGAGGAGAGACAGAGGGCTGGGCCCAAAGCCAAGCAGAGCAAGCTGCCGCTTTCAAGATTAGGCGCCACGGAGCAGCCGGTTCTCTGTGAGAATGCTTGTCCCCACTTTTGCCATAAGAAGCAAATAATTGTTAATAGATGTAATGTTTTGCGTCTCAATAAATGCTGATATTGGTCTAGTAAAAGCAGTTCATCTCAATCCATTAACCACCACACCCGTAAGTAAATTCCTTCTTTTTGGAGAAAGCCTTCCTTGCCTGTGCTATCTAATTCTTTACGTCTGTTATGCTTCTACCATCTGTAGTTATTATATCGGTTCACGAAGACCAAAACGTAGAGCTTACCATGCGACTGAAGCTTCGGCCGGAACACTTGACGTGAACTCATATAAGGGCCGGGAGCCAAGATCCAATCTTCTCCAAAGTGACGTGTGTCAATAGTTGTTCCGATGGACGCTACTTCTGTATTGCACCGATTGGATGGTTTTTGACAGGCAGCTATGATGGTGTTGTAAAAGCATTCCAAGAGCGTGACGTCATCCCTCCTCGTTACCTGTGTGTCCGGTCACCATTAGCCGTAGATTTGGCCTCGAAATGAGGCATCAGGTTAATGGTCTGAGGTGACAGTCGTACCAGCTACACGGCTAAGGGTTTCTCAAATCCCCGCCGGGACAGATTCCAGCGTCTTGGACTTTAATCTTACTACTCATAAACGCACGAACTTAAGTGGAGTATTTACCATTCTATTAATCTGGTTATTGACTTACAAGTCGTGCCTTTCAAAGTGAACCTTGTCCCAGGTTTAAAATTTAGCACCAAGTAACAGTAAGTCGTTCAATGTGTTGTGTTCTGAAGAATAAAATTTTTTAGTTAATGATTTCAGGGTCCTTACAACCTGAAGCTGACACGTCATGAACTCTGCGAAGATCAAGTTGTTAATGAAGAAATACCAGATTTGTATTTAGTTAAAAGATCAACCCACAAGACATTCGTGCACGGTGACATTTTTCTGCCGTTTGATTTGGACGAGAAAGTTGGTGTAAGTGATTCTACATTTAAGTACCGATTTTTTTTTCTTTCTTCCAAAATAAATAATAAACAATAGCCGAAAATAAGAAATGAAGGAAATTTTAATTTAAATTAATACGTTTCGTCGCGAACTTTTTAAACCTCTTCAATTTATTGATTAATATTTTTTTTGGTTATGCATGCTTGAGCAGAAAGACGAAATAACAATAAAATTTTAAAAGAAAAACAGAAGATGTGCCGAAAATTGGAGGACGAAACGTATTAGTTACAATTTTTTAAATTGTTCTATTCCTGTCTTACCGCCACCCATTGTATTTATTTAAAATATTCCGTCAGATTAATTTAATTATTTTATTTCTGACTTTTTTGTCTACATATTGTATGGTTTAAGTATCGTTTGTCCCAATTAAATGACGTCAAAATATGTTCAGTATTATTCGGGTACTCATTTTTTTCTCCCCTCCCTCCCCCCAAAAAATAAATGCAATGAACGGCCGAAAGTCTATAATTGAGGTAACTTCAATTTGAATCAACACGTTTCGTCTTTAATTTTAAATTAAGGCCCTGGATGTTGTAGTTGTAAGTTGAAATTCCAATAAGATTTCAAGTAATGAACTATAAAGCTGTCAGAATTTGGTAATTGAAATAAAAAAATTCATATTCTGACATTTAGCCATTCATTGAAGGTTTATTTACAATATTTAAATCAGATTAACCTAATTGTTTTCTATTTGTGATTTTTTTTCTTATAGATAATGCATAATGTGGTTCTATAGGAGAAAATGAGATGGGTGGATAGAATAACTAACGAGGAAGTTCAAAACAGAATAGAGGAAGAGGGAACAATAAGGAGAAGGGATAGATTAAAAGGGCCACGTTTTAATACTTGAGGGTCTTGTAAAATTAGCATTAGAGGGAAGTGTGTTGGGTAAGAACAGAAGACGGAGGCCAAGGACGCAAAGCAGATTAGGGAGGATGTGTGATGTGCTAGGTATGAGGAAATGAAAAGGCTTGTGCAAGATAGGTTAGCATGGAGGGTTGCAACAGACCAGTCTTAGGACTGAATACCACAACAACAACAATGTATAATTTAAATATCAATTTAAACCAAATAAATGCTACCGAAAATATTTTCACTTGGCAAAAGTTACCGTTTTCCTTATACTTTCAGGGAGAAATGAACTTTTCCAGGTTTGGTTCAAGAGGCTGGGGCAACAACGCTTACAGGTTCAAATCTGATCACTTCTGCAAGGCGTTTTCGGAGAGATCACCGACGTTGTTTGAATTTTTCTTCAAGGCTTGGGGCATCGAGAAACCATCTTGCCCCATCAAGGCAGTGAGTATCAGGGTGGCAGATTATTACATAGAATAATTATATCCCTTATAAAATTATGGAAAAACAGGCCTACGTCCATGGCATTTGTTGATTTAGATAAAGCCTTTGATAATGGGAATTGAAACACACTACTAAGAATTTTGAAAAGGAAAGGAATAAAATATCCAGAAAGAAGACTTATGCATAACCTCTACAGAAGACAGTCAGCAGTAATTAGAATAGAATATCAAAAACTAAAGTAGAAATCAAGAAAGGAGTAAGACAATGATGTCCATGCTCTTTAGTTTATACATTGAACGGGTAACGAAAGAAGGTCATACGGGAAATTGATAAGGAATAATTCTGAAAGGAGAATAAATGAAAACCATACGTTTGCAGATGATATTGTAGTATTAGGAGAGTCAGAAGAAGACTTGTAATCTATAATAAATGGCATGAACGCGGTCCCTGGACAAAGAGTTCTATATGAGGATTAATAGAGGGAAAACCAAGGTAATGTAGTGTATTTTGGGAAACAGTGAAATAACAAAGGCTGTTAGATTGGGAAGGTATATTTTGAAGGAAGTTAAGTAATTCTGCTACTGAGGAAGCGTAATAACTAGAGTAGGATAATCTAGGAAAGGAAGGCTTTCACTAAAAAAGAGGAATTTACTTACGGTTAATATTAGGAAATCACTGCTAAAAATGTTGGCATGGTGTGTGGCGTTATATGGGTGCGAAACGTGGACGGTAGCCTTTGAAATGTGGTGAAATAAAATGGATGGATAGAGTCACTAACGAGGAATTTCCAAGCATAACAGGGGAAGAGGAAAAATATGGCGGACGTTGACTAAGAAAAGGAATAGATTATTAAGCCACGTTTTAAGACGAGGATTTTGTAAATTTAGCTTTAGAGGGAAGTGTGTGGGGTAATGAAGAACAGAAGAGGAAGGCCAAGGATGGAATACATGAAGCAAATGAGGGAGGATTGAAGATGTAGTAGTAAATTGGAAATGAAAGGCTTGTGGAAGATAGGTTAGCATGGGATGGTTGCATCAGCCCATTCTTAGGACTGAATACCACAATAACAACATAAAGTTATCGTTTACCTTCATTATTCTAAATGTGACATTAAAAAAATAAACGGACTTGAGATACGTGAAAACTTTTCTCTCACAATTTTATGACTTGTTTCGATAAAGGGATACGTAATTATCGACAAATGTTTACGTTAAAATTTAAGAAGGTATCCTCGTTCAGTCCTGAATAAAAAAATACTTTATTTCAATAAGAAATAGTCATATGTCTGAAGGAACCTTCAGTCGTTCACCTTATTAAATATTCTCCTTGCAAGTTTAATTATTTCAAATCGTTTTCCTATTGTCCATGTTGTAGGGTAACTACACCTTCGACCTGGACACGGACCTGCCTCGTCTTCGCCAGCTTCCGTGGCTCCCCTACGGCACCTACAGGGTTTCCCACGCCCTGTTCCACGGCGATCCTCCGGCCAGATACATATGCACTAGATGGTACGCCACTTGCACGGAAATTCCCCGCTGATCCAGCATGACCGTCACCATGTTCAACAGTTAAACACAATGCAATCCCACCGCTCAGTCAATATTTAATTTACACCTGAAATATTATATGTATGGCCATGGTTGTTTTTTGAGTGAAATAAACGAAACCAATTTAGCAGCAACTAAATGTCAAATAAGGGCTTTTTTATAAAGAAAGTTATAAATATGGTAAACAACCTATGAGTTTACTTGGACACATTACGAAAACTTTGTCAACAAATACTTTCTTATCTACAAAATGTTTAAATAATATTAATATTTATTATAAAACTTTTATCGTACAGATTATCAGTTTGGGCGATGACGATACAGTATATACAATATTAAAAAGGTATATAATTCACATGATAACTTGAAGATAGGTTAATTCATTTAATTAACCTACTTTGGGAGAATTTGTTATGTTATGTTTATTTATTTTTGCGAGTACCTGAGGGGCATACGACTTAGGTGGATGAGGATTTATGGAGGATTAATGAGGATGTGGTCTGCGGACACGATGGTAGAATGGGTTAGGGTGTGCCTGAATGATCAGGGGGAAGGATGAGGTCAATCGGAAGTTTTCTTTTGAGGCGACGGGAGCGTGGAGGTGGAGGAGGATTGTTGTGAAATTGCTGGATCGTGGGGTTTGGGTGGTTGAGTGCGCTTTTGATTAGGTTTGTTATGGAATTGGAGATTACTGAGTTAACATTGGGAATTTTGATGTTTTTGTGGATGACGGAATTTCTTAGGTACCAGGGAGAGTTTGTGATGGTGCGTAGTATTGTGTTTTGTTTGGTTTGAATTTTGGTTGAATGGGTTTTGGCTGTTGTTCCCCATATGGAGGAGGCATAGGACCAGGTGGGTTGTATTATGGAGAGGTATATGAGGCGCTTTGTGCTGGTGGAGACTGGGGATTTTCGGTTTAGGAGGGGATATAGAGTTCTGAATTTTTGGTTTATTTTGGAGAGGAGAAAATTAATGTGAGGTTTCCAGGATAGTTTTGAGTCAAACATGATTCCGAGGTAGGTGGTTTCCGTTTTTGTAGGGATTAATGAATTGTTTAGATAGAGATGAATTTGGGAAGGAGGGTTTTTTGTTAGAGTGAATGGGATGGTTATTGATTTGGTGGGGTTGATACTGATTCGCCATTGTTTGGACCATTGGTCTAGGTTATTGAGCGCTGATTGGAGTGGTTGAAAATCGGAGGTGAGGGAGGAGGTTTCATAGGAGATGGCTATGTCGTCTGCGAAAAAGATTGTGCTAGTGCTAGGATGTTGTGGGATATCATGGGAGAAGATGTTGTATAGGAAGGGGGCAATGACACTTCCTTGGGGGACGCCCGCCGCGATTGGGTGAGGTTGTGAGAGGTGGTTATTTATTTTGACAGAGAAGGTTCTGTTTGAAAGGTAGTTTTGGAGTATTTTGTAGTGGGTGTCATTAAGGATGTCTTTAATTTTAGATAGTAGGGAAGGATGGTGGATTTTATCAAACGCTTTTTCGATGTCGATAAATGTGGTGATGAGGGATTTGCGATGTTCAAAGGAGTTGTTAATGAGGTTGGAGAGGCGATAAATTTGATGGGGACAGGAGTGTTTTGGGCGAAAACCGTATTGAGTGTCAGGAATCAGAGAGGATAGTTGGTTAATTAGTTGTGGTAGGAGTAGTTTTTCGAACAATTTGGATAATGTGGGAAGAAGACTTATTGGACGATAACTTTCAGGGTGTATTTTTGGTTTGTTTGGTTTCGGTATCATTATTATGGTTGCGTGTTTCCATTTGGTTGGAAAATAAGTGGTTCTGAGGATAGCATTGAAGATATAGGTAATTAAGATTATTGTTTTCTTTGGGAGATGTTTTAGGTGGCGGTTTGTGATGAGGTCGTGACCAGGGGAGGCTTTGTTTTTTAGGTTTTTTATTGCAGTTGATATTTGGGGAGGGGTGAAGAGTTTTGGGAGGGGTGATAATTGTAGGGGTTGTAGGAGTTTTTCTGCTGTGGCCTGGTTGTGATTGTTGTAGAAGCAGCTGTTGGGGGAGAATTGCTTGGTCAATAGTTGGGCGAAGATGTTAGCTTTTTGAGAGGGAGTGGTAAACCAATTATTGTATTTTTTAAGTGGAGGGATATCGGATTTTTTCTTGGTCAGGTGATTTGTTTTTTGCCATAGTGATTTGTCGGTTGCGTTAAGTTGCTGAAGAAGATTGAAGTGTCTGGAGTCACTGGAGTCTTTTAATAGTTTTTGAAGTCTTCTAGTGATGTCGTTGTATTTGCGCTTGTCTGCGGGATTTTTTGAATTATTCCATTGTCTTCGTAGAGATTTTTTCTCGAGGAGTAGGTTATCTATTTGATTTTGGTGAGCGTTTGGTGGATGTAGTTTAGTTGGTTTTTGGTAGGAGGCCATAGCAGCAGCTGTGAGGATGATGGATTGTAGGTTGTTTAAGGCCGAGTCTATATCTATGGGTGATTTTAATGGGATGTTGAGGACTGTTAGCTTTTCTATTAGTTGGGAGAAGTTGTTCCAATTTATGAGAGTGACATTTGGGGTGCGATTTGTGGAGTGGGGAGGGAGGGTGAGATTAAGGTGTGCTATTAGTGGTAAATGATCGGAACTGAGTTCGTGCAGAACTTTTGGGCTGTGGAGGTAATGTGAGGTTTTATGACAGATGAAAAAGTCCAATACATCTGGTGATTTGAGGCTGTCTGGGTAATGTGTTGGTTCATTAGGGTAAATAATCTTAATATGGGATTTGGAGAGTACAAGATTTAGGTCGTTGCCTCTAGAATTGGATGTTCTGGATCCGAAATTGGGGTGTTTGGCGTTGTAGTCACCTCCCATTATGTATGGGAATGGTTGAGATAAGATAAGCTTTCTCCAGGTGTCCAGTGAGATATGATTTGTTGGGGCAGAATAGAACGCGGAAATGTTTATGGGAGTGTTTGTGTTTAGAGTTATTTGAGTTAGTTGGAGTTCAGGGAGAGTTATGGAGGGGAGTTGATTGTGATCTATTGTGCTTTTGATTAGGATGGCGGAGCCGCCTTTTCTAGTGGAATTACAAAGTGTTTGCTTTTGTGTCTCGAGGAATAAGGAAACAATATATTATCACAATTGTTCTGTCTTTTAAATGTGATACGCAGAAGTGTGCCAACCCCATGCAATTGATAGACACCTTAAAAGCTGTCTTTTGCCAAAAAGGCAAATATACCCACCCACTTCCCCAATTGATGTTGAAGTTTCAAGTATATTTAGCTCAGGATACTGGCAGGATCAGGCTTTCGGGACTCGGGTAAGGTGCACTTACACAAAGCCACAGTGAGTCTATCACCTGAAATAAATTAATAATTTGATGAGACATAATAAATTCTATTTGAATCACCTAACAATCTTACTTACACAGCAGCAAGAACTGATCTACCATCTGATTGGGTTACGAATGCTTGCAATAAACAGTCACAAGAGATATTCCGAACCAATTCGACCCAGTTGCGTCAGTTACTAGAACTGTTGCATTATTACCGTCTGTCCATGGTCATTTATTTATCGGCAGTGTTTTAATTCGTCTCCAGGAACCGATCCAGTGAATTGAGTGTTTACTCTCTGATCCGCAACACATCGTGCATTACAGCAAGTTATTTTGTAACACCATGTAACGATTCCGTTAGTTTAGTTGTTGACCGCATGACACTAATGAGGGCAGCAATTAGCAGCGGTTTAATTATGACCTCCACGGCTCACGTGTCTGGAGGAAGCCATTTATCTCCTCTACAGCTGATAGCAAAGTGTTATGTGAAGCCCGGAAATCGTTTGACTTGTCAGTCATGTTACGGTCATCATGTTATTTATACTTCCAAACATGCTACAATTTTCAGTGCCGCAAAGGATCACTTCACGATTATAATGTTCAAACCCTTCAGCCAGATCATGTATAAGGCTCAGAATAAAACGAAATTTAGTATTCACTAAAGGAAAAGGTGTTGACTGAAACATTTCGAACTAGACACAAAGAGTAACTCGTTCATGAGAACAAGAAGCAGCGGAACCTGACACTGGGCTGGAAGAAGGTTCTGGTACCCAAGATGTAATCACACGTGCTGTTCGAAACATCACTAAAAAGTCTTATTTTTATTACATGAACTTGATTATTAGATTTATTTTACAACGTAACAGACAGACATCCTTATTTCAATTTTTGATTATTTTGCGCAAAAACAAACAACTAAATTGTTTACATTGCGTCATATATTGATCAATATTTTACCTTTAGAAGAAATCAATATTCAAAGGCTCTGCTTGATTGTACCGAATAAACCGCATCTTAGGGTTAGTATGAAACATTGACAGTTTTTAAATCGTGTTAGATTTCATTGGTGGACTGAAACTTTCCCAGATTAAATTCGTTTAACCGTAAACGTGGACATTACTTTACCGGGATAGAGATCAGTCTTACTCATACTGACTTCAGAGTAAATCAGTATAAGTTTGATTTCCTCCTGCAAACTTCACTTATCTCCAGGGCACTACAGTGTCAGTATTATTTCCGTTTTCTATTAAACCTCTTTAAAAAATTTGTATTCAATTCGCTGAATTGTATCACGATACAAAGTTTTATAATTTTTTAAAAATTCTTTTCCATTTGATCGTTGAAGAAGATTCGTCAATTGATTTTCCTCTACAGAAGACAGGCAGAAGTAATTAGAATAGAAGATCAAGAAACTAAATCTGTAACCAAGAAAGGAGTAAGCCAAGGATGTAGTCTGTCGCCCATGCCGTTTAATTTATATATAGAACAGGTGATGAATAATGTTAAAACGGAACTTGGAAAATGAATCATACTGCAAGGAGAAGAAATAAAACCCATACACTTTGCCGATAATATTCTATATATATTTATATAAGTATATATAGAACAGGCGATGAATAATTTTAAAAATGAATATAGGAAAGGAATCATACTGCAAGAAGAAGAAATAAAAATCTAATGCTTTGCTGACGATATTGCAGTATTAGGGGAATCAGAAGTAGAATTGGAAACAATAATAAATGGCATGAACGGAATCCTGGAGAAAAAGTTCAATATGAGGATTAATAGAGTAAAATCCAAGATAATGGAGTGTAGTTTGGGAAACAGTGGAACAACAAAGACTGTTAGATATTTTGACGAAACTTCAGGAATTCTGCTACTTGGGGAGAGTAGAGTAATAACTCGGGATGGTAGAAGTATAGTAGACATAAAGAGTAGGATAGCACAGGCAAGGAAGGCTTTCGTGGAAAAGAGGAATTTAATTACGAATAAGTTAAGTGTGAATATTAGGAAATCGTTGCTCAAATGTTCGCATGAAGCGTTGCGTTATATGGCTGATAAACGTGGAGATAGAAGTTGGGGAAAGGAAAATAATAAAAGTCTTTGAAATGTGGTGCTATAGGCGAATGCTGAAAATCAGATGGATGGATAGAATCACAAACGAGGAAATTATAAACAGAATAGGGGAAAACCGAACAGTATGGAGGACGTTGGCTAAGAGAAGGGATAGATTAATAGGCCACGAGGGTCTTGTAAAATTATCATTAGATTAAGGATGGTGTAGGATGTGATAGTTATATTGAAATGAAAATTCTTGAGGAAGATAAGTTATCATGGAGGGTTGCATCAGAACAGTCTTAGGACAACAAGCCAAAATGGAAGGCTAGAATTACAGACGATGAACGTAGTAGGTGATGGGAGACTTGAGAGGATTTGCAGATTACACTTCATAACATTCGCTTCGTACTCCCCTCAAATTCTATTTTAAATTATTTTTACTTCTATTAATACAAGTTTTACTATAATGTTTTTATTAAATGTTGTGTAAACGTTCCAAACATGAACAGAAATATGTTCCATTTTTATTTCTTATTAAAAAAATCAAAAAGTAATTAAGTAGTACCTTTGAAATGAGAATTAGCCCAGTCTGATGTTGTCAGTATTTTAGGGAAAGTTTAGTTATTTGAGTTTGTAGGGCGAAGTCCTCGTTACTTGACGTGACCAGAGGAGATATCTGCGTGTTGGTCTTTTCTAATGTAGTTAACCTTGTGAAGGACCGGAGTATCGGTGACGGGACATAAATACGAAGTGTAGCAGACGACTACGGGCGCTTTCGTAATTGAAGGCGCGCCCGCGTGACGCAACACTAGCACTCAGTTCATATTAAAACGCCCCAAATGCTTACAAACAGCTTCTTCAATCTCCCACGCAGGGAATTTGTACGCCGGGATACATTACAGTAGTTGCGAAGGTGACTTCAGGAAGTAAACTGAATGAAGGTCGCGGTGAAGAACAGAATTATTTTAAAAGGGGGAGGGGGGAAACATTGGTAAGTACTCAGCCAGTGAAGAGAAATTATTACAACAAATAAAACGACAGCCAATAAGTGAGCATATAAATTTATTACTATTTATTCAAAACCAACGTTTCATCTCCTTTTTGAGACTTCTTCAAGCGTAAAATTTGGCAACTCGTCGTATTTACTCCTTGACTCCCTCAGCCGAAAAGATTCTTGAATGCACATGCGAATAACTTAGTGTCATTGACCATATCCAGCGACCCTTAAGGCAGACGGAGTCAAGGAGTACATATATTGAATAATTGGACTAATAACGACGGAGAAAAGGTGTGTAGTATTGGAAATAGTTGAAAAAAAGGATTGTTAGATTGGGAAGAGAGTTTTGAAAGGTACTTAAGGAATTATGATACTTGGACAGCATAATAACTGGAGTCGCACAGTACAGGAAACAAAAGCTTTAGCAAAAAAAATGAGGAAGTTATTTACGGGTAATATAAGGAAGTCATTGCTAAAAATCTTCATATGGAGCGTGGCGTTATATGGGTGCGAAACGTGGATGGTAGGAGTTGCAGAAACGAAAAGAATAGAAGCCTCTGAAATGTGGTGCTATAGGACAATGAGATTGGTGGAAAGAATCAGTAACTAGGAAGTTCTAAGCAGAATACGGGAAGAGCGAAAATTATGGAGGACGTTGACCAAGAGAAGGGGTAGAGTAATAGGCCACGTTTTAAGGCATGACGGTCTCGTAAAAATAGCCTTAGAGGTAGGTGAACAGAAGGTGGAGAGTAAGGATCGAAAACGATATGCAGTTTAGGCAGGAGTGGGATGTGGTACTTAGACAAAAATGAAAAGGCTTGCACAGATTAGGTTAGCATGGAGAGTTGCATCAGACCAGACTTAGGACTGATTAACCACCACAACAGCAACAACAACAGGATTATAAGAGTGGAGGAATTGGACATTGTGGCAGTCGACCTTGACTCGCACAGGCGGTAGAGTATCCACCTGGTAAGCGGGTGTTTCCAGTTTGATTCCCGCGTCTGGTTGCTCTTTTTCCATTAACTTCTAAATTTATTCTTAACATTGAGGCACACTTTGTTAATTTGAACGTCAATGTAAGTAGTCATTCAAATTCCTGGCGATACGAAAGTTAAGTAAAATAATCCCAGATAACAAAGAAACTGTAACATCATTCAATTATAAGAACTGAATGGCTAAACCACTGGTAATTATATTAAATTAACGACTCGACATTACCAAGCACTCGACCTAGGTGGGATAACATCTCCGAGATAAATAATAATCCGAGGAGCTAATCAACGCGTCATAATGGCGAGGCTAATAATAATTCCGCTCCCTGAATGACAAATTGATTACACTTTGGTTTACGACGGCTCAAGCTAATTGGGCGCGTTAGCACCTCAGCGGAGATTAAAGGAAAGCGACGAACACCCAAATTGCTACCTGATGAGTGTGAGTCTCACAAGTTGGTCACGCCACTTGAAACATGTAATCGTCAGTGATGGATCGATTAAACAGTAGTGAAATAATTGAAAACATTCATATATATATTTATTAGAGAAATTGTGAAGACGACATTAATTGGTTTAAATTGAAGTGTCTGTGAATTTATGGTGATAGGAAATTCAAGAGTTTGTAATAGTAAACGCAACAGTCAGAAAATACTGATATATCGAAAATAATGCAACTAGAAGAGACAACAGCCATTATGTTTCCCACGAAGAGTTTACGTTAGATGAATGGTACTTGTAGTTGTGCAGGTGATGGCCATCAACGGACTTACTAATATGTATTTAGTTCGCCAATATCTATCTCACAAATTAACTTCACCAAGACACTTACGGCTCATAGAATAAGTCGCACCCTGGGCGCCAGTGGTCGCTGTTATATAGAATACGATCGGGCCACAAGCGCTCCATGACGTGTGATGACGTCAACCGGGGACCGACGCAGTCTATTTTTTATTCCTCAGAGGAGGTTAGATTGGATAAAATACAATCAAATATCTCACGTGTGGAAAACATAACTTCATAGACTCAGCTAGAAGGAGAGCACTGGAATGAAATATCGAGAAACAAGGCTGATACATAACCTGTACAGAAGACAGGCAGCAGTAATTAGAATAGAAGATCAAGAAAAGAAAGCCGTAATCAAGAAAAGTGTGAGACAAGGATGCAGTCTGTCACCCATGCTCTTTAACTTATATATATATACAACAGGCGATGAAGAAAGTTAAAACGAAATTGGAAAAGGAATCATACTGCAAGGAGAATAAATATAAATCTTATGCTTTGCCGACGATATTGTAGTATTAGGAGACTCAGAAGAAGACTTGGAAGCCGTAATACATGGTATGAACGGGGTCCTGGAGAAAGAGTTTAATATGAGGATTAATAGAGGAAAACCCAAGGTAATGGAGTGTAGTTTGGGAAACAGTGGAATAACAAAGGCTGTTAGATTGGGAAGGGATATTTTGAAGGAAATTAAGGAATTCTGCTACTTGGGAAGCGTAATAACTAGGGATGGTAGAAGTATAGTAGACATTAAGAGTAGGATAGCACAGGCAAGGAAGGCTTTCGCGAAAAAAGAGGAATTTACTTACGGGTAATATAAGTGTGAATATTTGAAAATCGTTGATGATAATGATCGTATGGACCGTGGCGTTATATGTGTGCGAAAAGAAAAGAATAGTAGCCTTTGAAAGGTGCTGCTAAAGACGAATGCTGAAAATTGAATAGGTGGATAGATTAACTAAGGAGGAAGTTCTAAACAGAATAGGGGAAAAGCGTACAATATGGTGGGCGTTGACTAAGAGAAGAGATAGATCAATAGGCCAGGTTTTAAAACACGAGGACCTTGTAAAATTTGTTTAAGAGGGAAGTGTGTGGGGTAAGAACAGAAGAGGGTGGTGAAGTGTGGAATACGCTAAGTAGATTAGGATGGATGTGTGTTGTGCTAGTTATGGGCGCAAGATATGTTAGCATGGAGGGTTGCGTGAGACCAGTCTTAGGACTGAATACCACAACAACAATAACAATCTATTCGGTTATAGTTAAATGAATTTAAACAGCTTCCCCCCACGTTGAACGGAAACTATAAACGTTTCGCTGTTATGGTTCCAGTCAATAACAGTTTCAAGAGTTGTACGAGCCTGAGGTTTCCCTCCACAGAGTAGACTTGAGTATTTTTCTCCCCACTGAAGCAGGTGTAGTAGTAGTTTCATTAGCGGACGCATTATGAGGTAGGCGTGACCGTCGCCGCCGCCGCAGCCATAAATTAATTTTAGCGCCTTGGACTCGCAATTTACTCTTCCTCGCAACGTGTAATTTTCTTGCGAAAGCAAATATGTTTATGGGCTGGCCGAGCTTTCTCCGTAACGAATTGGGTAGCGGCTGATCGCTGTTTTACAAGTGTAACACCACAGGGATCCGTTTTACGGCCATCCTTAATTTGGCCGTGTGTGTGTGGGGGGGGGAGGAGGACTCCTTATTCGGACGGGCGCGAGATTCACACCCGAGGTGCTCATTACGCTTCGTCGTGACCACTTAAACACCACTTCCTCCTCACCTTCATTCTCTCCATCTACCACAACACGTAACCGGACTGAAAATACTGCCGTAAAATCCCGCTTCTTCAGTGGCGCTGGCGACAATGTTGTCAACTGTAGGAAAAAAATTCAATAGCATTTCGTTGACAACAGTGATTTATTTCACCACAAGGCGCATACTGTTGCCGACATGTGTCGGTTGCTCAACATCTGCGATAACGTTTGCTGTAATGGCGCCTCGGCAATACAAGTATCGAGTTTTAAGCCCAGGACGACCTGTAAATATACTTCATAACACTCAGAGATTACTTTTCTTCACAGAAATAAAATTTTGTACCTCTGCGCATTTTTCTCTGCGATACTTCGTTACTCCGCAATTTAAAAATCCACAGGAAATGCTGTAGAAAGCGCACGACTAGTAACGTGTTTGTACCGGGGTTATATATATATATATATATATATATATATATATATATATATATATATATATATATACTTATTTCACCAATATCCAATATCCATGTATCCCACCATCACTCACCTATTATTCAGCTACGGGAGATTCTTCTAAGAGCTTACTGTACCTTTATTTCCTTTCAGGACTAATTTGAGTTGCGATGCACTTGATAGTTTATTTATATTTTAAATAAAGTTCATAAGCCATCCTGAACGTTTCATAAAATCTTATATTTCCGTCTCTTTATTCTTTTATTTCAACGTCCCACAATTCTTCTGTATTTTGTAGCATTTCCATTATTACTCACGCTTTATTTACCACCACTTTTATAGCCGCCTCTGTGGTCTAGTGGCAAGCATCGTAACTAGAGGTCCAGGTCTCGATCCCTGGCGAGGAACTGAATGTTTGTGTGTGGTTTTACTTTCCCTGACTGAGCAAAACGTGACTGAAGAGGAAATCAGTTACTTAATTGGGAAGCCACAATTGACTCTAGACTTCTTCTTCTTCTTCCAAAGGCTCAACAGCCCTCTTAAGGGCCTAGGCCTACCGAGGCGGTTGCGGACTGTCATCTGGCGTGACAAATTCCGAATTTGGGGTGAATTGACTCTAGACTATAAAACTATAAGAAAACAGAATTAAAAAAGGAGTAATAGAAATTAATTGTTTCATCAACCTCTAAACTGACATGTGTTTGCCAAAAATGTTGGTTTTTCGTATGAACTGAAAAACACTTATACATGTAACAAATCTATACAAGGTTTTCCACCTAATGTTGACCAGTGTACAACTTCATATTGCTTTTTTACTGAATGCATCTCTGACTTCAACCTGTTGCCAATAATTTGGTACCCAGGTTTTAAAAAATTTGGCTTCAGTTACACTATCATCCGGAAATTTTAACCTTCGGTAAATATGGATGCCGAGGTACTTTGGTTTCGTTGAAATAGAAATACGCACCTTGCCTATTGTCACCGATGTCTATGTCCTTTGTGTCGTGGTGACCGAGAGGTGCCATTGAAGTTCTACTTGATTGACTGTGGTCTGTCATCTGCCGTACTGGTTATTGAGGAGGTTCAGGTGTTTTTCCAGGTATGCGGAGACTCTGGCAGGATATTCCTCTGTAAAAAGCACTACTGAGTCTTCGGAAAACGGGGCAACTTGGGTTTTGTTCACTTATTATCTACAGTGTAGATGAGGAAGAGGGGAGGCCCCAGAACACTACCCTGAGGAAAGCCAAAATTGATGGAATGAAACTTGGATTGTTCTGTACTGAATTTTACCGAAGAAAAGTCTATTTCGGTGAGATGATTTGATAAGGGAATAATAGCAAACCCCTAGAGCAATCTTTGTCGTATACCTGGGAGGTGTGAAGGAATACAGCGTTGCAGGCTTTTGGATATTTCGTTCACTATCTGGTGAGCTTGTTGGATTGTAGAGAGACCAAATTGGTGAATTTTCAGTAATGATTAAAATTTAATGGTCAACGTCAATTCATTTTCAGGGAAAACATCATTCAAATACCTTGACTATAACTGCTAGCACGAATTACAGAAGGAAAAGTTTCAACGGCCACGTTTTCTCTTGTAATAACAAGGATCAACCAGAGTTAATTGAACAACTTGCTCAAGCAAGAGGCACGCACAAATAAAAGAAAAATAAAACCGCGTTACCCCCCTCCTCCCTCCTTTGTGGCCATAAATAACAACCCACTGTCTTGACCCGCAGTAATCAGGTGTTAATTAAACCAGCGCGCCTGCATGAATAAAAATTGCGGTCTGCCGATTAAAAATGAACCTCGTAAATCGTCAGAGGATTTTGAAATTAGTCTTGTCTTACGACGAGGGCAATACTAGAAAATCGTCCTCATTTTATAAACAAAACTACACGTAAACTACAACCTGTTAAAGTGTCTTACATCACGAAGTAAATATCGCGGTTGAGATTACGGGGGACGTTTATCTGTGGCGCCAGAGAGGTTTGTGAGGGATTAGTCAGTGTGTATACTTTGGTGGGAGTGTGATCGCTGGCCGTATCCAGGAAACGGAGGAATTATTATAAAAATATACCGTGACACCAAATTAATCACAATGTAAATTAGTTTTACCCTATCCAAAAAATTTACCTGCAAACTTCCACAAAGATGGTTGAAACCTTGTATTTGTATTGTATTTTTATTCTGACATATTTGGCCGTATTTTTATTTACTTATTAAAAATAAATAAAAAATTACATACGCAAAAGTGTGTTTACAATTGTACAACTATTATTATGTGTTTTTACATAGTATTACAAAAATAAATCTCTTCATGAGTGACGGTGTGAGTTATAAATGTTTGACATTATTTACCTTATGGACTCCAGCGTAATCGTATGATTACCAGATCTGATTCAGTCCGTGTATTGAACTCCCAAACAGGTTACTAAACCGACCAAATATGCTCGATTACCCACACGCCAGACATTTGATTCTTTACAATCCAATGTAATCACTACAGATTGGAAGGAAAAAAAATACCAACTGTGTCTCACTCTTCTGCGATGCGCTGTCAAAGAGTTAGCAGAGGTCCAGTAATTAATTAATGTAGAAACACCTAAGACACACATATGATTCAAACTTAATGGATAGGTTTAGAACGGTTTTCACTGTTTTACGCTAAAGTTTCAGACCGTTTGAAGAAATTTTTTGAAAACTATGAGTTGTAAAAGTCGAACTATATAAAGGAAAGACAAAAAAAAACCTGACTCTAAAGTTTGTCCGCCAAACCGCATGTATAAATTGTCTTTTAAAATGTTTTATTTACATATCATAAAATGGCATTAAATTCTGCGTAAAATGAGACCTTTAACAATTGCGTAAGTCATTCCGAACGGGCACAGCGAAGCTTCAAACTCTATGCTCTACTATTTTGACGACAGTAAGTCCCCGGGTGACGTCATCACACGTCATAGTGCGATTGTGGTCGATCGACAGCCACCACTGGTGAACTTTGGTCCCATCAAGTAATAAAAACCTTTTGATAAAATTAAGGACATTTACCTGAAAATACATAGCAAAGATTATAAATAATTTCCGTTTTTTTGTAATAGAAGGCCGTGCTTGGTTTCTTGTTCGGAGGTGAAATATTCTGGCCTAGTTTAGTGTCTCGCAGCATCCAATCTCTGTCCCTCTTACTCTCCTTTACATGACGTCGGATCTGTTCTTAGTATAATTTAAGATTTGACATATTTAAGTGCACGGCCATCGTGTAGCTGGTTTTGAAGTTACGAGCCACAGGTGTGGCCAACCTCCACTACGCCCAAATTGTTTTCGGAGGATGCAACCAATCATACATAAAATCCGCACAACGTTAATGCAGCACATCCCTAAGTAAAAGACCAGCAAATTCTTTCATCCCTTTGGTGATTTTGCGCAACAAGTGGAAACACATTCAAATATTCCGTATAGAACGCCAAAATGTAATAGTAGTTTCTGTTGGTTTTGGTATTCAAAATCCTAAGACTGACCTGAAGCCAAACAAAAATAAGAAGAACAAAAACACAATAAACAAGCAACACAAAATAAGCAACAAAAAAACAAAAAAAAGAAAAAAAAAAAAAAAATAAAAAAAAAAAAAAAAAAAAAAAAAAAAAAAAAAAAAAAAAAAAAAAAAAAAAAAAAAAAAAAAAAAAAAAAAAAAAAAAAAAAAAACAAAAAAAAAAAAAAAAAAAAAAAAAAAAAAAAAAAAAAAAAAAAAAAAAAAAAAAAAAAAAAAAAAAAAAACAAAAAAAAAAAAAAAAAAAAAAAAAAAAAAAAAAAAAAAAAAAAAAAAAAAAAAAAAAAAAACAAAAAAAAAA